>BPTQ01000002.1:170462638-171062638 GCA_019973895.1 Chrysanthemum seticuspe | reverse complement strand
CAAAGCAAGGAAACGCACGGGGCCTAAAGCTACGGCAAAAGCAAAAAGGCACGGGGCCTAAAGTTAAGGCAGAGCAAAACAAAGCACCAAAAACAAAAGCAGGACGAGAAAAAGCAGGCAGGCCTAAGCACCCAGAGCAAAGCAAAGAAACGCACGGGGCCTAAAGTTACGGCAAAAGCAAAAGGGAGGCACCAAAACCGAAAAACGCCGAGGCAAAGCAAACGTAGGAATTAAAGCATTCATCTTTAATGCTTAGAGTGTGAACCGGTAGTATAATAGATTCTAGAACTTGTTTTGTGATGCATTCCGAGATCGCTAGTAAGACTACATTTGTGTAGTTAGGAATAACTAAATGATAAGAGGCATTAGGATAACCCTTGTTTGATACCCGTAATATAATTACTTCTTCCACATCGGTTGAGTAATTCCCCCACACCCTTGCATTGTACTCATCTTTAGTACACGATACCCCTAGTTAACCCCTCAGAGCCTATCCTTTTCGCGGTTCTCGTGATGTTTCGGTTTTCCGGAATATCAATGAAGAGCATTGTTTACAATCCACCCCCAAATATACACCCAAATCACCTTAGCCTACCTTGTATGCACTCACTTTTAGTGCATTATTGTTATCATACTAAACCCTTAGTTCAATTATCTAGTTACTTGCATAAGTTGCTAACTCGAGTCATATCCTTTGTACACAGTTTTGGGACGATTGGGACTCATGGGAAAAGTTAAATTTTATGGAATGACGGGAAGGGAACGTTAAATTCAAATTCCCTTTATTTGCGTAATAATGTACTCCAAGTGTTTTGATCTTTTCAATTCGGGTCAAATTAGTGTTAGAGTAATAAAAACTCAAGTGTAGGGATGTGCCTATAAATCCCTACTTTTTGATGTTATCGTAGAGGATGGTAGAGTAAAAGTGTATGAAAAAAAATCGAAAAAAATAGAAAAAAGAGAAAAAAAAATAGAGTGTTAAAAAAAATAATAATAAAAAACATACGGGCTACCATCCTACATCTATCTTTAAATTTATGTTTGTTTGTTTCAGTTATCTAGAGTTTAGAGTGTCGAGTCATGGCTTAGCAACGCTATTCTTCTAATGCTTGTAACATAAAGATTTTTGACTTGCCACCACTAAATCGCCTATCCCACCAAACCCTTTGTTTCCTTGCCATAAGCCTAACGTTACAACCCTTTAAAAGACCTCTTGGATAGTTTTTCCTAGGTGCTTACGCCAAAGCGATGGAGGTTTGATCTAGTCTCAAGCCTATGGTAATCTATGTACTAGGACCGGTTAATGAGTGTTTATCTTCCATTTCCAACTTGATATATTTCATATACACCCGAGAGATGTGAGTATCCAAACACCCCTTGTGAGGTGCTAGTATGTAATTTTCGTGCTTGTTATGACTTTTGCGGGGCTTATATGTGTTGTGAATTGTTCTAAACTAATGCTTCATGACCCCTAACTTATAAATTAATTGGCTAAAAACACATTTTCTTGAGGACAAGCAAATACCAAGTGTAGGGATATTTGATAAGGATTTAAAAGGTACACTTTTGAGGGGTCATTTAAGCCCTTAATTGATCACTTTTGTATCCGTTACTACTTAATTTCATTCCTTTTCACTTTTTACGTCTCTTGAAGCAAATTGCTGGAATGACACTTATTCGGACGAAAAGGCGCGAATATACGAAGAAAATGGCCGAATTCAAGAATCAAGACACTCAAGCTGCTGGAACTGAAGGGGACGGCGTCATGTTTTGTGACGACTCAGTAGCCAAATTGCTTATTTACAAGTGACGGCATCAGGTTTTAAAAGAGTAGGGCGTCGCAGCTCAGACGGCCTAGATTTGATCCAGACGGCGTCAAAGACTGAAGGCGACGGCGTCACAGGCATAAGGTGACGCCGTCACAATGATAACGTGGCCAAGACGAAACCCTAATGACGGCGACCCGACAACGTCACAATTAAAGAGTGACGCCGTCGCAGTTTGTAACACTATATATAGAATCCGAATTTTTGAGTTTTTAGAGAGGTAGTTTTGTGGAGTAAAAACCTAAACCAAACCAAGGTTGTCTTGGGTAGTATCTTAGGGTTCCATACCCTATTTTATAACAAGATAAGTGTTTTACTTCATTGATTCAATCATGTCTTCAATTGTTTGTGTGTATGCTTGCATGTTCCCCATATCCGGCTAATTTACTTGTGTGTTTGCTTAGATATATGAAACCTAGTTATTGAATATTGATTGGTTGTCTCTTATCTTAATTGTGATTGACATAGTATTGCGATAGGTCATCCGTTGTGTTATTAATGCTTGATTAATCTTTGTTGAACCTTAGATTATAGTTACTAGTGGAATTGTAGGCTAAACATACAAAGATCACCTTAGTGATAAGTTTATGAATCCTAGAGACTTCGTAGTCATTAACCTTAGGTAACTTCAAAGAGTTAGGGATAAACGCATATCCTACGACCTTAGAAACACAACGCGTTAAGAATAAGGACGTGACAATTCAACCATCAATAGGAGATAACTAGGGAGTAATAACATCTAAGTAAATACATTTTTAACTATCATAAGAGCACACATCAATTAGACATAGACTACACTCACCTTAGATTAGATAATTAGATAAGTAGAAGTAATCGGTAGGAATACCAAACCCCCAAATCCAATACCCCGAGATTCGTAATTTCCATTTCCTAAAAAAACATAAAAAAGATAAAAAAAAAAATAATAATCTTCCTCAACCCCAACCTTAGCGTAGTAATTTCTCACTATCTTTCCTATTCCCCTAGAGAATGATATCAATACCCGTGGCTTACCCTAATACTACACTACAGCGATTAGGTTCACTGCCTAGGGTGTTATAAAACTTGCTCGACGAAAAGGAAGTTCCTTTGACCCCGAACGCGCTGTGTAAGCGTATCAAAGTAC
Organism: Chrysanthemum seticuspe; assembly: GCA_019973895.1. Lineage (NCBI taxonomy): Eukaryota > Viridiplantae > Streptophyta > Magnoliopsida > Asterales > Asteraceae > Chrysanthemum > Chrysanthemum seticuspe. The sequence goes on along the minus strand of BPTQ01000002.1, from coordinate 171,059,686 downwards.
AACTTCATTTAAGACATCTGAGAAGACTGAAACATTCAAGATGTATAGGTGCTAGACCTTTCAAAACATCATTTTTCTTTCTTTTGGCTGATGAGAGCCGGATCCCTAGGTTTAGCCTAGACGGATCCCTCACTTGAGGGAACTGTGGGAACCGACTGCACAGACTAAGCTAATCCTAGCTAAAAAAATCATTTCAAGCTTTTCTTGCTAACTTGAACACTCCATCTTGTCTTAATTGACTTCCTTGATCAGTGCAACTCTGAAGTTGATCTTGTGCATGCAAATCATTGCATTTTGAAGGATCTTAGTGGCTTAAGCTTTAAATTCACTTACCAAAACCTTCCCTTTATAAACCTCCTTGTTAGTACTCCCAAGTCACCATTAACAATCTCATTCTCAGCAAGTAAAAGATTTTGTCTCATTATTCATTTATCATTTCATCATGAGGAAAGCCCCTAGTGCTAACTCATCCACCAAAGGACCTCCCAAGAAACTTGCTCGGGTTGTCCAAGAAATCTCTTCAACCGAATCATCACCCGTTAAAACCAAAAATGCTATAATTCTCTTTCAACCAACTCAACCAATCAAACCAATCCCTAAAATGATTTTTCCCACAAAACTACCCTTGCCAAACACTACTATACCTCCTAAAACAAACACCCCTATTTCCACTAAACCATCACCCTTAGTACCTAGAGCCATATCCTTCACCACTCCACTCTCATCTCCACACCTCTACAACTTAGAGGACTTGCCTTCTAGGCCATCTCATCCTCCACCATTGCCAACATTCTCCTCAATTGAGAGAATAGCACAACAACAAAACCATGGTATTGAAACAACACTAGCACCGGTATCCTTTTCTCCATCACCCTCAAATAGTCTATTTTGGATTATGAGGAACCAAAAACCGGATCACATGGAAGTAGACACCTCTCTACCACCACAAGCATCCTTAGTTTAACCAACCCCATCTTCATCAAACATACCTCCAAACAATCCTTCTTCTTTTGTGGAACCTCAACCCAACCTTCCATCTCAAACCACTCCCTTCCTACCACCACCATTACCTAGCCATGACAAAGATTGTTATCATTGTCAACATGTTGAAGGTTTAGTACATGAAGTACGTGACGAGCTACGTTTCATGTTCTATCACCTCCTTGAACGTTTCGATGAGGTCAACAAAACTAAACTTCCTTGAGCTTAGGAATTCAAGTGGTGTTCTAGTCTTAAGCTTAACTTAGATTGATTAGGAATCATACTTCATGTTTGGATCATTTTCTTAGTTTTAGAGTTATGTACATCATTTCTCTCGTTTTATTGAATGATATTACATGTTGTATGCTATTTGGTTAAGAAAATATGTTTAATGCCTTAATACATAACTCTTGTTGATGTTGACATCACATTTTACATCTATATTGTTGTCATGAGTATGCAGGCAGACGGATCCCTGGCTTTTGCTTAGACGGATCCCTTCCATGAAGGAACCGTGGGATCTGTGCAACAAAAACATTTCGTTTTACTAATTTGAGTCTCATTTACAGGAAATTATGCATCATGTACTTGTTTTCTAACCTTTGCTTTGTAGATTTTCAATATACACATGAAGACTTTGACACCCTCAACTAGGGGGAGCTTCTTCTCAAAGCAAAACATTGCAAAAACACTTGGAATACTTTCACTTAGGATTACATTACTTGACGCCCTCCTCTCAAAGGAGCACTCGTCAAGGGGGAGCATTTTTCGTCATAGACGAAACCATTTGCAAACATAATTGCAATATACTCACTTAGTCTTCCTAATTACTTGACGCCTTCACAAAGGGTAGCACTCGTCAAGGGGGAGCTAAGATGAGAATCCTTCTCCTCTTTTACTCTCTATTTTTCATTTCATTACTTTATATACGTTTTTCTTAAAACAATATGTTAGTTTCTTTTAGACGCTCTTTTTGTTTTGACAAAAAGGGGGAGAAGAGAGTAAAAACTCCAATTCAAACTTTTACGAATTTTAGTTTTCCTTAAAATAATCTTATATTTTGTCATCAACAAAAAGGGGGAGATTGTTAATACAAATAAGTCGTAAAAACATTTATTTATATTTTACGATCTTCTATTATTTTTTCGATAACAAACGTAAAATCATTTTAACGAAACAAATAAAATACGTAAATGGTTTGAGCCAATAGTTTACTAACACATTTACATTTTCATATAGAACATTAAACAATTAATAGTGTTTACATTTTATAGAAATACATATGTATAACCACTAGTGTTTACATAATATGGAAATGTGCATACTTATATTGTAATGGGTAAAAATCTATATACTTGACCCATTGACTAGATACATTGAATGTAGTTGGGTAAAACCCAAAGTCCATGACCCATACCGATGGAGCTTGATCCATAACCCATGACCCATTGCATGACATCATGCATGAAGTCATGTTGGGTATTATCCATGGACCATGACCCATGACCTATGATCCAATGTCTAGATACATTGCATCTTGTATAACCCATGGTTCATAACCCATAACCCATAACCTAGTTTGCAACCCAAAATCCGGACTTAAGCTGACCCAGTCTGGCGGATCCCTTGGATTGCACTAGCCGGATCCATCTGAGGAGGGATCCGGGGAACAGTAGAGAAATTTGCCTATAAATAGTGAGCCATTTCTTTCTTGCAAATCATCCCTTTTACACATACTCTCTCTTAGTATTGTAGACTCTCTAACCTCAAATCCAAAGGATCTTTCTATGTAGTTTTGTGTTTGTGTGATTCTCTAGGTTCCTCTTAAAGGCGAGATCACCACCTCTTGAAGTCGAGCAAGCTCAAGTCCATAGGTTGCCTAGCTTCATCATCATCAAGACTATTGAAGTTATCTTGTTGATAGTTCTTTCATCCCTCCTTAGAAGTGTTGTGTCGAAGGCATTAGTGAAAGATGCCAAACGGGTCGAGTCGAAGGCATTAGTGAAAGGTGCCGAAGGGTCAAGTCAAAGGCATTAGTGAAAGGTGCCAAAGAGTCAAGACAAAGACATTAGTGAAAGGTGTCAAAGGGTCGTGTTAATGGCATTAGTGAAAGGTGCCAAGGGTGTACATTCGATATGGTGCATCGATGTACAAGATAGAATAGTTTGGGTTAAAGGATCTTGATATCCTTATGATGTTGTAATAAGGAGTGTGTCTCCTTTTGGGTAGTAGTTCCTCCTTTGTAATGGAACTCGGTATCTAGCCTTGTACCGGATAAAGTGTAGGCGCCGTTGTGATAGGTTTGGTTCTACCTCGTGGAAGGACCCGATGTCTAGTCTTGTACCGGATAAAGAGTAGGCGACGTTGTGAAGGCTTCTCCGCTACATTAAGGAGCTTGTGTTGTGTAGTGCTTACGTACTCTCGAGTAGGTGACTCGAGGAGTGGAGTAGGGCAAGGAAGGTGTCCTTGTAGCCGAACCACTATAAATACTCGCGTTGTGGTTTTGTGTTTCTTACTCTTTATCTTTTCATTACTTATTTATATGCTTATCTATCAACATCCAACACACACATTAAATAGATTGATATAAGTCAATCTAAATAGTTTAAAATGAAGTTTTAATCGGTAAAACTATTCAACCCCCTTCTAGTTTTCCACAGTTATAAAGTATATATATGGTGATGATTGGGGATTTGACCAACAAGCGAATCGGGGTTCAGGAACCCAACCATGGGCTAGGATTATAAAGCTTCATTCCCATTTGGTGGATAAAGGCATTGATATAGGTGGAAGACTTACAAAAAGGGTAGGCAATGGGAGTGACACAAGATTCTGGGAAGAAAAATGGATTGCTGGTAATGCTTTGTCATCTTTGTATCCTCGTCTATATGCTTTTGAAGTAAACCTATATTGTACTGTAGCCGATCGGTGAAACAATGGTGTTTGGGATTGGAAGTGGCGTCGAACGATTGGGGGTGGTATTGAACAACGTTAATTTACGGATCTCGTGGCGAGGTTAAGTGAGTTTTTGTGTATGGATGTGCCAGATCGATGGTGTTGGGATCTGGACACGCAAGGTGAGTTCTTGGTAAAAACTACTAGACGTTGGTTAGATTATTTAATTCTCCCGAGTTATTCACAAGCCACGAGATGGAATGTCTTAGTTAAAAAAAGTAAATATTTTATTTTGGAGGGTGGCATTAGATCGCATCCCAACGTGTAGTAACTTATTATCGCGAGGGATAAATGTTTCGGACCTCATGTGTGCGATTTATGGTAATGAGATAGAAGATACAGATCATGTTTTGAGTAGCTGTGAAGTTGCAGTTTCTACGTGACGAGCGGTGTTTCGTTGGTTACATCTGTCAGCAGTCACCATGGGGACTATTAACAACACTATGCAATGGGTTAATTTGTGTGTAATGCCGGAGAAGAAGAAAAAAGTAATTGAAGCGGTGTGCCTTACTATCTTATGGAAATTCAGGAACGCTTTTATTTTCAAAAATCAAGAGTCGCGCAAAGAGTATATAGTAGACTCCATTAAAGAGTTTGCTTTTCTTTGGATTTGTAATCGTCGAAAAAAAAGTGTGTATAGTTGGATAGATTGGCTAAAAAACCTTACTGATGGGATGTAATTTTCTAGCTTCTGGCTAGTTTTTGTTTATTTTATTAATGGCAGTCGTTCCAAAATAAATAATTAAAATAAAAAAGGTAAAGTCGATCTTTAATTATCTTTTATAATTGTGTAATAAGGGGACGTTTGGTGTAAGGGGTTAGGGAGGTTTAGATTCAAAGATATCTCAATTCATTTGTTTGGTACTAAACCTTTGAAGTGGGTCTCATCTTTAAAACCTTTAATGGAGGGTTTATACAAATGACGACCCATTAGGTGGGATTACAAGAAAACCTTTCTTTTCTTGAAATTTACAACTATATTATTCATTTTCAAGTTTTAATTTTTTGATAGTGGGTCTTTTTTGTTTTTTTGTTTTTTTTTTAACTTTATTATTTAAATAATACTTACATTTCAATTCCAATCCTAAGAGCAAAAGGTACCGTCATGTCATAGGGTGGCGCCGAAGTACCAGCCCAAAAACACCATCGATGCACCATACCGGCCCTCGCACCGTAAGGCTTCGCGCCATCACCACCACGCCACGCCATAGCCTTTCTCCTTTTTTTTTCAAAAAACTAGCCGTTGGTAACGGCTATACTACCATTTTTTTTGAAATTTTTTTCAATTTTCAACCCCAAAAACTCAAATTTAACCCCCTAAAAATCCTATAAATAACCCCTTGTTATTATTTCATTCTTCAAACACACTTCCAATAACACACTATTCTCTACTTCTCCAATTTTTTTTAAAACAAATTGAATGCTAATTCACCATGGATCAATAATATGCTAAACGACCCTTCGAACCAAATGGTGGGCTCGTCTTCGAATTCGGCTAACAATCCGGGATCGTCTTCGAATCCATACCCTCAAACACCTTACTTTCCCACCTTCCTGAACAACCTATATGAATCCCGAAGAACAAATGCTTTTTTCTCAATGAAAAATGCAACAACAACAACAATATGCTCAACTTTCTCAACAACAACAACCAACCCATCCAAATTCCGACCAACAATCCTACCACATATTAGACAAACCTACGGATGAAGATGAAGAAGAACCGGTCCCGACCCCGACGTAAAAAAAACGAAAGGGAAGACGAAGTCGAAGAAAACCAACGAAGACGAAGACGAGCCGGTACCAACCCGATCTCGGAATTTTTGGAGCCAAGATGAGGTGTATCTTTTGGCGGTGTGTTTCATTGAAGTATCCGAGGATCCAAAATCGGGTGCGGATCAACAAAAGGATACGTTTTGGTATAAAGTTCTCGACGTATACAACAAAGAAGCCAAAAAGCTCAACTATACCATTCGTACCAAGAACATGTTGACGGGAAAGTGGAACCTAATGAATAAAGATGCATGAAGTTTAATACGGTAGTTGATGAAACGGCGGTTGTGAGTGGGGAGAATGATAAAGATTTTATGACGCGTTGCCAAATATTGTTTAAAAAAATGACGGGTTATGACTTTAAACACGTAAGTGCTTGGGAATTTTTGAAAGACAAGCACAAGTGAAAAAATTCCGAATCGACATTGGCAAGACCTAATCGTCTTCGGGTTACACAAGAGCAACCCGAGCATTTTGGCCACGACGAGTTGCCACGGCCGGACGGGATGTACCGAATTTCAAAGAGTCAACGATCGTCAAACTCGACCGCTAGTTCCGGTTCAAACCCGGCACCGTTTCAAGAAATGTTGCGACATCAATACGAGTTAGACCGCAAGATGAAGCAGGATGTTCTCGAGCGAGAGTCAAATGCAAGAGTTGATTTACTCATGTCTCAAAAGTTAGTCGAGGACTTACGAGTGCTACAAGTGGACACAAGCAAGATGGATCCAATGGATGCGGCTATCGTGAATGCCCAAAAAGCACGAATCCGGGCAAAATATCCAACAGAAAACTAGTTAACCTTATGTATTTTTAATTTCAATGTCGTTTTCGTATTTTTTAAATTTCTATGTAATGTGTTTTATTTTAAATTAATGAAGTTTATTTTAGTTAAAATTTTGTATGTTTTATTTATATTTAAAAAAAAAAAAAAAAAAAAAAAAATGTCCTATGGCACCACATTTTCCGGTGTCAACGGTTACGGCCAGAATGTGGTGTCATAGGATTTCTGGTGCCATAGAGGGTTTTGCTGACGTGGCAACACTTTTTAGCTATGACACCAACTCTATGGCACGACGGTACCCAATGCTCTAATACAATTATTTATAATAGGGGTGTGCACGGTTCGGTTTGGGTCGGTTTTTAGCTAAAACCGAAACCGAACCACAATGTTCGGTTTTTGTAGAACCCAAAACCGAAACCGTTCGGTTTTTTCGGTTTGTTATCGGTTTCGGTTCGATTTTTCGGTTTCTAACCGTTAATATTTCGGTATGGCCAAATTATACCAACAAACTTGTTTTACGTACAAAATTAGTTATTCTTCTTTACTTTTTTCAATATAAGCATAGTAATGTTTATTGCATAATTCTACAAATACAAACATATAGATGAGACATACACATACAAGTGAACATACACGTAGTATAATCATTATCAAATACTTATTGATATATTCACACAAAACACGCGACACGACAAACACACACATAAATATAAACGTTAAGATAAATATATTATAAATCCACTCACAAAATGAATATGAATTTATAAATTTGTTTTATTTAGTTATTTAATCATATTATTTTAATTAGATATTATTATATAACAAAACCGGTTCGGTTCGGTTCGGTTCGGTTTTTGCGGTTTGATTTTTGGACGGAAACCGAACTACATTTTTCGGTTTCTGAAAAAATAAAAACCGAACCATTGGTTTTTTCGGTTTTCGGTTCGGTTTCAGTTTTTTCGGTTTGTTTTGCTCACCCCTAATTTATAACAAACATTTTTTCGTTTCTCTCTCTTATATCAAATCTAAATCCGAATCCTAATCAAACGAGCCCAAAATATAACTTTGAAACATAAAAGGGAAGTTCAAATTCATTAAGTGCGTTCTAACATGTTGGCATATAGCATAAGTTAGATAAACCTTTTATTTCATTGAACTAATAAACTTTATTGCCATAAGAGCATTTACATTAGTAACTCAAGTTATACTATAACACCAGCCACGTTAGCGTCACATCAACTTTAACATTTCACCTTAACATTCTTAAAAAACAGCCACATCAATAACATCCCTCTAACATCCCTTTAACATTAGCTAATGATTTTTTTATTTTTATTTTTTTTTAGCCTTTAACGAGCGTTATTGGAATAACGCGTAGGGACTAACGGTGAAATAACGCGTATGCTCCAAGGGTTATAACGGCCATAACGCCGTTAAATGAGCCATAACGAGCGTTATGGCGTTACTGCTGCGCATGCTCTAAACGTATAATAGCTATAATGGAGCAATCACCATCAATAAACACCTCACTTGCCCTACGAATAGTAGTCGATACCAATTTAATCGTGGAAACCTTGACCATTGCCAGCAAAATTAGCTTTTTTGCTTAAATTTCGTAAAGTAATATACTAATATTGTAATGATTGGAAGCAAGTGGTGTATGTTGCGATATGAAAGTCTACTGCCCTTTACTTCCAATCAAAATCAAGACCGCCACTAGTCGTTCATTGAAAATCAGCCCAAAATGGTAGTATATACATAAACCAATAATAAATATATAATAAGTATGTGCTTAAGCCGCATGACTAGCTTCATGCATGTTCTCTATCCTCATATAGTCACTTTATATGTAAATTTACTTACGCATTGAGTTGGTCAGTTGGGTAGTCATATATACACATCTCTTTACTTTTTTACTTCTACGTTATCTATTGATCTTGATATCCATTAAATGAGTTAAGTAGATTAACATTTAATAAATTTTAATATAACCTTATATATGAGATGTATGAGACACATGCTGTATTAAGTCATACAATTGTTACAGCTCTTTTCTATACTAAGAGCAAAAAGTTGCATGCAATTGATTATAAGCAAAACAGATTAGTTGTTAACGTTTGGCAACACGATAACATGCAAGAGTTTTTGCTAAACTTGGCTCTAATTAAACATTATCATTTTAGTGATCAAATAAATGATTAAATTTTTTTTTTTTTTTTTTTTTTTTAATTTATTTATTTATTTTTTTATATATTTTTTTTGTTGGTATATTCTTGTTTAGTAATTTTAAAGTACTTACTCAGTTAAAATTTACTAGATATAAAGAGAAAATAAATTTTGTTAAAAACCTGCAAAATGAGAACTAAAAAAAGCTACGAGTAAGGATCAAATGAGAAGTAAAAATTAAAATGAGAATGGTGAGAAGAAACCACAACGGCACATTTCAGATGCACTTAAAGAAACAGATGCATCTCCTTTAAATTTCTCATTCGTATTTGAAATGCGTGGCTCAGATTTCTTCTCATTCTTCTTATTTCAGTTTATCTTCTCACTAGATCTCTTCCCGTACTAATATACTTTTAAAGATGAGAACATAGTAATGGAGAAGGTAATAGCCGAAATAGGATTCATTTTGGCTAGAGCGCCCAAATCCGTTATATATTTGACACGGCTTTGCCGTAATGCTGAAACTATGGCGAATGCATCTATCGTCATTGATGCATAAATAAAAATACCAATTAGTAGTGATTGAATTCCTTCTATGGTTCCACATGAGAAACCTGTACGAATATAACCTACATGTCCAATTGAATTACGAGCTAGAAGTCTTTTGACTTTCGTTTGGGCTATGGCGGCCAGCCAAAAACTTGCAAGTTTATTTCCATTAAATACGTTGACTTTAATTTCTACAAATTTATTTCTGAAAACTAGCAATTTGACTAGTACCATCAATATAATAAATTCCTCTTTATCTTCATCCTTTAATGTTTGATAACTTTTTTTATAATTAAATAGATATTTGTTCTTTCATTGATAAATTACCAGCACTACTAACTATCGCTACAAATTATTTGCCGTTAAAAATTTTGTTGGAACACAAGGGTACTCGGCTAGATAAAATAAATGTATTTAACTTTCTTTTAAGGGTTTATTGGTCAAATACGGGTGTATGGCAAAATTTTGAATTGTAACGTAACTCTAATGTTTTGAGAAATTTAAATTCCTTCAATTTTTTCTGTATGAGGTTTTCCAAGCCATTCCATGTGGGCGTAGTGTTTATACAAAGTAAAGTCTAAGTTCACTGTATTGAAAATCACATTTAAATGAAATAATCTATTAATTAAAATAATGTGTTTAAATATATTTTTTACTTTGAAAAAAAATGTGAATTTGCTTACACGGCTTAAGATGCGCTTGAAAGTATATCTACACTACATGTCTTTACTACATGTATTTTTTTATTTTATTTTTTTCAACTTAAAGCTTAATGTCGTTTGACTAAAATACATTTATTTATAAAAGCCACTACAATCTAATTAATTATTAAAATACTTAATTACAATCACTACAATAAAACAGGCCCAATACAACAGTCAAAATTTGTTGCAAATCCGCTGCAAAAAGCTATTTGCAACGGAGTTGCAACAGATTTTGACTATTGCAAAAAGGCTCAATGCAAATTTTGTTTGCAACGGGCAGTAAATTTTTGCCACTGCTGTATTTAAATATAAAGAAAAAAATATACACATACAAACATATTGACGTACTATACATTGTCGCAACTATGCATGATAATCGTCTAGTAAAAAGAAAGCATTTGATTAAAACTTTAAAGCTTGAAAATGAGTAATGAAAGACAAAAATACCCTTGTTTATAAAAGTCAGTGTAATTTATTAAATATTTAAATACTTAATTGCAATTTAAACCACAAATATTTTCACTCCCATCGACTGCATACCCATATATATGCATAAAAAAGAATTGAACGGATTAATGCTATTATACATCGTCGTCGATTTGCGAAAATAATCGTCTCATCTTAGAAAACCTTTTTCTGTATTCTGTTAACCATCACACTGAAATAAAGTGAAGATTTCAATTTCGAATACGTACAGTAAATTGCAATAAATTTTGTGAACCTAAAATTGGCCCAAACATTACTACTACTTTTACACGTTCCTGGTTTCCTTTTGAAGTTAACAAACTACCATAATTAAAAATTTGGCCACCTTACAATACTTAGACTTGAAATTTATGAGCTAAACAAAAGAGACAATTTATTCGGCACCTATAAAATGAGTATTGAGCAATGGTTAAGTGCATTTAATATAGAAATTTCTTACATAATTAATTAAAGTAATTGTGCATTTAATATACAATAAATAAACATACAAATTATTAGGGGTGAGAAAATCAAACCGAAAAAACCGAAACCGAACCGAAAACCAAAAAAACCGACCGAAACTAAAAACCGGTGGTTCGGTTTTTACTTTTTCAGAAACTGAAAAATGCGGTTTAGTTTCGGTTTTCGTCCAAAAACCAAAACGCAAAAACCGAAACGAACCGAACCAAACCGGTTTTATTATATAATAATATCTAATTAATATAATATGATTAAATAACTAAATAAATTAAATTTATAAATTCATAAATATTTTATGAGTGAATTGATAATATATTTATCTTAACATATATATTTATATGTGTGTTTGTCGTGTCGCGTGTTTTGTGTGAACATATCAATAAGTATACGATAATGATCATTCTACGTGTATGTTCACTTGTATGTGTATGTCTCATTTATATGTTTGTAATTGTAGAATTTTGAAATAAACATTATTATGCTTAGATTGAAAAAAAAAAAAAAAAATGAATAACTAATTTTGTACGAAAACAAGTTGGTTGGCATAATTTAGCCATACCAAAATATTAACGTTTAGAAACCGAAAAATCGAACCGAAACCGATAAAAAACCGAAAAAACGGAACCGCCAAAACCGCACGGTTTCGGTTTTAGCTTCTACAAAAACCGAACATTGTGGGCCGGTTTCGGTTTTAGCCAAAAACCGACCCAAACCGAACCATGCACACCCCTACAAATTACATTAAATATACACGCTTTTTAATTTAAGGGTTTTGTTAATAGCATCCCTAAAGGTTGTTGTTAAGAGTTTGAGTTTATTACAAATGAACGAATGAATGATTATTATTGGATGGCATTTCGGATAAAAATGGATGAAATCTTTAAAAATCAGGATATACAACAAATACTGTATTTTCATTGGGTGAATCAGTTTCTTACAACTAATTGTAGTAAAAATGATCATATTAACCAAAACTCTAAGGGCCGTCGTTGGCAAAACCCTAAATTTAATAAAGTTTAATTTTTTTTCCATATTTATTTTAATTATTAGCTTAACCATTGCCCAATGAGCATTGTATAGCAAATCCCATTACTAAATACTTCCCATCCCCATTTCATAGCTCTACCTACGTACCATTATATATATGAACTCTTGATCATAACCAAAGCAATAACATCAAATCCACAAATCCAAAAAACGAAACAAAATGTTGGGATCCTCCTTGTTCATATTTTCATCATCAATTTTGGTGACAATAATGTCAATTGTAAACTTGGTGGGTCTTATTATGTCCGGATACATGGAAATGAACGGCAACAACAAGCAGTATGCCAAGTTTTTCAATGCCAATGCTTCAAACCTATCAAAAAATGATGAAGAGCCTAAACTGCCTAGTAGAAATGGTATGCTCGTATTCTATACACCAGCGTTCGTTGTGGGTCTTATTGCTTTCACCGTTTTTCCCCATCACGATACACGATTTGTTATGGTGGTATATGTTCTAACCATTCATTTTCTCAAGAGAATCCTTGAGGTATGTATATACTCTATACAATTTTAGTTTTAATACTTTCACAAGTACCTAGTTTGTTTTTTCTGACAGTATATTTGGTTTCATAGGTGTTATTTGTTCACAAATTTAGCGGTTCCATGATGCTTAACGCTGCGATAACTATTGGTTTAAGCTATGCCGTGTCTACCACTACTATGATATACGACCAATATTTATCTCAAGAATCCCCTGACCCTTCTATTGATCTCAAATATGTCGGACTTGGCATTTTCTTGATTGGAATAACTGGAAATTTTTATCATCATTATATTCTTTCTAATTTACGAAAGAAGGGTGATAAAGAATACAAAATTCCAAAAGGAGGATTATTCGATTTGGTTATATGCGCACATTATTTCTTTGAGATTGTCGAGTTCATTGGAGTATCGTGCATTTCTCAAACAATAAGTTCGTTTTGTATTACCCTCGGCACGATATTCTTGTTGCTGGGACGGAGCCATGCCACGCGAAACTGGTATGTTATGAAGTTTGGAGGAAAGTTTGGCAAGGATATCAAGGCTGTAATTCCTTACGTTTTTTAAATAGTTTGGATTTATGTTACATGAAAATAAAAGAAATTGATCTTTTGTAACCAAAAAGTAATTGTCTCTAAAAGCTAGAAGCCTTGTGTTATATATTTGTGAACATGTTTCTCTTCATCGTGAAAGGATAAACAGTATTCCTTTGCCATTTTAACATAGATGTTAAAATGTTAAATATATCTTCGATCATATCATGCAGAATCAATAATTAAGCCCTTTTGGTAAAATAGTTGCAGCTACCATAATCGAACTGTACTTGGGGGGAAAAAATCAAATCTGCAACCACAGTTAATGTTGGTAAAATAGTTGCAGCTACGATAATCGAAGTGTACTTAAATGAAAAACAAAAAAACTAAGGGATATATTATAGGGACCCGGGATATACTATAGGAACCCTCTTTTATGGGTCAACCGTACAAATCGCGAAGAATATAATACAACATTGTAATGCATACAGTACAATCTTTTTATGCGTTCAATGATTGGAAACCCCCTGTAAGGGGTGTGTATAAACTGCCTCTATAGACCCCTTTATAGTCAACCGAAACACAAAATACAACACCGCGATACACACAATACAATCCCTCAATACGTGTGTACTGCAACAACTCCTATAGGGGGTCCTCAAAATAAAATGAAGCGTGATATTTGGAACCCCCTTATAGAGAGGGTTTCCAATCATTGCGTGCATCAAAAGGTTGTACGGTGTGCATCATGATGTTGTACTGTGTGTTCACGGTGTTGTACAGTTGACCATAAGGAGGGTCCGAATAACACATCCCTAGAGGTGGCAAAACGGGGCGGCACGGGCCAAGGGCCAAACGGGCTATGGGCCAAACGGGTGCGAGCTAAACGGGCACGGGCCAAACAGGTACGGGCTAAACGGGCACGGGCCAAACGGGCTCATGATATTTGGAACCCCACCCCCACCCACCCCCACCCTATAGGGAGGGTTTCCAATCATTGCGTGCATCAAAAGGTTGTACGGTGTGCATCACGACGTTGTACTGTGTGCTTCACGGTGTTATACAGTTGACCATAAGGAGGGTCTGAATAACACATCCCTAGAGGTGGAAAACGGGCGGATACGGGCTACGGGCTAAACGGGCTATGGGCCAAACGGGCACGGGCTAAATGGGCACGTGCCAAACGGGCTCATGTTATACGAATCGCTTTTAAAAAGACCCAAAACGACGAAATAAATTACTCGAACGTAACAACTCATTTATATTTAAAAAATTAAATATAAGTTTTTTTTTAGAAAATAATCTAATGTTCGAGAAAAACATGTGCACATTATACCTATTTAACTTTTAAATGGGCGCCCATTTCAAAAAAATAAAGTAAAAAAATAAATAAATAAACAAATAAAATAAAATAAAAAACTGTGCCAAAAACTTTCAAAATTTTACCCATTTAACTCATATTTTTTATTTTAAACACAAATTGACACCTTTGCACATCCCAAATGAAATTCTGCAACCACAGTTAATGTTTACACCACTTCGATTTGAAATAAACATTCTTCTAGTCTTCTTATGCATGTGGAGTTTTTAACTTTTTTGTTTGACAATTGTACGTTAGATAGATATGCATGTACGTAACTTTTAACTTTAAAAGTATTTTACGTTAGTTAACTTTTAAAGTCTTTTACGTTAATGCATGTGTTCAGTCAGGGTTTGGAACTCGACTGTTTCTAAATTGAATTACCGGTCATGGTTTTTTTAGTCATCCGTTTTATTTATACGTCTGTTCCCAACAGTTCTACTTCGAATATAAAATGGTGTTATTAACTTAGGGTGTTAAATAATATATCATACATTTGGTTCTCGGGTTTTCGTGTTGTACGGTTCGGCTTCACCGGTTTAAAAACTCAAAACGGCAAAACCAAAATTAAACTAAATCAATTTTAAAATCGATAAAGACAAGCTAAACATATTTGAATTCGGTTGGTTTTAGTTAAAACCAAAAACCTATTCAAGTAGACCTATAACATAATCTTTTAAATCATTACTAATATATAAAACATTTAGGACTATTCCATAACTAGCAAGGCTTAAAATTTAGATTTTTACGTTGCGTTCTCGAGTTTTATTTTTGAAAGAGGAGAAAAAAAGTGGGTAGAAAACAAAATAAATTCGTGTTCTTGAGTTTTTTTTAGAAGAGGAGAGTAATTTTGGCAAAACTTCTCTCCAAAATTGAGATGATTTTGAGATAAGTTATATTAGGAAGCTTTAAATAAATAAAGTTACTTAAATGACCTAATATAAAACATAACTTTTATATATAACCAATGGTATAATTGTAAAATCATCTGTTATCTCTTCTTTTCTCTCCTAACTCAGGAACATGATGTAAAAAATTTAATTTCATTCATCTCATTTTCTTTTCTGCCAATTTTTAACCTTTCACTTTTTTTCTTTCATTTAAAAAACTTGGGAACAAAGTGTTAAACTTGCTTGTTATGGAAGGATTTCAAAACTTGATTAATATTTGTAACCTAAAAACTTGTAATCGTCATATTAATGATCAAATAAGTTATTTAATGAGAAAATTTGTGTAACCACCATATTAATACTTGTAACATATAAAATTGAAAAAAAAATTATTGATATACATTAAAATGTCAGTTATGAAATGTTAATATAAAAAGAACTAATGGTTTATGAAAGAATAAAAAAAGCTACAACACAAACTAATCATGTTTCACACACAATAGATTCAACCATACTAAGTTTGGATGGAGCAATCTCTTTCTGATTATCTCTTTATTTGAGCCGTGATAACATTTGCTCGCCGCAAAATATAGTCACAAGATATCCGCCGCTAAATTACGCGAATACCCTGCTAGTAATGAATAAACACTTTAACTTATACCTAAAATCTATAACTAAATTTACTCAAGCATTTGAATATATATTTGAAAAGCTTGTTTCTATGATTTTTTTTAGTTTAGACTTTAGAGGATACATTTGAGTTAGAGAGATGGGATATAAACTACATAGATATAATTTCTTTTTTTTAGATACAGATGTTCGGTTTTTCGTTTTGGTTAATTTTTGTCAAACAATAAACTAAACCAAACACTGATTAAATACTTCTATCCAATTTCAACCCAAAAACCATACATCAATTAGAGATTTCAGTACATTATTATTCTATTTTGGAGTAGTTTACTTTTTTGATTTATTCGGTGTCAAACCAAACGCTGAACACCCTTAGTTATTATGCTAAAGATTATATATTTTTTTTGGAATTATATTCAAATTATTTTAGGGTTACAGAATTATTTTATATTATCAGATTTGTTAATGGGTGTCTACCGGCACTTTTTAAGTGAAAAGTCTAACTGTGTTATTTAATGTTTATTAAAGATTGATTGAAAATGAAAGTTTTACTATATTAACAATAAGTTAAATGCATTTGTTTAATTTTTAAAAATGTCATGTGGACACCATCTTTATTACTAAGTTCTAATATGCATAAGTGTAACTTTTTTTTTACCATATATTGTTCTTTTGACATTTACCATTTACGGCCTATATCGTCTTTTTATATTATGTGACATCAATGTCAACATCAAAAGCTGTTATTGATAGTCGATTGTAGCAATATATGTTAGTATATATGCTCTTTTGATTTTGATTTGTTGATTATAATCCTAATACGTGATTAGGGTTTCATACTCTAATATTTTAAATATTTGTTAAAATTACTTAATTTTTATATCATTTTTCTTTGTAGGACAATATAGTTAACAATTAATTAAATAGATGACATAACCAACTGCCTAGCGCAGTTGGCCACCAGGGCAAAATCTGGGGTGGTTGTTATTCCATTCGGGAGGTCTCGGGTTCGAGTCCCTCTTAGTGGGGGTTTTCCATCAGAGGGAAGGGGGTGTAGGGAGTGGAGGAGCATTTCTGAGGTGTAACCCACGCTGGTTTGAGTTTCGTATTCTGCCCAATTGGATGTCACGCGGTCTCGTTCCTACTAACTATACTTGTACTAACACGCCGTTCAAAAAAAAAAAATAGATGACATGGATGTCACATAAGATAAAGTGATGATGTGTATGCTACATAAGATAAAATAATAAAGTAAATGATAAAGAAAAACTGTATATGGTAAAAAAAAAATTACCATGGGCATATTGGGACAAGATTTGAAAGTTTGTAATAAAAGTTGAACACTTTTTAGTTCAGCTCAGATACCAAGACGGGATATGACTCTAAGTACATAATTGTTTTATAACCAAAACCCTGGCCATAAGGCTGCCCACAGTAGCAATCCCCCTACTTTTCCCTGCCACGTCAACTTTCTCTCTCCAGCGACCTGCAGGCGATTAGGTGCCCCAGTAAGGGCGATTGGGTTTTTTTTTTTTTTTTTTTTTTTTTTTTTTTTTTTTTTTTAACAATTTTAACACAAAATAAAATTTCATTAATAATTAAAACGTTACATAATAATTCAAATAAAATTAAAACATTACGACAATACAACGACTAAACTAGTTTTGATTCTGACGATGCCAAATGTCTTCAACCCCATCGGCTTTGAGGCTAAGATGAGTTGTTTTGTCGCATATCTCCTTGGTAATTTCTAACGATTACACATGCGTTCTTATGGGATCATAAGAACGGTGCTGCTCTGCTGGAAAGAATACGGGAGATATCGCCGCCTGTTCGTCCTGAATTATCATATTATGTAATATGATACATGTGTACATTATATGCGATAGATGCTCTTTGTCAAACCCTCTAGCCGGATATTTAATCATTAGCCACTTCTTCTTTAGTACACCAAAAGCACGTTCCACATCTTTTCTTGCTGCTTCGTGCATCGTCTTATACAATATTCGTTTGTGATCATTTGTCCCTGGATTTTTAATGGACTTCATAATAACCGACCATTCCGGATATATCCCATCAGCAAGATAATATCCGCGTTTATAAGGCACGCCGTTAGCAACGAATTCCACATCCGGAGCTCTCCCCGTTTTGAGATCATTGAAAAGAGGTGATGCACGTAAAACATTTACGTCGTTATTCATCCCGGCGACACCAAAGAACGCATGCCAAATCCATAAATCTTGGGAGGCGATCGCTTCCAATAAAATGAAAGGATCCTGCCCGTGATCACCACTACAAAATTGAGCTTTTAAAGCATGTGGGCAATTCGCCCACGGCCAATCGGTGCAATCGATGCTACCTATCATCCCTGGAAACCCATGAGTTTCGTAGTGATGAGCATAGAGTTTGTCAACGTCACTAACCGTAGGCTTTCGCAAATACGCTGCACCATATAACTCCATTATGACCTCACAAAATTTTTCGAGACACTCACGAATTGTTGACGCACCCATTTGCACGTATTCGTCTAGAGCATCAGCATTGACTCCGTATGCCAATTGACGGATTGACGAAGTACACTTCATCAATGGAGAAATACCTAGTACGCCTGTACAATTAAGAGTTTGTTGGAAATAAGGTGAATGATCGGTTATATCTCGGACAATTCGTGTGAATAGTCTTCGGTTCATACGGAAACGATCATGGAATGCTTGATAGCCGTATCTTGGGTTCTCGCTGAAGTAAGCATCCACTAAACGATTATGAGCACCCACACGATCCCTAATAACTTGGGTTCGTGAGACTTTTTGTGATGCTTGAAAAGCCTCCCAACAGTCTTCCGCAAACATCATAAACTCGGTAATAACTTCATTTTCATCATCCGATGACGAATCGGCAATGAATAGCTCGTAAGAATTAAAACTCATAGTGTGTAAATAGAGAGTAAGATTTTTTGGTTTGGATATACAGAATGTGTGAGATTTGTGTGTAAATAAGTTGTATATTTATAGGATAGTTTTAGTAGTAATTTTTTTTTTTTTTTTTTTTTTTTTTTTAACGGTTACATTTTTTTTTGTTTGCACCTCAACGGCTAGCTCCTTTGTTCTTGTCGATCGTCCACACGAACGATACACAAGTTTTTTCATGCGATCGACACAAGCCACACCAAGGGGATCGATCGCCCTGGTGCTCGATCGACACTCGATCGATAGACGATTTCGTCTACTGCGTCTAGCCTAACAATCTTAAGAAACTGAAATAATTTTATTGTCAACTCTTAATAACAAAATTAGAAAAAAAAAAAAAAAAAAAAAAACTTCACATACTGATCAATAGTCTAGATCGATATAACGCATCATTTATTTGTCATAAAATTAAACTTTCAAAGCTTTGCCTAAGCGAGGCCTCTTGTATGCACGCTGTGGTGGATTAGAGAATGACTAGATTCAGACTCGTCCTAGGTGCTCGGTTACCCTATGCATATCGTATGCGTATTTTGCTAGTACTTATGAGAAGGGGCTTTAAAAGTGAAATTAATATGAAGAGTGCTTCTTCGGTAAGAATTCAAGATAGGCGAAAATGAGTGTCGACTCAAATGAAAATGAGCGTGAAACATGCACTTTTGATATGCATTTTCTATCAAGTGGCTTTGAAACACTTTTAAGACCGTATTCTTCAGTTGGATGCAGACATTTATCTACAATAATGATGACACATAATAGCCATGAAAAAAAGAATAACACGAAATATAAAAAATATAATATTAAAATAACACTTCTCTAAAGTAATATATTGGGCATGCAAATGAAATAAAATACATAATGGTATTTGTTTAAAGTACTAGCAGGGTACCCGCGTGTTGCGGCGACGGGTACTCTGTGACGATTAACTAGATAAATAAATTTTGATGATGCCAGATTCACCAGTTTGTATCGATTTCAATGGGTCCTTTCCGGTTTGTTTTTGGATGGCTTTTATTGGCTAACCAAACTGGTGGCGACATCGGTTCCTGGTTGAACCTGTTGGTTCGGTCGGGCTTTCAAAACTATATATACCATAAACTTGTTAGCTTGTATGAAGCTTTGTGTGTTTTATTAGCTTGTATAATGTATATAACATCATGTACTTTCATTTTAGGGGTGTTTTTAAAATAAAATTAATTAGTTTGTTTAATTATTTTATGTATTGAATTATGTTGTAGCTTGTTTAGATTGTACATTGTGAAAATTTATTGTGCTTTTAGTAAGGGGTGTTTTAATTGGTTATATTTAATTTGGTAAATATATTTTTATAATTCTTGTAGGTTTCAATTTTCAAGTTTCTAATGTTTTAGTGAATTAAAAAGTTGTACACTATGTATATATACTTTTAATGCTAAATTTTAAAGGATTAAATCATTAAATGCAAAAAAATCTTTAAGCTTTATAAAATAGTAAGATTTGACAAGACGGAAAAATATTGAAAATATTATTCAATTCATAATAATTTTGGGTCAAACCTTTACATTTGTCATTTATATCTATGAACCAAATCAATATCCCATCATTTTTTATTTTTTCCAAATGACTTTATATTTTGTAGTAAAAACATTTAATATTTTCAGCAAATTTCTACAATGCAATCTATATCAGATTCTCAATATATTTTTTAAAATAATATTTTATTTATCAATTTTGGTGTTTACCAAAAAACTGTTTGAATTTTCATGGACTTCTTACATCGGTTTTCACGTTTTATTAAACGAAACAAAACAAACCAAATTTTTAGTTGTCACACCGAATGGATTTCCCGGATACTGTTTTGTTTCAAAATCGGATTGGATCTTGATTTGAAAAATATTGAAATCGAAAAATTGCAAACAATGAAATTTTAAAACCATTTCGGTAAACAGTAAACGCTTAGATTTAAATTATATTAAACATATAATGTTACCCTGATTAGAAAATTTGCAATATTAAAAACCATTTTCTTTAAAAATTGCTATCAAGATATGAAGTTATCTCGTAGGAAAGTGTTGAAACCAATGAAAACATAAACTCCTTATTAATACACATGATTAATATCGAGGAAGCAATTTAGTTAAAGTAAGTTATACTTAAAGTACAACTATTTAATGTATACATTGTTGTGTCTCAATAAAAATTGAAAATGTGCAAATGAATTCTCTTAGGGCATGTTTGGTATAATGGAATGCGAAGCTAAGAATGAGAATTACTTCCTGCGTTTGTTTGACCAAAAGAATGAAAACAAACAACAACAACAACAACAAGGCCAATCCCGCCAGGCAAGGTATGGGGGAGGTAAAATGTAGACAGATCCTACCCCTACCTCAGGATAAATCCGGGAGTAGAGAGACTGCTTCCAGTGATACATCCGACAAGTGCAGGTGTGTGGGGTGAGAAGAAAGGAAAGAGAGCGAAAAGACTGTAAACCACAGGTAAAAGCAGGCAAAAGAAGGCAAGCCAAACAAGCAAACATAGCATAAACAAAAAGGTCCCGACGGCAATGGGGCCCAGGAAAAAGAACACAAAAGCAAAGGGCAAACAAAAAAGGGTCAAGGCACAAAGAGAACCAAAAGAATGAAAACAAGGGTTCTAAATCCATTCCCATTCTACCCTTTTGATTCTTTAAAAGAAATTGAAGAAAAGCGGAGAACGGGATTTTCAACGCAAGCCTTTCCTCATATTTATTCTTTGGTGAATGAAGCATCACATAAAAAAAAAAGACAAAAATACACCGTTGGTCCCTAAACTTGCCAGAAAGCATCACCAAAGTCCCAAACTTGGGAAAATCATCGCCGTGAGTCCAAAACTTGGGTTTTTGAGGCCAATTGTGTCCTTCGCCCCGTAATGCTCAGGTTAATGTCCCGTTATATGTCCTAAAATCCCGTTATCCGTTTTGTTTAGAGGGTATACTCGTCTTTTAACCGTGACTGCTTTTTCTCTCTCTCAATGTACTATCCAGCAGAATTCATTTTCCCGCCATTATGTCTAATATAAGTAGTTCATGTCCTCATTGGTCATCCCCAAACTTGTTTTGGAAGCCTACAAAAAAAAACCCTAATGCAATGTCACTCAATAATCTAAGTAAGAAATTAACAAGCACCAACCTTGGATTTACTCAATGGCAAATTAGAGAAGAGCCTTTCTTTGATGACCATGAGACAGAGCAAAACTCCCCAATCAGTGGTAAGTGTTTTTTTTGGTGATAATCGTTTACATTGATATGTTTTTTAGATTGTTTAAGGTATTTCCCTTTTAGGTACCAACCTTGGATTTACTCAATGGAAAATTAGAGAAGAGCCTTTCTTTGATGACCATGAGACAGCAAAACTCCTCAATCAGTGGTAAGTGTTTTTTGGTGATAATCGTTTACAATGATATGTTTTTTAGATTGTTTAAGGTATTTCCCTTTTAGGTAAGATAATCGTAACAGTGTTTTATTATGTGTTTCAACAGCTGGTCGATCGGGTTCGTTTAGCATGAGGTTTCATCACAATGGTACATTCAGAAACTGCCCAGTTAGAATATACGAAGAAGGTAAGGAATGTCTTGTTGATTATGTTGATATGAATGAGGTAACTGTTGATGAAATGGATGCTCTCATGACCAAAATCGGTTATGCTGAAGGACAAACCAATTACTACTACTTTGTTAAGCCTGATAGTACACTGGATGATGGGTTGTTTAGTTTTCGTGAAACTGTGAATCTTGAGTTGTTGAAAGACATTGTCAAAGACCATATATTGATAGATGTTTATGTTGAAACTAACAGGGTACCCGCACGTTGCAGCGACGGGTACCCAATGATTAAAATTTCTAGCAATCGAGTTATGAATTATGATTGTAATTTTTTTGTGGCAGTAATGTTTCTTTTGAGCAGTGTTTCTTTAATGTCTAAGTGAATATGGAGTTGCATCTTTATCTCTACTATATATAAAGAGAGCAACAATTGTAAAATTACTAATCCACGCTCACTCTCTATTCTTTCTAATATTATATTTACATCAATCTATCTTTCCATGTTTAATTTAAATCAGCCAAACTTCAGTAAATGATAACCATATATTTACATCAATCCATCTTTCCATGTTTAATTTAAATCGACCAAACTTCAGTAAATTATAACCAAAATTCGTCTGATTAGAGAAAAAACATGAAGGAAACGAAACCGATCCGGCTTGGTTCACCCATTTTATCTGGTTTCATTAGTCCTCTTGTCACACCCCCAAATTACCTGTTTTGCAGCGGAATGGAATTCCTGAGGGATGACTGTCATATAATCACAATCACAGTTATATTGAACGACCTAAAGTGTCGTTTTGAAAACACATCGTTTGATATAATAAAACATTCAGAGTTTACAAAATATAGGTCCCAAAAAGGTAATCAACATTTGCGGAAATAAGTTTGTTACAATCCAAACGATGTTTTAAAGTGCATAAAATCCCTGTGAGACGCGTCGTCACCGCGACTCTATGATAAGTCCTTATGTATGCCATGATGTATATGCCTTAGATACCTGAAAATACATTGCTAAAAGTGTCAACACAAAGGTTGAGTGAGTTCATAGAGTTTATGTAAATGTTTTATACGACCACCACAAGTATAAGTTATGTATGACAAATATGTCACATAAAAATGATACAATTGCTATAAGCACATGACACCGAAGCTTGACTGATTATGATGTTCACCCCAACAGAGTGTTTTGCCAAACACTCAAATAATGATATGAAATGAAATGCATCCGTTTGACCAGTTGGGACCACCAACCCGGATGGAGGGGTCACCCTCAATAGATCTATCCACTCACCCTGGCTTCTTCCGAAATTAACGGTTCATGATTATGAAATAGGGACATTCAATTGGCAATGAGGTAACTTAAGCAATGTAAATGAATTTGAATATACTTGGGCCCGTATAAAAAAATGATGTGCAATGTATTCTCCCCCGTAGGTTTGAAATAATGTATAAACTTGAATAAAACGGGGCTATGAAAACTCACTTGGTGAAATGATGCTGTAAAACCTGGAAAATCTAAAACCTGATTAAAGACTAAAATACCATTGGAATCGAAATTTACAAAATACGTAAAATACATTTATATCATTTAACGAAATTAAAAACTAACTTGCGAGTAATTAAAACTTAACGAATATATGTTACGTGATCGATTTTGGTACGACGAAGATTTAAACGTTTCGCTAATACGTTGGGCCGTTCGTTTGTTGGATGGGCTCGTTTCTTTTGTGCCAAGCCGAGAGTCCAAGAGCCAAAAGGGCGTTTGTTTTTGTGTCGTGTGGGTCAAGAGCCGAAGCCCACATAGGCGTGCGTTTGGTTGTGTTCGGTTGGGCCAAGCCGAAACCCAAGCTACTCCTAAAGCCCTAAACTAAAAATGATACCACCTATAAATATAATGCATTTACAAGAAAGTGAAACCCTAGTTTAGTTTTGCCTCTTTTTTTCTTTTTCTCCTACTCGGCCGAATACCAACAACCCTTTGGTGTCGAGTTTTTGCTTCAACCAAGTTAAGGTATAACATGTTCTCGTCTTCCTTTGATGTACCTTACGTTAATATATTGTAATATGTTTTGTTTAGTCGAGGTTTGCGTTTTATTTTTGTGGCCGAACCGTGTGAAACCAAACAAGGCAAACCCTAACGATTTAAACCTAATAAGTATTAAAGAGTATGTTACGTAATAAGTATTATTGAATCGGATTATGAATATGTCGAGTTACATAAGAACCGAACCATATGTATTAAAACCGAACCACATATAAAGTTTTTAAACATGTATTAAACGAGTAAAGGTCATGTAAACAAAAACCCTAGTTTGATATGTAAACCGAATAAGGTATGCCAAACCCTAATGGTTTGTGAATCGTGTCTCATATGCGTGCGTAATTATAAGTCAAGTGAACTTGTAAATGTGTAAACGTGTAATTAATCCGAGTAATAAGTAACTTGTATGTCACATAAAATCATAAACGTGTATGGTGAAATATAAAAGGAAAGATTGTTTTCATTACGTGTTAGGTTGAGTAACGAGTCATTTATTGACGTAACATGTAAGTAAATGCATATTAATGAGATATTAAAGAATGAGAAAACCCTAGAACATAAATGAGAGTCGATTAAGGTTTGAAGCTAAGTATATTAATTCGTTAATTCATGTGTGAGTTATGACGTTTAAACTATTCTCACATTTAACCCTAAACTTTAATAAATGACATAATGAACCTTAATCTACGATATTGTTATTAAAACACTTAAGTCTTATTTAACTATAAAACCCTAAAGTATTAAGATCATTAAATATACTAAGTATGAACGCCAAATATTAAAAGATCATTTCGACGATTATGGAATCATAAATAACATGTACGACCGTTAATGTGTATAGGTTCTGTGAAGAAGGAGTAATCCTTTGCTTTCCTTGTTTCTGCTTTTCGATCATTGCTTTGGAATAAGGTACAGATATTCTGACCTTTTCAGTAAAGGTTTCTTATAACGTTTTCTTTTCGTTAGCTTTTGTATTAGGATTCCCTAAGCCTTTGCTATGAACCCTAATGTGTCTATTTGAGCTGTTGCTTATCTGAACTTTGATTTTTGAATCATAAAACATTGATTTTGAACTATATGATATGAAGACTTTGATTTTGAAAACATGATTAAACATTTGATAAAATATGATCTATGTCAGTTTTGACATTCTAATTTGACCTAAGATAGTTTGACACCCGAGCCAAATAATAACTAGTCATGGGGGTTCCATGTCCGTGTCAGTAATGCACTTCTGACATGACTCTAGGGCAGTAGAGTGAAGTTCTGCCACGTCCCTTATCTGTTATCTGTTATGAGCTCAATTTATATTTTATTACCAATTTGTATGTTTGTGGGGCGTATGGGTGCATCCTAGATCTGTTGTATGTTATATATTATATGTTATATGCTATATGTTATCTGATGATTGATGCTGCGTGCATGCACGTCCTTCATAACTCTGGTAGGTCTCCCCTACAAATGTTGCCTTATGTGAATATGAATATGAATATGTTTATGATATGGCATATGTGTTTGGGCTCGAGGTAGTTAGCTATAAACTTATTCTATTATCCTGATTTATAATTTGCAATGATTTTGATTTGATATCTTTCTTTCACTATATTTCGTATTCGTTTTCGTTTCGTATTCGTTTTGCTTGTATATCTGTTCACTGGGCTTTTGAAGCTCAGCCGCATTTCTTTTCTTCCGCGGCAGGTATCTAAGCATTGGAGCTGGGTATTGCTTTGGGATGAGTGCTGTGTGGACTTACCTTAGAGATTTTAGCTTTGATCTTATGATGCCATTTAAGACTTTATATTTTAGATATTTCATTTGGAGTTTATTTTTCCGCTGGGACCTATGTATTGAAGTCATTTGACTTGGATTATTTCAATATTTATGTTGATATTTCTTTTGGATATTTATGTTTGCTTTGATATGACACCATTACTTGTGATTCCTTTACCCTTGTCGGGTCGGGGCGTTACAGATGCGATGGCAAAAGTGAGTACACTGAAATGAAGCGCAAATCTCTAACCGTGACCTATTATGAATGATATGATCTATAATAAGTTATGATGTAATGTTATGCATGCAACTCGTATGATATCTATAACACTTGTGAATTTTTGAAAATAAAGTTTATCGTCGAAAAATAATCTTATAACGTCTCGTTAAGTTAATAAATGCTTTTCATGTAAATATGTTGAAACGGTATTCCACGATCCTCGTTTGGTGTTTTATCGGTAAATATAATGTTTTCGTCGTAAAATGACACTTTTCATACTTTGAAAATATGCCCAAAATGGCCTCGTAAAACTAGTCGTGAAATATTGTACGTTAAGGGTTAGTGATGAAACTCGGCGTTTTTGAAGACCTTGCAACAATGTCTAGAAGTCGTATCATTTAACTTTTGACCATACGGGTCTCGATCAATGAGAAAAATGGCTCTGAACATGACGTATTACAAAAACTGTTTTAGACTTAGGTTTATTTTGCTATTAGAAACCTACCATACACCTTCTTAGGGTGTCATGGGTTCCTAGACATCATCAAAATGATATGTTTCAAGGGATAATTATAGGATGATATATATATTCGTTATAAGTACTTAAAAACAAATAAAGTGGTATAGATAATCATATAACTTGCATGTTTTCTTCAAGCATGATAAAATGACCAAAGTATGAATATGGAAGAATAAAAATGATCATGAAATGCTTACTAGTGAAGTGATGAGGTTTAAAGAACAAGGGTTTTTCCTAATTACCCTAGGTTTTTATTTCAAAACCTTGATTAAGAGTATGCTAAGGTTAATATTTTAGCTTGATCCTTGAAAATTTTTGGGTTCTTCTTGGTTCTTCTCTATGGCCGGTTTGCAGAGATGGAAAAGGAGAGTAATATTTTTTATTTCACCTAAGATATATGTTATGTATGTGTATATATTTGTTAAATGTTAGTATATAATTATAATATATACATGTAAGTCTATGCTAGTAGATATTTTGTACCAAATTTGTGTTGAGTCATCTTAAATGTCGACAAGAATGAAAACAAAACAAAGTTAGTGAATTTTGTTTAAGTAAATGTAATAATGTATATGTATAGTTGGTAATTTTGTGTATATAATTAAGTATTTAGGGTAGCGTTAGCTAAAAATAAATTTTAACGGAACAAAATAAAATATATCAATGTCATAAAAATTATAAAAATACATTTCTTACAAAAATTTAGTGAAATAATAATTATCGAGTAGTATTTACGAAAACCGTCGTAAATATATATACATAACAATTTATATACAAAATAAATTTAAAACACCGGTAAACTAATAATATAATTTTTATAGTCTTAAAATGAGTATAAAAATATATTAGAATTATTTTTGTAAGTTTCGGATCAAATATTAAAAATAAATGATTACGCGATAGCGTTTATTTAATAGGAAAATAAACGTTTAATGAAAAATGCAAAACCATGCATGAACTAATATGACGATGATGTTACTAATAATATGTAAACTAAATCTAGTCTATATGAAATGTCCTCAATGATATGTTCATGAATTCGCAGCTAAACCCTTACGGTTACGCGAATTTGATACTCGTAAACCTAGTTTAGGATAAATGATGAATAGTGAATCATGAATAGTGATTTCTCCGGGAATGAATAGTGTTTTGTGAATAGTAAAATTTTGAAATACGTTCTCAGAATATCAAATCGACTTCGAAAACGATGAATATTAAAATGATGAATAGTAACCGATGAATAGTAAATTCCCGAGATAAATAGTAAAAATTTCCAAAGTTTGTAAAATGACCTGAAATTACGAGTTGTCACACCTCTGCGGTTCGATTTTGAACATTTTTTAGTAGCTGGTCGGAACAGTGCCTACTCCAATTTCCGATTGAACCGGTCGGTCCGTCTGGTTTCCCAAACGATAGTGTGCCATCAGCTTGTCTGCACATAAATAGTATGAATTTTTGTGTGGTTTATTAATTTGTACAATAGGTTAATAACATGTATTATGCATTGAGGTGTTTTTTTAAAATTATATTAATTGAATAAATGTTTTAAAAATGATATTAATTGAAAAGTTAATACATGAATATGCTAGTAGATTGTGTTTATTTGGTTTATAACTTGTGCTTTATTTTTGTTGTAATGATTAATTTTTTAAGTATTCAATGTCTTAGTCAATAAATGCAAAAAAACTGGTTCCTCAATTATAAGATAGAATGAGGGATGATAGTCGGGTATCTGCACGTTGCGACGGCGAATACCCATGTAATTATATTTTCCCAAGATAGCAAGGTCGTTTCGACGAATTGCTTTTCGGAAAATAGCGAAGGTCTAAACAATTTGTAGAACTCCAATCCAACTTTTCTCAAAGGTTAAATTTTCTAAAATTTCAAAACTACAATCTAAGAAAAGAGCCTTAGTGGATGTTAGTTTTATTTTGGGTAGAAAAATCTAGTCACAATAAAGGTAACTCTATTTTGTGCTTCAAATTAGTCGGCATTGCCTCGTAAATATTTGTCACAAACCTACAAACATCACTCTAACTTCAAAGCCACAAACATGACCAAAAAAAGAAAAAACGCATGCGATAAATAACAAAAAAAAGTTTTTAAAACCACTAAGCAAGTGGTAACAAGCTAAAACACGCATGTCTCAAAAGTTGAGACCGACATATCTCAAAAGTTGAGACCGACAGATCTCAAAAGTTGAGGTTGTGAAAGATCCTTTCATGGGAAGCAAATATATCTTTCATCTCACTTGAAGAAAGTGAGTTGATTAGTCAAAGAGGTAGTTGTTGATGGAGACAAAAAGTAAGACAATAAGAGAAACAAGGATATGGAAACGGCACAACTGTTTTGATGCAATTTATAATAATAATAATAATAATAATAATAATAATAATAATAATAAATTACAGTCCTTGTTGGACTTGAAAGACGCTAGCTTTGACTAGTTACTACAAAAAGTCTTTGCCAGCAATGATGGTATAAGGCTTCCTAAGATTCCTAAGGTAACAACACACCTTACAAGCTTATAATGTTTTTATAATTGATATTAATATATCGATTTGTGAAACTACAGGGAACTCGTGATCTTGCGAACCCAACCACCTTACCGACCTGATCCAATTATATCTGGTCAAAACATCACCAGAACCAGAAAAACACCACCGAGACCACATAAACATCAATAAAACCACCTAAACTCAAACACCACCGAATTTAGCAAAAACCGGTTGTGCTGGTAGCGGAATCTATTGATGATGATGGTGGTGAGCTGGTGGGTTGGGATAAGAATGTGTATGTTTTAGTTTTGTAGAGGAGAGAAAGGGGTGTTGATTCTACGATTGTGTTTTTATGTTGGTTTGTTTATGATGGGCTATTCGGTGACTGTTACTATAGTGGTTTAGATGGGCTGTTACAAGCTTTTTAATTGGGTTGTATTGATATTGGGCTGTTACAAGTTTATATAATTTAAGAAATTTAATTTTCTTACTTTAGCTTTAATTATGTGTATAATGCAAGCTTTAACTTTTAATTTTCTTTATAAAAATACTTTCTTTTTTTAGTAATGTTTCTTGTCTTAAAATTTTAAGACTTCCTTTTATAGGAAGTCCTGAATCCTTTATAAAGTAGTATAGATAGGTAAGACAAGATTAGAGTTGTCTGAAATTGTAAAACCTGAAAATCTAAAACATGATTAAAGACTAAAATACCTTTGGAATCGAAATTTATAAAATACGTGAAATACGTTTATAATCATTTAACGAAATTAAAACTAAACTTACGAGTAATTAAAACTTAACGAATGTGTGTACGTGATCGATTTTGGTACGACGAAAGATTTAAACGTCTCGCGTAAAAGTTTGGGCCTCGCCATTTGTTTGATTTTGATCCGATGGGCTCGTTTTCTTTTGCCAAGCCGAGAGTCCAAGAAGCCATAAGGGGCGTTTGTTTTGTGTGTTCGGTTGGGCCAAGCCGAAACCCAAGCCCCTCCCAAAGCCCTAAACTAAAAATGATACCACCTATATATACACTACATTTACAAGAAATTGAAACCCTAGTTTTGTTGCCTCTCTCTTTTCTTTTCTCCTACTCGGCCGAACCTGACAACCTTGGTGTCGAGTCTTTTGCTTCATCAAAGCTAAGGTATAACATGTTTATTCGTCTTCCTTTGTTACATCTTACGTATATATATTGTAATATGTTTCGTTTAGTCGAGTCTTGTGTTTTATTTTTGTGACCGAGCCGTACGAAACCAAACAAGACAAACCATAATGATTTAAACCTTATAATTATTAAAGAGCTTGTTACGTAATAAGTATTATTGAATCGGATCATGAATATGTCGAGTATATAAGGACCGAACCACATGCATGTGAACCGAACCATGTGTATGTTTCGGCCAAGGTATAAAAACATGATAACTTGAATATGTAAAGTACGAAGATAAGCTAGGACTTGCGTTAAGCGTTATTGCTAAAACCCTAAGTGTGAATCGAACCATATAAGAGTTTTGAACGTGTATTAAACAAGTAAAGATCATGTGAAACCTAAACCCTAAATGATTTGTGAACCATGTGTGCGTTATTATAAGTCAAGTGAGCTTGTTGATATGTAAACGTAGTACGTGGTCATATCTATACGAAGCTATAGTGCATGGATATAAAAGTTGACGTATAACATATATATGAGTAACATATGATTAAGACATGAACGTGTTGAGTAAATAACAAGAGTAATGAGTCATTTATTGACGTAACATATAAAGTAAATGCACGTGGATATAATATTAAAAGAATGAGAAAACCCTAGAACATAAATGAGAATAGATTAGGGTTTGAAGCTAAGTATATTAATTCGTTATTTCATGTGTGAGTTATGACGTTTAAACTATTTTCACATTTAACCCTCAACTTTAATAAATGACATAATGAACCTTAATCTACGATATTGTTTATAAAACACTTAAGTCTTACTTAATTATAAAACCCTAAAGTATTAAGATCACGGAATACATTGAGTATAAACATCAAATATTAAAAGAACACTTCGACGATTATGGAATCATAAATAACATGTACGACCGTTAATGTGTATAGGTTATGTGAAGAAGGAGTAATCCTTTGCTTTCCGTGTGTCTGCTTTTCGATCATTTGCTTTGGAATAAGGTACAGATATTCTGACCTTTTCAGTAAAGGTTCCTTATAACGTTTTCTTTCGTTAGTTTTTATATTAGGATTTCATAAGCCTTTGCTATGAACCCTATTTTGTTTATTTGAGCTGTTGCTTGTCTGAACTTTGATTTTTGAATTATAAAACAATTAATTTTGAACTATATGATACGAAAACTTTGATATTGAACTACTTGATGCCAATAACAGCTTTAAGGACCCTGTTATGGATGTCACTCTATTCCAAGTTACCCAGGATAAGCAGTTAGAGAAAGTAGGAGGAGCACCTATTGATGACAATGACATGAAAGAGGAGTCTGATATTGATATCACTCTGTTCTGAGTGAGTGATGAGTGTCTAAATATTCATCATTTTTGTACCATTTAAACTGCAAAAACATCTGAAAACACTCAGAAATGCATCAAAATGATAAAAATATCACAAATAAGTGTTTTATGTGTTTTAAATGCAAAAATATCAAAATTTGGTGAAAAACGTATCAAGTTTGCATAATTGGCAATTTTAGTCCCCCAAGTTTCAAAAATTGTCAAAAACAGTCCCTGGTAAAACAAAATAAAGAAAATATCATTTCAAGTCCCTAGGGATTCATGAGTTGTCAAAATTGGTCCTTGAGATTTAAAATTGCAAAATTACAACTTAGGTCCCTAAACTTTGAAAATTGTCACAAATGGTCCTTAGAAGTTTGAAAATGTCAACAATGGTCCTTGTACTATTAAAACTTGTCAAAAGTGACCCTTGAAACAACTTTGAGAAAATGGCAGGTTTGGTCCCTCAATTTGGCAGAAATTACAAAACAAGTCCTTATCATTATTAAACCAAGCCTTGGCCCTTGTCAAAAACCTTTTTGGACCCCTGCCATAATCCCTTTGACCCCCCTGCCATTACCCTTTTTGGACCCCTGGTCAAACAACCCAGTCAAACCATATACCTCTCCCGCCCTTATCTTCTTCCCCACCACTTGCCCTGCAACACGCAGGCATCTCCCATCACCTCTCACCTTATCTCTTCCAACCCCCCCCCCCTCATCATCACACCTACACTCCACCACCCCCCAGTTGCAAAATCAGACCCCCACTGCTTCATATCCACTTTCCCGCCAATTTTGATCAAACGGCCAATATACACTCAAGTCATCCAATGGTTGAAATTATTAGTGGGATTTGCTCAGAGAGGTGAGAGAAGCATTATGGTGTATAAAAAGAAGAAGAGAAACAAGAGAACAAGGCAGTACTTAGTTTTCATTTTCAAATGTATGTCGTTTTTATCATCAATGTATTAGTTTAAATCTTAAATTGTTATTTTCAGTCTCTATGTATTAAATATAAGCTATTTAAACGTTTGTAATCCAGTTCAAGTAGTAATTCAAAGTTTAACCAAGTTTCTAGTTTTTAAATTCTCTTTTACTTATGCATTTTAAATAACTTAAAATCCAGGCTTCAATAAGCTTCATTAGCATTCAAATAAGCTTACTTAAGCTTATTATAGCTTTTAGTAAGCTTAAGAAACAGATTCAATCAAAATTGGTGCTTGGTCAACAAAAGTCAAACTGTGAAGATTTTGGTTCAAGCAGTGATGGAAATGGATATAGGTTGTTGCAGAGCTGGTTTTGGATTGGGTTTGGTTTAGAATAGTGGTGGTTTGGTTTTGCTTAAGCTTCTCAATAGCTGGACTTCAAGTTAGGTCTCAATCTCCTTTGCATTTTACTTTTTTTTGAATCTGCATAACCAGTGTAATGTCTAAATGATAGTCATAGTTGATGTACTTGCATGATTTAGGTGTTTTAATGATATTAGGACATAAATTTGTGGGAATCATTGTTTAAATATGAGTTTGGTAATTAAAAGTTCAAATCAGTCACTTAAACTTGTGTTTGGATCTCATAGCATATCTGTGTTTGAGGTTTGTTCATTGGTTAAAACCTGTTGCTTTGGTCCTCTTTAGTTGTAATATAACCATTTTAGTCATTAAATCTCATTTGTGCACCTTAAAAGTCAAAATCACCATGATCATGTCTTTATCTCATATTTGTTAAAAAAATGTGAAATCAAAAGCTGGCATTGTGCTCATAATAGATAGGAGTAGCTTAATCAAGTCTTACAATAGCTCAAAACATCATAATCAGTTGATAGTTTAGCATCAAAACTCACAAAAGTCAAAATCTCATAACTGTCAAAAAGTCAAAAAAAAAGAAAAACCAGTTTTGACCCTACCTTGGGTGATTTTTAATTGATTCAATTCTGAGTCAATTCAAGTGAAACTTTGGGTTTTAAAACTTCAACTGGTCAAGAATTGGAAAATGATTTTTGGAAATTTTTTGTAAGCTCTTAAAAGCTCCAAATAAGCCACTCAATAAGCTGCAAAGTGCCCTGTGCACACTCAGCTAATACTGAGTGTGAGACAGGCACCTTGCAGGCCTTGCATAGGTCTGGTCTTAGGTCCCTAGGGTCTGAGACTTGGTTCAGAGGTAGTTAAGCTGGTGAACTTGAGGTCTTCAGTTTTGTTTTTCACATTAGCTTATTACATAAGCTTGTGCTTAAGCTACAAATTAGCTAGAAAACCTGTTTTTGGCTTTTAAGTCAAATCATCAAATCTGTTTAAATTTGCATTTCAGAGGATAAGGTTAGTTGTATCTAGTTGCTTCTGAGTAGTCTTAACATATTATAGCTTCAGTGTTCAGTTGGTGCTCATTTGTAGCCATTTGCTTAATCCAAGTGCTTATTTATAAGCAGTTTGCACTGCAGTTCCATATTCTCACACTTAAGCTACTGTTTTTATATTTTTCTTAGATTCATAATATTATTTTAGACTTTTCTTGAATTTTTCATATTTTTCTAACACTGTTTGCTATTTTTCTTCATTTAAAACAGTTTTTAAGCCTTTTTAATTAGCTTTTATTGCAATTAAATCAGAAAAACTTCAAAAAAATAAGTTTTCATTTTTCCTAGGTTAAGATAAATATAAAAAGTCAAAAAATTATTTTTCCAGATTTTTCTTAGTTAAATTTGTAATTTTTAGCAATTTAATTAGTATTAAATAGTTTTTAATTCATAGAAAATAGAAAAATAATCAGAAAAATACAAAATTAGTTTTGAAAATTCTCTTTAGTTATTTTAGATTTTTCCAAATCATAATTTCATTTTTCTAGCTTTATTTCATATTTTCTTGTATTTTAGGTTATTATTAAATAGTTTTTAATTAATAATAATTAGATAAATAGTCATAAAAATAATTTTCTTTTTCTCAAAATTTTCTCTTATCATTAGGTTTGTAAAAATGTCATTTTTGTATTTTTAGGATTAATATTGCTTCAGTTTCACATTTTCTTTTGTACGTCACGTAGTTTTTAAGTTAAAATTGTAAAAGATAAATCAAAAACATCAGTTTAAATATAGTGATAGCGTTTATTTAATATAATTTATCTTTTTAATTTTCTTTAATTTGCATTTAAGCCCCTGTAATTTATAAACTTTTTCCTTAGGTATAATCAATCATATCTCTTTTTCCGTTCAAATTCTCTCGATCACTATTCGTTTGACTATTCTCGCACAGCTCGTTGGGACATAACGACTTGGGGAAACACTATACTCTCCTGGACTTCATTGCATTGGTGTCTGAACTGTTTTAAGTTTCTTACGGTTAGCCATTCACAAGTGGCTAGCTTGTGTGAGATAACTTGACGGTTTAGCACGAATCAAATTTTGGCGCCGCTGCCGGGGAGTTGTGCTAATTATCTTACGCTTAGCAGATTAGTGATTTGAATATTCACTCCTTGTTCATACCATCTATATATATATATCTATATTTTCTTATAAAAAATCCAAAAACCCAAAAACATCCAAAAACGTATAAAACACAAAAATATTTTTCTTTTGTTTCTATATATATATCAAAGATAAAAATACAAAAAGATTTGTCGTTTTCTTTGTTTAATAATAACAACATAAAAATTACCACCGCAAACCAAGGCAGTGTACTACCTAACTGGGGGTACGACCATAATAAGTTCCCGAACCAAAGATTAAAACTTGCCTTTGTGTCATTGTGAGTGGTGTACCTTTTTCAAAGAAGCCATTCATCTTGTGATTATTGGTTTAAGTTCACTGTTGTTTTGCCTCGATATTGTTTTAATTGGATTTGTTGTTATATCTACTTTTCAAAACCATAAAACCCAAAAAGATTCTTCTTACCCTATTTTCATAATTCCCTTCCTTAACTCTGAGATCTCTTAGAGTTAACTCTAGTGTATGCGCACTCGCTCTTCTAGATCTGTAAGCCCATTTCGTGAGCTTATCAGGATTCCAAGAAGGCGTGTCCGTAGATGTTCTGCTCCATCAGTCGGATCTGAGATCCGGACTGCTCGCACTACTTCCGCTATCATGGCGGAAGAACGTCCTATGTGTGAGCTTCTCCAGGCACCCATCGACGGGTATGGAGATGCTATTGTTATCCCAGCCATTGTGGCTGAAAATTTTGAACTCAAAACCGGGTTACTTAATCTTGTAACCTCAAGTCAGTTCTATGGTTTTGAGAGGGATGATCCTCATGCTCATATTCGATGGTTTAACAAGATTGCATCTACCATTAAATACAAGAATGTCCCTACAGATGCTGTCAAGCTTCTTCTGTTCCCATTTTCCCTTGAGGGGCAAGCCCGGATTTGGCTTGAAAAACAACCCCCTAAATCAATCGAAACATGGGAAGACCTTGTGAAGAAATTTGTGAACGAGTTTTATCCACCTTCTAAAACCACGAGTCTTAAAAATGAAATCATCAAGTTCACACAAAAGTTTGATGAACCCTTCAGTGAATCGTGGGATCGTTTTAAGGAGTTGCTCCGCAAATGTCCTCACCACGGTTTCTCCGAGTTGATGCAACTCGATACTTTCTATAATGGAGTGAGTCAATCTGATCAAGATTCTCTCAATTCCTCCGCTGGAGGAAATTTCTTGAGTAAAACTGTAAAAGAAGCTTTAACGATAATTGAAAACAAGTCTAAAGTCCGCACTGCACGAAGCAAACCGGTTGTTTCCCAAGTCAGTGTTGGTCCTTCTTCTTCATCACCCGTGAGTCAATCTTAGCACCGATGCTAAGATTGACAAACTCACGGAAGCAATTCAAGCTTTGGTTCTCTCCAACCAAAAGAAAGTTTATTTTCCACAAACTTCACCTCCTGCTGAAGTTAAGAAAGTGGAAGTCTGCGTTACTTGCGGTGGCCCCCATGCCTATTACGACTGTATGGCCACCGATGGTAACCCTTTTGAAGCAAACGCTGTGGGATGGATTTCCAATTCAGGAGGCAACCAATATCGTGCTCCTATGGACCCGAACCACCGTCCTAACCACTACCCTGGACCACCCGGTTTCAACCAAAACCAAAACCGTAATCAAAATCAGAACAGAACAAACCAAGGTTTTCAAAACCAAGGTAATTTTAGTCAAAATAACGGTTTTCAAAATCAAAGTCAAAACTTCCAACACCAAGGAAACTTTAATAGAAACCAAGGTCAGGGAAATTTCAACCCTGGGTACTTTCATGGCAATAATCAAGGAAATTTTCAAAATCAAGGTCCTAATCCAAACAATAGGGGCCAGAATTTTCCTGTGCAAAATCCAGCCATTGTTTCAACTGGACCATCATCTGATGAGTTGTTGAAGCAATTCATGAAATCCCAAGAGGAAATGAATATGTTGTTGGTTAGCCAGATTTCTGACATTAAGAAGTCTTTAAATGATCGACCATCGGGCTCAGGTACTTTACCTAGCAACACGATCGCTAATCCGAGGGGCGATGCAAAGGCGATCACAACCAGAAGTGGTACTTCATATGATGGACCCGCTATTCCTACTACCTCTTCTTCTTCTCTCCCGAAGGTAGTGGAAAGTGAACCTGAGGCGACAAAGGACAAGGAACTTCCTACTAATAACGGAGGTACCAGCAATGTCCATCCTCAGGTTGTCCCGAAACCCAAAACCAAACCTGGAGTTGTCTTTGAACCTCCAGTTGAAAACCTTAAATCCAAAACTTCTATTCCTTACCCCTCACGTTTAAATGAGCAAAAGCTCCGCGAAAAAGCCAGTCATCAAATGGAATTTTTTTTTCAAATTTTCCAAGAACTTCATTTTGACATAAGCTTTGCGGATGCTATCATGCTGATGCCCAAGTTTGCATCAACTCTCAAACACATGTTAAGCAACAAGGAAAAACTGTTTGAAATGGCTAAAACTCCTTTGAACGAGAACTGCTCAGCAGTTCTGTTAAAGAAGCTTCCCGAGAAGCTTGGAGATCCTGGAAAATTTCTTCTTCCTTGTGTTTTTCCAGGGATGATTGAATGCTTTGCCCTTGCCGATCTTGGTGCAAGCATCAATCTGATGCCTTATTCAGTATGGAAGAAACTTTCTCTTCCAGAACTTATTCCTACCTGCATGACTCTTGAGCTTGCCGATCGTTCTATATCGCATCCTCTTGGCATCGCCGAGGATGTATTCGTGAAAGTAGGAAAGTTCCATTTTCCAGCTGACTTTGTGGTTGTTGATTTCGATGCCGATCCTCGGGTTCCCCTCATTGTTGGACGAGGATTCCTGAGAACGGGCCGTGCTCTCATTGATGTATTTGAGCAAGAAATCACGTTACGTGTGGGTAATGAAGCTGTCACCTTTAACCTTGATCAAACTTCGAGGTACTCCTCAAATTATGATACTGAATCAATTAATCGAGTCGATTTAATTGATATTGCTTCAGAGGAGTACTCTCAAGAGTTTCTTGGTTATTTTCATAATTATGTGAGTGGGGATTCCACCACATCTTCTCAACCAATCATTGCCGACTCTTCCCCCTCTCTCACTCCGTTTGAGGGAGGTGACTTCTTTCTGGAAGAGATCGATGAGTTTCTTGCTAGTGATGAATCAATTCCGCCGGGAATTGATGGTGTTTATGATTCGGAGGGAGATATTCTTTATCTTGGGCAATTGTTAAATGAAGATCCATTACCTTCACTCCCTCCGAAAGAGATCACGATTGAGGAAATCAAATCAGTACAAACATCTACTGAAGAATTTCCCGAGGTTGAACTTAAGGACCTACCTCCTCATCTCGAGTATGCATTCTTGGAGGGTGATGATAAATTACCCGTCATAATTGCTAAAGACTTAACAGAGGAGGAGAAGACTGCTCTCATAAAGGTCTTGAAGTCACACAAGCAAGCAATTGCTTGGAAACTCTCCGACATTAAGGGTATCAACCCTGAGTTTTGTACTCACAAAATCTTAATGGAGGATGACTTCAAACCAGCAGTCCAAGATCAGAGAAGGGTGAATCCTAAGATTCATGAAGTTATCAAACAAGAGGTTCTCAAACTTCTTGATGCCGGTTTAATTTACCCGATCTCTGATAGTCCTTGGGTCAGTCCCATTCACTGTGTTCCTAAAAAGGGTGGCATAACTGTTGTCACAAATGAAGAAAACGAGTTAATTCCAACTCGATTGGTTACGGGATGGCGTGTGTGTATTGACTATCACAAGTTAAACGAAGCCACCCGTAAAGACCATTTTCCTCTACCCTTCATGGATCAGATGCTTGAGAGATTAGCAGGGTACGAATACTATTGTTTCCTTGATGGTTTCTCGGGATATTTTCAGATCCCCATTGATCCGCTGGATCAAGAAAAGACCACATTCACCTGCCCATACGGAACCTTTGCCTACAGACGTATGCCTTTTGGCCTATGTAATGCTCCTGGCACGTTCCAACGATGTATGATGGCAATTTTCCACGACATGATCGGGGAAACAATGGAGGTGTTTATGGATGACTTCTCGGTCATTGGGGACTCATTTCAGACATGTCTCTCCCATTTAGATAAAATGCTAAAACGGTGTGAAGACACCAATCTTTGTCTAAATTGGGAGAAGAGCCACTTTATGGTCAAAGAAGGCGTAGTCCTTGGCCATAAGATTTCCAAAAACGGGATTGAGGTAGATAGAGCAAAAGTTGATGTTATTGCTAAACTGCCTCATCCTACTACCGTCAAAGGTATTAGGAGTTTTCTAGGTCATGCCGGGTTTTATCGTAGATTCATACAAGATTTTTCTAAAATCGCTCGGCCTATGACCCATCTTCTTGAAAAAGATGCTCCTTTTATCTTCTCACCTGAGTGCATCGAAGCTTTTGAAACATTAAAGAAAAAGCTTACGGAAGCACCCATTCTAGTTGCCCCCGACTGGGATTTACCCTTTGAGCTCATGTGCGATGCAAGTGATTTTGCTATCGGTGCAGTCTTGGGGCAACGTAAAACCAAGCATTTTCAGCCTATCCACTACGCGAGTAAGACTATGACTGAAGCTCAAACCCATTACACCACTACAGAAAAAGAATTATTAGCTGTGGTGTATGCGTTTGAGAAATTTCGGCCATACCTTATCTTGACCAAATGCGTGGTGTATACGGATCACTCGGCTCTCAAATATCTCTTTGCAAAACAAGATGCAAAGCCGAGATTGCTCCGTTGGGTTCTCCTCCTGCAAGAATTTGATATCATTATACGTGATAAAAAAGGAGCTGAGAACCTGGCTGCTGATCATCTATCCCGTCTAGAAAACCCTCACCAGGATGTGTTCGAGAAAAAGGAAATAAATGAAACATTTCCTCTCGAAACACTCAATGTGGTTTCTTTTCGTGGAGACTCTTCTACCCCATGGTTTGCTGACTTTGCAAATTACCATGCGGGTAACTTTGTGGTGAAAGGGATGTCGTCCCAACAGAAAAACAAATTCTTTAAAGATGTGAAACATTACTTCTGGGACGACCCCTACTTATTCAAAATTTGCGCGGATCAAGTCATCAGGCGATGTGTGTATGGTCAGGAAGCCAATGACATTCTTAAGGCTTGCCATTCTGGACCTACTGGGGGACATCATAGCCCCAACTACACCGCCAAGAAGGTGTTTGATTCCGGATTCTATTGGCCCACGATTTACAAAGATGCCCACGAATTTGTCAAAACCTGTGACGCTTGTCAACGTCACGGGAATATCTCACAAAGAAATGAAATGCCGCAAAACGCCATTCAAGTGTGTGAGATTTTTGACATCTGGGGCATTGACTTTATGGGGCCATTTCCATCATCTCGAGGAAACAAATACATACTCGTGGCCGTTGACTATTTGTCAAAATGGGTTGAAGCGAAAGCTTTGCCTACCAACGATGCCCGAGTTGTTGTGAAATTCTTAAAATCTCTTTTTGCTAGGTTTGGAACTCCACGAGCTATAATCAGTGATCGTGGTACGCATTTCTGCAATGACCAGTTTGATAGAGTCATGCAAAAGTATGATGTAACTCACCGTCTCTCTACTGCGTACCACCCCCAAACAAGTGGGCAAGTGGAAGTTTCCAACCGGGGGATTAAAAGAATTCTTGAAAGGACAGTAGGCGAAAACCGTGCCTCTTGGTCGGATAAGCTAGATGACGCACTCTGGGCCTTCCGTACAGCTTATAAAACACCCATCGGGTGTACTCCATACAAGCTTGTATACGGAAAGGCGTGTCATCTGCCGGTTGAGCTTGAGCACAAGGCATACTGGGCCTTGAAACATGCCAACTTCGATATTCAGACAGCTGGTGATCACCGGAAAGTTCAAATGAATGAATTAAATGAACTCCGTGATCATGCATACGAGAACTCTTTGATCTACAAAGAAAAGACAAAGAAGATTCATGACTCAAAAATCAAAAACCGCGTTTTCAACGTCGGTGATCGAGTCCTTCTTTTCAATTCAAGATTGAAGATTTTCTCGGGGAAACTAAAATCCCGCTGGTCTGGACCATTCACCATCACTAAAGTATTTCCATATGGAACCATTGAGTTATCTCAACCCGATGGTCCAAACTTTAAAGTGAATGGTCATCGATTGAAGCACTATTTTGGAGAGGACATTCCTCCTGTGGTTGTCTCAGATCTACAAACTTTCCCCATGAACCAATAAATGCGGGGATCGAGTCAAGCTAGCGACTCGGGAATCAAAAACAGTAGCATGCCATATGGGTTTTCACCCATATTTCTGACTTCTTTCTACTTTCTACCACCCTAGTGTGGGGGAGTTGCCCCCCGCTGTTGTATATAAGAGTAACAAAAAAAAAAATCTTGCTAAATAATGGCCGTAGTATTTCCCTTTTACGTTCTATGTTTCGGCATAACAGCCGGTACTTTGAATATTGAGGGCAATATTCATTTCTAGTGTGGGGGGGAATTCTCACGAATTTTATCATGTAATTATACCGCCCAATTCCCCCATTTTTGTCCAAAATTTGTTTTTGGAGTAAGTGTTTTGCACTTACTCAGATTACGGTTATCAGTCCGCCATGTCTAATAAACAAAAGGATTGGCTAATCCAGGAGCAAACGGCTCTTGGTAAAGATATATCAAATCCGTTGACGGCTTGCAATTTGCCCAAAATTGTATGGTGTTCAGCTCACCATATCCTTAAAAGTGAAGAGTTGGCTAGCCCGCAAGTTTATGGCTTGTGGTAAAGGCAGTGGAAAACCATAATTGGTAATCAGCTCACCAAAGATATATTATCTAAGAGTTGGCTAGTCCAGAAGCAAACGGCTTCTAGTAAAGACAAATCAAATCCGTTGGAAGCTGATGGTTTGCTCAAAATCATTTGGTTATCGGTGTACCAAGGTTCTTACTTGAACTGAAACATTTGGCTACTCCAGAAGTAATGGCTTTTGGTAAAGAGATGAAATCCATTAATTTTTCTCAAAACATTGCTAGGGACTAGCAATATCTTAGTGTGGGGGATTGATGAGTGTCTAAATACTCATCATTTTTGTACCATTTAAACTGCAAAAACATCTGAAAACACTAAGAAATGCATCAAAATGATAAAAATATCACAAATAAGTGTTTTATGTGTTTTAAATGCAAAAATATCAAAATCTGGTGAAAAACGTATCAAGTTTGCATAATTGGCAGTTTTAGTCCCCCAAGTTTCAAAAGTTGTCAAAAACAGTCCCTGGTAAAACAAAATAAAGAAAAATATCATTTCAAGTCCCTAGGGATTCATGAGTTGTCAAAATTGGTCCTTGAGATTTAAAATTGCAAAATTACAACTTAGGTCCCTAAACTTTGAAAATTGTCACAAATGGTCCTTAGAAGTTTGAAAATGTCAACAATGGTCCTTGTACTATTAAAACTTGTCAAAAGTGACCCTTGAAACAACTTTGAGAAAATGGCAGGTTTGGTCCCTCAA
The DNA here is from genome assembly GCA_019973895.1 of Chrysanthemum seticuspe. Classification (NCBI taxonomy): domain Eukaryota; kingdom Viridiplantae; phylum Streptophyta; class Magnoliopsida; order Asterales; family Asteraceae; genus Chrysanthemum; species Chrysanthemum seticuspe. The sequence continues at coordinate 171,016,878 of BPTQ01000002.1, read as the reverse complement.
TTTGGCAGAAATTACAAAACAAGTCCTTATCATTATTAAACCAAGCCTTGGCCCTTGTCAAAAACCTTTTTGGACCCCTGCCATAATCCCTTTGACCCCCCTGCCATTACCCTTTTTGGACCCCTGGTCAAACAACCCAGTCAAACCATATACCTCTCCCGCCCTTATCTTCTTCCCCACCACTTACCCTGCAACACGCAGGCATCTCCCATCACCTCTCACCTTATCTCTTCCAACCCCCCCTCATCATCACACCTACACTCCACCACCCCCAGTTGCAAAATCAGACCCCCACTGCTTCATATCCACTTTCCCGCCAATTTTGATCAAACGGCCAATATACACTCAAGTCATCCAATGGTTGAAATTATTAGTGGGATTTGCTCAGAGAGGTGAGAGAAGCATTATGGTGTATAAAAAGAAGAAGATAAGCAAGAGAACAAGGCAGTACTTAGTTTTCATTTTCAAATGTATGTCGTTTTTATCATCAATGTATTAGTTTAAATCTTAAATTGTTATTTTCAGTCTCTATGTATTAAATATAAGCTATTTAAACGTTTGTAATCCAGTTCAAGTAGTAATTCAAAGTTTAACCAAGTTTCTAGTTTTTAAATTCTCTTTTACTTATGCAGTTTAAATAACTTAAAATCCAGGCTTCAATAAGCTTCATTAGCATTCAAATAAGCTTACTTAAGCTTATTATAGCTTTTAGTAAGCTTAAGAAACAGATTCAATCAAAATTGGTGCTTGGTCAACAAAAGTCAAACTGTGAAGATTTTGGTTCAAGCAGTGATGGAATTGGATATAGGTTGTTGCAGAGCTGGTTTTGGATTGGGTTTGGTTTAGAATAGTGGTGGTTTGGTTTTGCTTAAGCTTCTCAATAGCTGGACTTCAAGTTAGGTCTCAATCTCCTTTGCATTTTACTTTTTTTTGAATCTGCATAACCAGTGTAATGTCTAAATGATAGTCATAGTTGATGTACTTGCATGATTTAGGTGTTTTAATGATATTAGGACCTAAATTTGTGGGAATCATTGTTTAAATATGAGTTTGGTAATTAAAAGTTCAAATCAGTCACTTAAACTTGTGTTTGGATCTCATAGCATATCTGTGTTTGAGGTTTGTTCATTGGTTAAAACCTGTTGCTTTGGTCCTCTTTAGTTGTAATATAACCATTTTAGTCATTAAATCTCATTTGTGCACCTTAAAAGTCAAAATCACCATGATCATGTCTTTATCTCATATCTGTTAAAAAATTGTGAAATCAAAAGCTGGCATTGTGCTCATAATAGATAGGAGTAGCTTAATCAAGTCTTACAATAGCTCAAAACATCATAATCAGTTGATAGATTAGCATCAAAACTCACAAAAGTCAAAATCTCATAACTGTCAAAAAGTCAAAAAAAAAAAGAAAAACCAGTTTTGACCCAACCTTGGGTGATTTTTAATTGATTCAATTCTGGGTCAATTCAAGTGAAACTTTGGGTTTTAAAACTTCAACTGGTCAAGAATTGGAAAATGATTTTTGGAAATTTTTTGTAAGCTCTTAAAAGCTCCAAATAAGCCACTCAATAAGCTGCAAAGTGCCCTGTGCACACTCAGCTAATACTGAGTGTGAGACAGGCGCCTTGCAGGCCTTGCATAGGTCTGGTCTTAGGTCCCTAGGGTCTGAGACTTGGTTCAGAGGTAGTTAAGCTGGTGAACTTGAGGTCTTCAGTTTTGTTTTTCACATTAGCTTATTACATAAGCTTGTGCTTAAGCTACAAATTAGCTAGAAAACCTGTTTTTGGCTTTTAAGTCAAATCATCAAATCTGTTTAAATTTGCATTTCAGAGGATAAGGTTAGTTGTATCTAGTTGCTTCTGAGTAGTCTTAACATATTATAGCTTCTGTGTTCAGTTGGTGCTCATTTGTAGCCATTTGCTTAATCCAAGTGCTTATTTATAAGCAGTTTGCACTGCAGTTCCATATTCTCACACTTAAGCTACTGTTTTTATATTTTTATTAGATTCATAATATTATTTTAGACTTTTCTTGAATTTTTCATATTTTTCTAACACTGTTTGCTATGTTTCTTCATTTAAAACAGTTTTTAAGCCTTTTTAATTAGCTTTTATTGCAATTAAATCAGAAAAACTTCAAAAAAATAAGTTTTCATTTTTCCTAGGTTAATATAAATATAAAAATTCAAAAAATTATTTTTCCAGATTTTTCTTAGTTAAATTTGTAATTTTTAGCAATTTAATTAGTATTAAATAGTTTTTAATTCATAGAAAATAGAAAAATAATCAGAAAAATACAAAATTAGTTTTGAAAATTCTCTTTAGTTATTTTAGATTTTTCCAAATCATAATTTCATTTTTCTAGCTTTATTTCATATTTTCTTGTATTTTAGGTTATTATTAAATAGTTTTTAATTAATAATAATTAGATAAATAGTCATAAAAATAATTTTCTTTTTCTCAAAATTTTCTCTTATCATTAGGTTTGTAAAAATGTCATTTTTGTATTTTTAGGATTAATATTGCTTCAGTTTCACATTTTCTTTTGTACGTCACGTAGTTTTTAAGTTAAAATTGTAAAAGATAAATCAAAAACATCAGTTTAAATATAGTGATAGCGTTTATTTAATATAATTTATCTTTTTAATTTTCTTTAATTTGCATTTAAGCCCCTGTAATTTATAAACTTTTTCCTTAGGTATAATCAATCATATCTCTTTTTCCGTTCAAATTCTCTCGATCACTATTCGTTTGACTATTCTCGCACAGCTCGTTGGGACATAACGACCTGGGGAAACACTATACTCTCCTGGACTTCATTGCATTGGTTTCTGAACTGTTTTAAGTTTCTTACGGTTAGCCATTCACAAGTGGCTAGCTTGTGTGAGATAACTTGACGGTTTAGCACGAATCAGTGAGTCAGACTAGTCACTTAGGCAATGTAGGTGGTGACACAATTATGGAAAATGAAGAGAATATTTGTGAGGAGAATGATGTACAACTTAATTTGTTCCAAAGGAGTCAGAGTCCTGAGTTAGGCATGGCAGGAACATATACTAATATAAGTCATGACATGAATTTGGAAAATGAGTTACCCGTGATGAATTATGATGCCTATTATACTGCTTATGCTTCTGAATCAGACATAGGTAACTCTGGGGTGCCAAGGTTTAGGTTAGAGTCTGTTCATAGTGGTTTATACCACATTACTTTACCGTGGTCAAGGCTTTGATAATGCAAAACATGTCAAAGACAAGGTAAGAGAGCATTCCATAGAAACTAGAAAGGAGTTGTTTTTTCTAAAGAATGACAAAAGAATAATATGGGTCAGATGTGTGGGTTGTGTTCCACTATCAGGCCCAAGTGAAACTGTTGGACTGGGTATAGGCCCAGTTAGATGTCCATTAACCAGAAAGGGTTTAAATTAAAGGTCCTTGGAGAAAGAAAAAAATATAATGATCAACACACATGTTTGAAATCAAGAGCGCTCCAACATTTTGACCTTAACTTTATCTCAAATCAAATAACAGAACAAATTCAAACCAATCCACAGATTCCAGTCAAGTCTGTTCATAATCAACTTACCAACCAATTTGAGCTTCAAGTGTCAATGCAAAATGTTTTAAGGGCCAAAAGAATAGTAGTAAGAGGCATTAGGGGTGAATTAAAGCTACAATTACCATGTTGAGAGACTATGTTCAAGAGTTGCAGAAGAGAAACCCTAATACAACAGTTCTGATAAATGTGGAACGACCAGCAGAGGATACTCTTCCAACAAGAGAATTCAAGAGAATGTATGTTTGTTTAGGTGCATTGAAGGAAGGATTTAAAACGTGTTAGAGACAGTTGTTGGGATAGATGCTTTTCCTATTGATGGTCCTTTGAAGGGTCAACTTCTAACAGCTGATTGGTTCTTGGGCGTCTGGTGTGGAAAATGAGGGAGACGCCTTCCAGAGTTTAGGCGTGACGCCGTCAGGTTGTAGAACCAGAATTTGTTTTGAGTCGTTGCATGTAATTTGATCAAAACTCTCAGATAGGGACGACGTCGCCCTTTGATTGGGACGCCGTCAGGCTTGAGAATCAGCTTGAATCTTGACTTTGCCATTTTATTCATGTTTTCGCTCCTTTTCATCCAAATATGCTTTATTCCAGCATTTTGCTTCCAAAAGACCTAAAATGTGAAAATGAATGATTTTAAGTAGTAACGGATATAAAATGTGTCGATTTAGAGCTTAAATAACCCCCTAAAAATGTATGTTTTAAATCCTTATGAGTGCCAGCTTCCAAAAACTTAACAACAGCCTGAAAAGCAACAACATCTACTTTTTGACCAGTACTCTCAGGTAAACAATCCTCTAGACTGATTTTTTGCTTAGGCGTATGTGCAGCGGCTGCCTTTGCTTTGTGAAAATACTCTTCATAAAGTCCCCCTTTTGCAACAGGCGACACTCTAGGGGTATACCACCTAAAAAATTTGTTAGGATTTAGTAAATACAGTTATTAAAGAGTCGGTCACCTCAAGTATATGTAATCGTTAGAAAGCTCGTAGTCGTAGATTATTTAATGTTTAGTAGTATTTAGTTAAGTAACACCATGGAGGACGGACGGGTCTTTACCCATTGTATGCCTGATCCACAGCCCGTAGGTGGCGTCTTATGTAAGAACTATAAATACTCTCTACCTCCCAAGGTAGAGAGTTGGAGCTCATAATAATACTTTCATTTTCTCTCACTAAAGTTCCCAACCCTCTAACTTTCTCTCTCTAAAACCATATTATACGCCTATTTGATCTTTGGTTTAATGTGTTTGTGAAATCCAATATGTTACAAATGGTATCAGAGCCATGGTTTGATCATCTCTCTTACATATTCTTGGATTTCTAGTGGTTTTAGATGGTTTTTGAGGTTGAAAAAAGTTTGGTGGTTTTTGCTAGATTTGGATCATTTCTTGTGTTAAAGTTTGAATTTTTGATGTACTTTTGTGTTTAGAATTATTGTAAGTGCTTGGGTGTTGATTTGGTAAGCTTGAATCACTGTGGTTGAGCTTGTTTTGGATTGAAAAGTGTGTTTTTGAAGTTTTTCTTGCTAGCGACTTGGTTCTCGTTGTGTTTTTCATCATAGCGACTTGCTTCAGTAAAAGGTAGCGAGTTGTAGTGTTAAGTGTTAGCGACTTGGTCCTAGCGACTTGTCTATTGAGACAAGCCGACAAACAGTACAACTTAGTGGATTCTCCACTACGGCTAGCGACTTGGTGAAGTTAGCGACTTGTATCTTAGCGAGTTGTTCTTTAGCAACTTGACGGTTTAGCGACTTGGTACTCTTAGCGACTTGGTGTTAGCGACTTGGACCTTAGCGAGTTGCTCTTTAGCGACTTGACTGTGTAGCGACTTGGTGTTTTAGCGACTTGTGTCCAGCGACTTGGGTCTTAACAACTTGATCTTAGCGACTTGGTTCAAGTATTCTTAGCGACTTGGTTGGTTTTTGTTTGTAATACGGTTTTCTCTTGATTTAGTAAAATCCCGTGAAAGAATCTATTTCCCGGTTTAATCATAGAGTTATAAAATCCCGTGTAATCTGTTAACATGTCTACCAACGTACCTACAATCATCTCCACTGTTGCTGAGGATGTTCAAGCAGCTGGCTCAGATACTCTTCCACCCATGCTTGACAAAACTGACTACGACTCTTGGGCACAACGAATCAGATTGTACTGCCTTGGAAAGGAAAACGGAGTCAACATTCTCAAGTCTATTGATGAAGGACCTTATCAGATTGAGACTACAAGAGACTTAATTGATACAGCTGCAGATGGAACAATGATCTATGGAATAGACAGACCAAAGACGTATGATGAGCTCAATGATAAGGAGAAAAAGAGATTCGATGCTGATATCAGGGCTTCTAACATTATACTTCAGGGTCTTCCAAAAGATATCTACAAGCTTATCAATCACAACACTGAAGCCAAAGCAGTATGGGATAATGTGAAGATGCTTCTCTCAGGTTCTGAATTAACCAAGGAAGACAGAGAATCACAACTGTATGATGAGTTTGAGCACTTCAAGATGAAACCAGATGAGAGTGTCTATGAGTACTACGTGAGATTCCATAAGCTTGTGAATGACATGAGGAACATCAAAATGACCATGCCAAACATTCAGCTGAACTCAAAATTTGTGAACAACATGAATCCCGAATGGCACAAGTTTGTCACCTCTGTGAAGCTAACCAAAGGATTGAAGAATACAAACTATGAGCAACTGTATGCCTTCCTTCTTCAGAATGAGAGACATGCCATGTTTGAAAAAAGGATTCTTGATCAGTTCAAAACCAACCAGGGAGAAACAAGCTCATCAAATGATTCAACAGCTTTTTACACCAATGTTGGAATTACCACCAAAGCTTCTCAAGTCATACCCATGGGTGATGGTAATTACAAGCTCATTCCTGATCCAGCATATAAGCCTCCCGACTCAAACACACTCATGGAAAACTTCATCAATCAACTTTCTCTCATAGTTAGTCAAAACATGAAATCTCTCCCACACACCAACAATAACCTCATAACTGCATCCAATCCACACAATCAAGCTACGGTCAGAGATGGGAAGGTTATGGTGCAACCAGTTCAAGAAAGGCAGTATGAACAGGGAAGAGGTGGAGTTGGTAGAGGTTATATGGCAAATCAAAATCGGGGAAGGATTGGAAATCAAGGTCAAGCAAAGCCAATTAAGTGCTACAACTGTGGTGGTGAGGGACATATTGCTAGGAACTGCACATCTCCAAAGCGTCCACAGAATGCAGAATACTTCAGAGACAAGATGTTGCTTATGCAAGCTCAGGATAGTGGAGCAGCTTTGGATGAAGAGGAATTGTTGTTTCTTGCTGAGGGAAATGCCCGAACCTATGATGCTGATGTTGATGAACAACCAATTCAGGAGATAGGTCATAATCATCAGAATGTCTTTCAAGTAGCTCAGTGTGATGCATTCGACTCTGATGTCGATGATGAACCTATTGCTCAAACAATCTTCATGGCTAGCATCTCACCTATGGTCTCTCCAAAGGTCTCTCCACCACAACAAGCTGGTCCATCCAAAGACAAAATCATTTCAGAGGTATTAAAACTATATGATGATGTTGATGAGCGAAAGATGCATAATGAAGTACAATCTCTTGAAACTTATAAATCAGATATTGATGATGAGGGTAATAGCAATATTTTCCCATATGATCAATATGTGAAGCAAAGTGAAAGTGAGGTTGTATCAAGTAATGCATCTTCCGCAGTCAACGATGACTATGTTTTTGATGAATACACTGCATGTGCCCCTGATGATTCTGTTGTCTCTGAACTGAATGCCTATAAAGAACAAGTTGCTATTTATGAACAACGTGCTAAGTTTGAGTTGACCACCCGTGAGCAGGAAATGGATGACCAAATGCGTACAATTATTAGAAAAAGTAATTTTAGAGAAGAAGTATTAAAACAAGAGTTAAACTCCTTACAAGAAAAGCTTTCCAAAACTGCTAAGCAAAAACACGAACTTCAAGAAAATGTTAAAATGCTTAAGCAAGAATTCAATGCTAAGGAATCAAAACTTTTGAATGATTTTTCCAATCTAAAAACTTTGAAAAACAAGCTTGAAAAAAAGTTGTACGTACAAGGAAATACCATTCAAACTGCTCACTTGATCACTAAGCATAGAGTCTTAAGCGATAAGCATAGCATTCCCCTTATTGAGGAACCAAATCCAGAGGTCATTAAAAGGGCTAGAGCTGCTAATAAGGTACTTTATGATGGTAATGAAATCCTTAAGCCTAGGCAGAAACCTAGTTGCGCTGAGTGCACTTAGAAGATAAGAAATCAGATGAAGTTACTAGGGAGAAAATGAATAAGAAGCTAGAAGATCCTGAGTGTAAAATGAATAGAATAACGTTTAAACCCCATGATTACACTAAGGAAAATTGGATATCCTTAAACAAGTTTAAGCCTGAGATTCAATTAACCCCTGAACAAGTGTTCTGGAAAAAGGATATGGATATGCAAAAAGCTGAAAATCTTGTTGAAAAGAATCCCCCTTGTAGGAATTTGCCTAAAGCAACTGTGTATCCTCCTAATACACCAATGCATTTAGTTCCTAGATCTATTGCCACTAATAGCAAGACCTTAATCAGCCTATATGTTGTTTATCAGCTATTTGTTGATTTTGAGAAAACGTGTAAAAAGAGAATCACACCTACAGGGATAACTGAGGGGGAAAGGGGCTTTGAGCAAACTAAAGAATGTTATTTAACTGAGGTCATGCCTTTCTTTAAACAATTAAAAGGTCAACTTGAAAGTCTTCAAAAAGGGATAAATTCAGACATTAAAGAAATGGAAAAGGAATTTGATGCAATGATAGTTGAGGTCAACGATTATGAACAGGAACTCAAATATAATGAAGTTGAAAGGAAGAACTTGCACATCTTAAATGAGAATTTGATTTCGAGTTGTGTTGCTCAAGATGTATTTTATATTGTTACTAAGCACTCTATTACTGCTTCTCGATTTCATGAATTAACTATTGCATTGAAAGTTTCCCATGATCGTGTCATTGAGCTTGAAAACAAAAACTCAGAACTAAATGAGAAAATTGATCAGGATCATCACGATAATTTGGTAAAACATCTTTTCTAAACTAGAAGTTGAACATTTTGATTTACAACTAAAATATCAACATCTTAAAGAAAATGTCAAAACCTCAAATATCAAGACATCCTCAGATGTTCCAGAGTTTGATGCAGTTTTTCAGATAAACAAACCTGACGAACAAATTCAAGCTCATTGTAACACGATCAGAAAGTTGAAAGCCCAAATTTCACAATTAAAGGCTAAAAAGAACAATGTGACTGGCTCCCAAATACCTCCTCCTTTAGATTCTCAGTACTCTCAAACTTTTCATCTTCAAAACTTGGTTAATGTTTTGCAAAAAGAAAACGAGAGTTTTCTAGAAGAAAATGAAAAAGTTAAACGTCACTTTAAAGAGTTATATGATTCAATGAAATTCACTCGTGACAAATACAACAAAAAAATAACTTCTTTACAAAAAGAAATTGAGAATCTGAGGAGTCAGGAAAAAGGGAAACTGCCACTTGTCTTTAATGAGAATGTTGCTTCAAAGTCATCCTCAGACTGCAAATATACTGTGACTGTTAAATACATTCCTGCTCATCTTAGGAATAATGAACTTGTGTTTCATAACTATTGTGTTCACCTTAAGCATAGTCTAGAATGTCTCTGTGAGATTGTGGAAGAGGATTTCATAAATAAGGCTCTTGATAGAGAAATTAGGTTTTCTTGCATTCAGGCCAAACGATCTCAGGAGCTACTAGAATGTTTAATTGCAACATGTCCTAAATCCTTAGGTGCAAAAGGTAAAGCTGTGATGCCTTGTTCTATGCCTAGTGCCAAGTTTACAAACCATTCTATGCCCAGTTTTAAGAGAGTGAACACTAATGTGCCTTCAAGTAGTTCAGATCCCTGCACATCTAGTTCAGGAATGCAAAAAGTAGATCAACCAACTAATGTTCCCATAATTCCCTCTACAGGAGTAATCAATGACATTAAAGCAAGCGGGTCAAAGCCTCCAGGCAATACCAAGAAAGATAGGACCTCGCAAGCTAAGAATGTGCATTGGAAGAGAGTAGAAAACCAACCTAGGAACTTTAAGTTTGAGTTGAATAAAACGAATCGTGTTGATTCTAGTATTAGCCATAGGCATACTGTAATTAATTCAAATTCTGATACTATCTGCAAACCATGTAATGATGACTGCTTGAATTCTGTTACTAATCATGAATGTGGTGTGAATGTTTTGTCTAATGCTGTCAAATGCCCAGTTAAAATTGTTAATGTTAAAAATCAAGCTAAGAAGGCTAAAAAGCAAAGACGAAAGAAATCTAGAAAACAGTGGAAACCCACAGGAAGAATATTTAGTAAAATAGGTTATCAATGGATACCTTATGGCCGTAAGGTTAATGAGTTATGCCCTCAATTTGCTAAGACAATGTCCACTAGAAAATGGATGCCTACTGGTAGAACTATTCCCTTAAGAAGTGAACATACTTTGAATAGGTCGAATACGGACATTAGCACTGCATCTATTTCTGATGATTCCACTGTTTCTACTTCTGATGTGGGTGTTCCAATCACTGTTACTAACCAAGTGGAACCCATTATTGCATGGGGTTCCCAATTATCCAGTTATCCATTCTTGTCTGTGTTCAACTGCAGATCGTTCAAATCGTTCTGTGGTACCTGGACTCAGGCTGTTCCAAGCATATGACTGGAGATCGCTCGCGGCTCATGAACTTCGTGAGTAAATTCATCGGGACTGTTAGATTCGGGAACGACCATTTTGGAGCAATTATGGGTTATGGAGATTATGTGGTTGGTAAAAGTGTAATTTCCAGGGTATATTATGTGGAAGGTCTTGGTCATAACTTGTTTTATGTTGGTCAATTCTGTGATTCCGATCTAGAAGTGGCTTTTAGAAAACATACTTGTTTCGTTAGAGAACTTAATGGTGTGGAATTATTAAGAGGTACTCGTGGTTCTAACCTATACACCATCTCTATCGAAGACATGATGAAGTCTTCTCCAATCTGCTTGCTGTCAAAGGCTTCTAAAACAAATTCATGGTTATGGCATCGTCATCTCAATCACTTGAACTTCGGAACCATTAACAACCTTTCCAGAAAGGATCTTGTTAGAGGCTTACCCAGATTAAAATATGAAAAAGATCATCTTTGTTCAGCTTGCCAATTGGGAAAAAGCACGAAATATGCCTACAAACCAAAACCCACAAACTCAGTAATGGAAGTTCTTCATACCCTTCATATGGATTTGTGCGGACCAATGAGAGTGCAAATGATAAATGAGAAGAAATACATTCTAGTAGTTGTTGATGACTACTCTCGATTTACTTGGGTAAAGTTTTTGAGGACAAAGGATAAAACTCCAGATGTCATCATCAAAATAATCAAACAGCTTCAGGTTCGACTCAACAATACAGTCAGAATTGTTCGAACAGACAATGGCACAGAGTTCGTTAACAAGGACTTAATTCAGTTTTATGAAAGTGTTGGAATCAGTCATCAAAGAAGTGTTCCACGAACTCCTCAACAGAACGGTGTAGTTGAAAGACGAAATCGAACTCTTGTGGAAGCTGCAAGAACAATGCTAATTTATTCAAAGGTTCCAATGTTTCTATGGGCTGAAGCCATTGCCGCTGCTTGCTACACCCAAAATCGTTCCCTTATACACACCTCTCATGGAAAAACTCCATATGAACTTGTCCATAAACGAAAACCTGATTTATCCTATCTTCGTGTGTTTGGTGCTTTGTGCTATCCAACAAATGATGGTCAAGATTTAGGTAAATTAAGAGCTAAGGCGGACAATGGAGTTTTTGTAGGTTATGCATCAAACAATAAGGGTTACCGAATCTACAACAAAAGAACTCGAGATATCATGGAAACTATTCACGTCACGTTCGATGAGCTGTTCCGGCAAATGGCTCCAAGACAATCCAGTTCTGGACCCGCATCTCAACCTTCTTCAAGTAGTCCTATTAGTTCTACTCTTGTTTCTAATCCCTCTCCAGCAATTCCTTATGTACCTCCATCAGAAGATGATTTAAAGAAATTGTTTGATCCAATGTTTGATGAACATTATGAACCAAATGCTAATGAAATGTCAATTCCATCAACAGAGGCTGCTCCTATCCCTGTGAATGAAGTCAACCTTTCAGTTACGATATCATTAAGTCAAGAAGCGCCTGCTGCTGATCACTCTGTATCATCAACAAATCATCAATCATCGAATGTACATCATGGAATTGTTTCTGGCATCAATGATGAAGTTAATCCCTTTGTTACTCCTGAAGATGCTCCATTTGAAAACATATTTGCTCCTGAATCATCATCAGAACCATCTTCATCAGGAGATATCGACTCTGCTACTTCAATTCCTCAACAACAACCACATGAACACCTCAGAAAATGGACACATGATCATCCATTAGACAACATCATTGGAAACCTCTCTCGTCCAGTATCCACACGGAAACAACTTGCAACCGATGCCTTATGGTGCTTCTTCAACTCCGTACTCTCTAAGGTCGAACCAAAAGATGTTAAAACCGCCATGAATGAAGACAGCTGGTTCAATGCCATGCAAGAAGAAATTCATGAGTTTGATCGACTTGATGTATGGGAATTAGTACCTGCTCCAGATTGTGCTATGATCATTGCTCTAAAGTGGATCTTCAAAGTGAAACTTGATGAGCATGGTGATGTTCTAAAGAACAAGGCTCGATTGGTTGCAAAAGGATACCGTCAAGAGGAGGGTATTGACTTTGAAGAATCATTTGCTCCAGTTGCTCGTATCGAGGCAATCAGAATCTTCTTGGCTAATGATGCAAGTAAGAACATGGTGGTTTATCAGATGGATGTAAAGACGGCGTTCCTTAACGGAGATCTTAAAGAAGTCGTATACGTCAGCCAACCTGAAGGCTTTGTGAATCCAGAACATCCTACTTACGTTTATCGTTTGAAGAAGGCTCTTTATGGTTTAAAGCAAGCTCCAAGGGCATGGTATGATACGCTATCAAAGTTTCTTCTATCTACTAGATTCAGCAAAGGAGCAGTTGATCCGACATTGTTCACCAGAAAGTCAGGCAAATATTTAATTCACGTTCAAATATATGTTGATGATATTATTTTTGCCTCGACTGACCCCAATGAATGTGATCATTTTTCAAATGAAATGGGTTCCAAATTTCAAATGTCAATGATGGGACAAATGTCATTTTTCCTGGGATTACAAATTTCACAAAGTCCCGGAGGCATTTTTATAAATCAATTTAAATATGCAAATGAGATTTTAAAGAAATTTGGATTTGATTCTAGTGACCCTGTTGACACTCCTATGATAGAGCGTACTAAACTGGATGAGGACCACTCCGGGATCATGGTAGACCAAACGAAATATCGTAGTATGATTGGATCCCTGATGTACCTCACAGCTAGTAGACCAGACATTTTTTTCGTTGTTTGCATGTGTGCTAAGATATCATGCTAAGCCTACCAAAAAGCACCTTGAAGCGGTTAAACGGGTCTTTCGGTATCTCCAAGGAACCATCAATATGGGACTTTGGTACCCGAAGGACACCGGTATGTCACTAACAGCCTATGCAGATGCTGATCATGCAGGATGTCAAGATACTCGTCGAAGTACGTCTGGAGGTGCTCAGTTTTTGGGTGATAAGCTTATGAGCTGGTCTTCAAAGAAGCAAATGAGTACTTCTATTTCCTCTACAGAGGCTGAATACATAGCCATGTCATCTTATTGTGCTCAAATCCTATGGATGAGATCCCAATTATCTGACTATGGCTTTGAATTCAACAAAATCCCTCTGTACTGTGATAATAAAAGTGCTATTGCTCTCTCATGCAACAACGTACAACACTCAACAGCAAAGCACATCGACATTCGACATCATTTCATCAAGGAACAAGTTGAAAACGGTGTGGTGGAACTTTATTTTGTGAGGACTGAATACCAGTTAGCAGACATCTTCACCAAAGCTCTTCCTAGAGAACGTTTTGAGTTTATCCTTCCACGACTTGGTCTTAAAAGCCTACAACCGGAAACACTCAAACGTCTTCAAGAGGAAGAAAAGGAGTAAAAGGTTTTCCTTCATCTATCTCTTGTAAATAGTTATTCGAAAAACAAAATACAAAATTTCAAAACCTTCAAAAAGCAAATAGAAAAATATAAAACTTTTAAAAATCCATAAAAATTGAAAAATCTTGAAAATTTTCAAAAAATATTGTCTTTTTGTCAATTCGAGAATATCTACGGTCTTTGTGATGTCATTCAAAGAATGACACGGGACTTTAGATGTTGTTCGAATGTTAAAAAAAAAAAAAAAAAAAAAAAAATCATCAAAAAATAATTTTTGGGAGAAAGTGAAACAATGGTTTATTGTCATTTCAGGCAGTAACCCATTTTTCAAAGAAAGAACAGAGCCATGCTTTATCTTGTTTTTCAAATCTCATGCTCTGATTCTATAAACAATTACTTACTATCTAATGAAAACTAATTGCTTTGAAAAATGACTCGGACTCTATTTTTGAAAATCATTTGGACTTAACATTTGTCAAAAACATCTATCTCTCAATCAACAACTTATGTCATTGATTGAGGGGGAGAATGAATTCAATTAAATTAAAAGGTTATTTGTCATACAATTGTTTTCAAAAGATAATCATGCATGTTTAATCAATGGAGTTTAAAGTCTCAAAATCCGATCCTTATCAGTTAAAATGTTTTTCATAATCAAGTCACAATTATCCTCAAAAGCTTTCAAAATCAATTTAAATCTACAGAGATCACAAATCTCAAATGATTTGAAAATTGTGATCGGGGGACAATTTGTGATTTAAATTGGATGAAAACTGATAATTCGATAAATGGTTTCATATGTGCTTAGCAAGCCTTCCTCCCCACATGTGCCAAACGATTTCAAATTATTCATGCACATGTTGAGGGGGAACATCTTTTTAAACCACAAAGAATTGAAACGTGATTGATTTGTCTCTAAGTGCAGGTTCCCTCTAGTATGTGCAAAACTCTTTCAAACCTCGAGGCACATATTGAGGGGGAGAAATTTTTTGAAAACCTCATCTTTCCCCAATATGCCTTATCTACTCGAATCAGGGAAGTGATGATGATATCTTTTAGAAAATGGTAATCAAAGAAGTTAATTCTTCCTCTTGCCTCCGTGTGCAAAACGATTTCAAAGGCATAGGTTGCACATGTTGAGGGGGAGCTCTCTTTTTCTAAAAATATCAAAAATAATTCAGGTACAAAATGCTTTGATAATATATCACAAGTATCTGGATTGATTTTCAAATGGTTTTCAATTGGTTCCAATGGCAGATGAACAATACCAAATAGACCGACCAAATTTACTTTATGTACGGTGGTATAAGGATGATAAGGATAGGTATTTGTTCCCATGATTCGCCAGAACCGGAGGGATCTACCCAGGGACAATCCACTAGTTAGTGTAGAAGTCCTTAGGTATGATGAAAAAAGGAGAAAAGTGGGATATGGGAAGAGTGCGGACTGAGACTGAGCTAGTACTGGAATAAACCCAACAAGGTTTTAGTTATGAAGTCTCGGTAAGCACTTAAGGGGTTGAAGAATGAAAAAGAATTAAATGTGAAAAAGGGTGAAAAGAAATAGCCCTCCATTTATTCAACCTTAGGGCAGAAACCGGGTTCAATTCATATGCTACTGGTGGTTACCAAGGTAACATCGGTATTGAAGACAAGACGTCATGGACCCAGTGACGCACTGCACTAAACTTCCCAAGCTACTCAAGTTCCTCTTAAAAGGGCTTGTTTCATTCTCACGGGGAACCGACATTATCTATCGACTTTCTCTTAGAGTTTGTTGATATTGAAGTAGGAGACCCTCTCCCTAGTCTCCGATATAGGAATCCAAATATGCACTATTGAGTCTAGAGCCACGAGATCATCATATAAATCTCATTAGGACACTTTCTATGAAGACTCTCTGTTTCACACAATGTGGAAAGAGAGATTATATCTTATGAGTCCTACGCATTATCCTTGTGGTATTGCCAGAACATCTGAGTGATATGCTAACATAGTCACAATGAAGATGGAAAGCCTTCTGGAGCCAACATCAAACAAGCTCCTGGTGGGTGGCATGTGAGATCTATCCAATAGATCAACCATGTGACAACTGAACAGAAACAATGGGGCGATTCAATCTTTTGAATCAAACTTGGTTCAGGTTATGGATTGACGGATACCTTTGTAAAATCGGTCGTTGTGCTTAAAAACTCTTTACTTTAGCACATCGATTGTGTACTAATATTTCAAAATAAAAGGTGTTTATAATTGATAATTGATTTTCATTAAAACCTTCGTTGTATTGCAAAAACAATTTCTATTGAGCGATACACGATTGTTTTTCAAATCTCTTTTTATCAATCAGTGAATCTCAATTCGCTGGTTCACTCACTCCGTGTTGTCTTCTTTGAGACGTTCCGGTTTGAGAACAGCTAGAGCAGCTGCGAAACCCTATCAAGGAAATTCTTCAGAATTTTTCCTGATTACAGGCAGTACTTGTACTGATCAACGGGGAACCGTGGGTCGTGTACCTCAATTCAACGAAAGTGATCAAAGACACTTTCGTGCGCTTTATTGCTAACTGTTGTATGCAGGTATGCCCGACGTTTGCAGCTGATCAGAATGAAGCGGTCAATCCATAGCCGCATGCTCACTCAACACATTCAACTCTAAAGAAATCATGATTAGTGCATGAATGACTCTGATATTTTCACTCCATGCTTCTGCTACGCTGCTGCCAATATCATGAATCAATGAAAGCTTCCGCTACTCTGATGAGAATATATCATGATCCAGAATGTGAGCATGTCGATCCATAAGTCACAACATCACATAATACCAACACCACAATGGATGAGTCAGAGATTTATGTTAGCTGATGATCTCAAAAGCTGGCTCAAAAATTATTATCACGTGGATCAGTAAAAGATCTCCACTTGGATTAACCAAACATGCAATTATGAAGAATCAATGACTACGAGCTCCTGAGCAAAGAACTACATCAAGAATGCAAGAACAATTTAAAATGTAATATCTGTTTGTATTTAATGTAATTTTGAGGTGATCTTGAGGTGACCTCCCTTAGGGGGAGATTGTTAGGATTTAGTAAATCCAGTTATTAAAGAGTTGGTCACCTCAAGTATATGTAATCGTTAGAAAGCTCGTAGTCGTAGATTATTTAATGCTTACTAGTATTTAGTTAAGTAACACCGTGGAGGACGGACGGGTCTTTACCCATTGTATGCCTGATCCACAGCCCGTAGGTGGCGTCTTATGTAAGAACTATAAATACTCTCTACCTCCCAAGGTAGAGAGTTGGAGCTCATAATAATACTTTCATTTTATCTCACTAAAGTTCCCAACCCTCTAACTTTCTCTCTCTAAAACCATATTATACGCCTATTTGATCTTTGGTTTAATGTGTTTGTGAAATCCAATATGTTACAAAATTCATTACTTTCTGTATACCACTGAGATTCAGCCTCAACTCTGGTTGGGAAGACAATGAAGTTTGGTGTCGAGCCCTAAGAAAAATATATATATTAGTTTTTATCCACCAATCAATTAAAAAAACATTATAAGTTACAAGGACCAGAAATATAATATATAAGTACTTAAACATTATAAGTTTTTACCTTAGCAAAAAGCTGGTCGAAATTATCAGATTTTATAAATGATGTATGTTTTAGACCATGCAAGTGCTCTTGGGATCACCCCTGGATCCTTGTTCCATCAATGATTACTTTTATCCGAAAGCTCTATAATCCATATCTTGAAAACAGTAAACAAAACCCTTATAAGTTACAAGGACCAGAAAGATAATAAATAAGCACTTGCATAAACAGTAAGCAAATTGTATTAGTACTAACCTTGAAAGCACAAACAAATCCAGAAAAGCAGTAGGTAGGAACATCCTTAGATTTTTTACAAGCCGATGTTTGACTGTAACCCGGTCGATGCTCGGAAGTGACATTTCTGATTGAAGCATACATCTGCCTCCAAACATGCTCTCCCCATGGAATTGCATTGAATTCATCAAGATCCTCAACCATCCTCAGTAACATATTATCAATGACAGAACCTAACTCTTTACCCATGAAAATAACCTCCAATGTTAACAGCAGACAAACCCATAAAGCATCTTCATCCTATAGATTTAAGAAAATATCCTCATCCTCAATAACCGATAAAAGATCAATGTTTTTAACATACTGCCCTATCTTATCTGGAAAAACATGATCACAAAACGAGATATCACCAGTTATCCAATTCTTAAAGCTCAGCATACCAGATGTAAACCTAGTTAGCAGACAGAATTCACGTCGATCAAAGGCAAAAGTATGTCCATTCACCAGTGTAAACCAATGGAAGATCATAGCTATCATCATATTGGCAGACTTGTCTCTGAAGCATATAATGCACCAGCCCTTCCTCATTATCAACATAGGTCAGATCGAGCCAGGGTCCGAAACATGAGGCCTTGAACATTGTACGACGCGGCTGGTCTAATCTATCTTTCAGAAGTAAGAAGTAATGCAATTTACTTCTTACGATTACTCTCACATCATAGTCCTATAAAAAGAAGTAATAACATAATGAAAAAATTAACATTTATAAGAAAAACAACAATTTGATGTTCACTCACACATAATCTCAATCTTAATAAGCAGTTACAAGAAAACAGTAAAGCAATCCCAATATGCAGTAATGAAAACCCTTAAGAATACAGACACCTGCCATTTTCTATAAAAACAAACCAACTAATACTCTTATAGTGATTAAGTATTTGCAACAGACATAAACCAAAAATAGTTATATTAGTACTAACTCCACAACAAAAGCATCAGCCATACACCCTATGACTTAAGATCACACATCAACATATTAATGGTTTATCAGTTATAAATAAGCAGTTGAAGCATTTGATAATAAGCATATAACAACGGTTTATCAGTTAACATAAGAGTCCCTCCAACACCTTCAAGAAGAGACTTAACTGACTTAAATAATAAAAACCCTAATAAGCACTTAACAATAAGCAGTAAGGAAAGACATAGCCACTGAATAACCCTAATAAGCACTTAAGTGAGCAATCAAAAAACCTAATGAACCTGAAAAGCCTAAAGAGCAATTATAAAATGTCTAGTAACACAAGAAAAAAAAATATCTAGGCACTTATTTGACATAGCCACTGAATAACCCTAATAAGCACTTAAAAGAGCAATCAAGAAACCTAATGAACCTGAAAAGTCTAAAAAGCAATTATAAAATTTCTAGTAATACAAGAAAAACAAAATATCTAGGCACTTATTTGTCTTAATAACTGAATAACCCTAATAAGCACTTAAATGAGCAATCAAGAAACCTAATGAACCTGAAAACCCTAAAACACAATTACAAAATGTCTAGTAACACAAGAAAAACAAAATGTCTAGACACTTATTTTGCTTAAAAACTGAAAAACCCTAATAAGCACTTAAATAAGCCATCAAGAAACCTTATAAACCTGAAAACCCTAAAAAGCACTTACAAATAAGCATTAACAAAAGAAAAACAATTTGTCGAGGCACTTATTTGTCTTAAATACGAAATACTCAAATAAACACTTAACAATGAGCAGTATTTAAGGACATAAGCACTTATAAATAAGCTGTAACACAAGAACAACACAATGTCTAAGCACTTAATTGTTATTAAGGAAAAACACTCACCATATATGAGAACAGATCAGTGTGTGTTTCTTCGATTATCAGCTTCTAAAGATGCAAAATTTGCAGTGGAGATGTACTTATCAACAATTTTTGGGAGGCGATGATCAAGAACCCATCTACATCAGTGTGTGTTCGTTGTTTGAAGTTAGTGTGTTTGTGTGCGTGTGTGTTTTTTAGGTGAAAAAAAATGAAAAGTAAAATTTTAAAATAAAGTACAAAAAATCTAAGCAAAAGATTTTGTTACATTTCCAATGTAGCTTTTTACTTTTCCAAAGCAAAAAGTACGCCGTCGGTTGAGCAGCCCCCAGTCGAGCGCCGTCAGTCGAGCATTGACTTTTATTAAAAGACAAAAAGAGGGTACAATGTATTAGATTTGGTAGGTCATAGTACTTTTTCTAAAAGGTACAAAAGGGTGGACACTTGACATTAAATTAGTAGAATCGAGCAGTTGAGCAGTTGAGCATGACCAAAATGTAAAAAGACCCAAAAAGTGACCAAACCATACATGACGTTTTGGCTTATTTTAAGAATTTTCTCAAAAACAAAAGATGTATATGGTAAAAAGGGATACCATATGCATATTGGGATATCCACAAAAAGGTGTAGATTGGCGGGAATACTCTGACCCCGGGTGCCTTTTGGCACCAGCTATTGTCCACCCCACAAGGAATAGCTTCGGGCAACTCTCCTGGCCTAGTGGGGCACTAACTGGAGTGAGCCGAGACTCTCGGACTCTTGAGCTCTTATCTACAAAGTCTCTCTAATGAGCACATGAGTTTTGCGGAGATTGGTACCTATCTGGGAGCAAAGTGCCAAGGATGAGATTCGAACCCGAGTCTATTGACTCAAGACCAAAGCCCCACCCACAAGACCAAAGCCCCACCCACTAGACCAATGCCCCAATGATTATGCATATTGGGATATAATTTGAATGTTTGTAACAAAATTAAACACCTTAATTCAGGCATTAAGATGAAACATTTTATAACCAAAGTCCAAAACCCTAACCAAAAAAATCTTAGAAAAACTGTTTGAATTTTTTTGTCAACTCTTAATAACTAAATTAGAAAAAAAATCATCACTTGCTGATCAACAGTCTACATCGAAATAATGCATCATTTATTAAATAAAACTTATAAAGCTTTGCCTAAGCGATGCCCGTCGAGTCTTTGTAGTGTCAAGCTATGTATAAAGGATAGTTCAAAAAGCTATGTATAAAGGTACACGTGTGCTTCTATATAAGGGCTAATTTGGTCGCGTAATATATAAGGGCTTATTAATCAACTTTCTGGTGAAAACATAGTACTGCACTGTTTACTATAGTACGTTATATTCAATATCAAAGTTATACTGATTTCTAGAATTTCTGTTAGCAATGCTTTATGAAGAAGACTCGCTAAAATAATGGAGGGCTAAATGTACACCCAAAACAAATTACTTTAAGAAGGACGGAGACAGACAGGAAAACAAAACCACAAAACCACAAAACCAAAACTTAAGCTAACACACACAACAACAAATCTAACACACACAACAACTGAAGCTATAGCTCAAAAGTCAGTGACTAGTGTACCTTACTTTTTAATCGAATTTGGATTTATACAGTGGGGAAGTCAAATGAGCAACAAATTAGTTTTTTTTAGATTGCAAAACTATTTTTTTAAAGGACTAGGATCTTCTCATGTTCATTTAAACATGATAGGTAATGTTGTGATTGTATATTTGAATTAAAATAAAATAAATGTTTTGCAATAATGGCAATGTACAATCATAACAAGCACAACATTACCTAACATGGCCAAATGAACATGAGAGGATCATAATCCTTTTTTAAAACAACATTTGTAATCTAAGTGTTATGGAACATGAGAGGACCATAATCCTTTTTTAAAACAACATTTGTAATCTAAGTGTCATAATATTACTATGCATAACTCGTTGGACTCTGTTGAAGAGCTTCACTGCCTCAGATGCAAGTAAACCAATAGTATCAAACGCGAAAGAATTAAAAGCATGTTGAATTTCAATGCTTGTTTTCTCGTGTTTTGTCACTTTGTACGAGGTGGCTTTAAAAAAAAAAAAAAAAAAAAAAAAAAAAAAAACGATTCAACACATTATCTAAAGTTTACTCCAAGCTGAGTAGCTGACTATAAGATTATATATCTTTAATTGTTGCAAAAAGTAAACTCTCGTCAAAAGTAGACTAACCAATTCTAATATCGTTGCACTAAATTTACTACAGGCCTACACGACAATTCTAAGTCATCTTTATGTGTTTTAATCTAATTTACACATTAACTTGTACAAGTTAAGCTATTTATATCTATACTTTTCATATTTATATTTAACTAGACCAAGTTCCCGAGTGTAGATGTTAGATACTTCACTGTAACCTTTCTGATTTATGTAAAACCAGTTTGTCTAGAAAAGTAACTTAATTTGGTCACATTTATACTTTATTATAAATCTTTTTTTTATTTATATAGTACTCGTCTATTCAGAGTTATTCAGCTTTTAATTTTTTTTGTGATAAATATTCAAATTTCAAGTATTTCTATATAGGGAATTTTACTTAGTAATATGGTCCAACTGATGACATATCAAGTAACATGGCACATGAAAACCAGATGATCAAATAAGATTATCTTATACAAATTTATTATTTAGAAGTTACAAATGATCACACACACTTGGATGTTATCACATAATGATTATTTCATTAAGAAAATAACACATATGCCTAAATCCTAATAAAAAAAAAATGACCATGAACTATAAATTCCATTTCTCCTCATCTTTGTCTTTAATTATTTTATTTTTTATTTCAAGCTTAACAATAATAATAGTAATAATAACAACAACAACAACAACAACAACAATATGTTTTCCAAACAAAATGTGTTAATAATAATAATAATAATAATAATAATAATAATATTATTATTATTATTATTATATCTCGGCTTTCCACTAATTTCTTGTAAATCATATTAATTTCTAATAAAGTGATGTTGGAATTAATAATAATAATAATAATAATAATAATAATAATAGTAATAATAATAATAATAGGGAAAATGATGTAAAATAAAAATATAAAGCATAACGGATTTAAAGAGTTAATTTATTATAATGATAAACTTAAAGGTGTTAAAATATAAAGAGTATTGACGTATGACTAATTTTTCCCTATATTAAAGGAGGGGGGGGGGGGGGGGGGGGGGGGGGGGGTGTTAATAAAAATTTAAGTGAGATTGTGACTAACTTAGTAGTCTATTTTTAGTTTTATCAAAGTGAGGTCGGGATTAATTTCTTAATATACTATTTTAAGGGTGTTTTTGACAATTATAAAGTTAAGTTAGGACTAATATTTTAAGATATTTAACTTTAAAGTTTTTTTTTTGCCATTTATTAAAGTGAGTTTACTGTATATAAACAGTAAATCAAACTTTGATGCACGCTAATTAGAATATCTAAACATCTCTACCACCAAGTTTATACACTTTGTAAAACTTAAACCACAATTAAACTTTGATACATTTTTTTAAAAAAGAAGTGTAATACAAAAACTAATTTTTGATGTATAAAATGCCGATTTAACAATTTTAATGTGCAAGAGTTGTTTTCACAATTTTTTTTATATCAAAACTATACACTTTTTGAAATTTTTTCATATATTTTTTTTATCTAATAACGTCCCTTATCTTGTGAAAAACTTTAAGAATTTTTTAAGATTCATTTATTTTTCTAAATTTATTTTACGCTTCTCACGAATATATATATATATATATATATATATATATATATATATATATATATATATATATATATATATATATATATTAACTCGGCCCTAAGTTGGATAATCTGGTAAGTTTGATTTTAAAGTTACTTTTATTGTAAAACATTTAACAATTTATTTGTATTTACATATAAAGCAGACAAATAATATTTGTTTAAAACTCTTAAAGTGAGTAATGTTGTTAAACTAAAATACCTTTATTTATAAAAAAGAACCCAAACTATTTATTATTAATTAGAATTTAATCCACAATCTTTCTTCACTCTCACATACTACTCCACATATAAATACACACAAATTGATGTTATTATAAACCGCTGCTCATATGTGCGGATATGTCTAGTTTATTAAAACAATGCAAATATTATCATACTTTAACTTACAAGTGTTTTATTTATATGTTGGTGAACATTACTCTTATATATGAAGTTTTTATTTTGTTGAATACGATTACCGCTAAATATTAAATTCCTAAAATTTAGTTTTTACCTTTACATATCAGTTAATAAAAAAAAGACTTTAAGAATCAATAAAAAAAAATGTAAAACTCGTAGCACGCACAAGATAACAGTTATACTTGTTAAACCTATAGTTTCTCAAACAACATATCTTTATTTAGGATTTTTAACATTTAAGTATATTCAATGTTTTAAAACCTGATTTTTTAGTTGACCTGATCGAATCATCGGATCACGGTTCAACCGGTGATTCAATCGGATTTTTTCGCTTAATACCGGCTTCCTATCACCCAACCGCTTCACGGTTCAACCTAGATTTTAAAACACCGAGTATAACTATTAGCCAATCATAGGTCAATAGTCATCTCATAACACAAAAGAAAAAATGAAATTAAAACTTTCTCAAAACCCCTTATGCTTAAACCTTTTCTTTCAATATCCCAATTTCAAATCTTTCATTCACACTCCCGCCATAAATAACGTCTACAACCCTTCAAATTTAACCAAAAGCCGAACCCGATTTAACAAATTCCTTAGAAACCAATGCAGGATTGGTTTCAAATCAATCGATAACGCACACCAACTGTTCGACGAAATGCTTAAAATGGACCCTTTACCTTCATTATCTTACTTTACTCAAGTAGTAGTAGCCGTTGCGAAAATGAAACAATATCAGGCTGCGATATCGTTAGTGAAAGAAATGGAAGTTTTAGGGAAAATTGACCTTGATGGTCATTTTTTGAGTGTTTTGGTTAATTGTTATTGTTGTTTGAACCGGGTCGATTTTGGTTTTTCTATTTTTGGACGAATATTGAAACTTGGTTATGAAGTGGACGTTGCGTTGTTTACTACTTTGATCAAGGGTTTGATTGGTGTAAATGAGATGGGTTTGGCTGTGGAGTTGTTTAAGGAGATGGTGGTGTTAGGGATTCAGCCGAATGTGATCACTTGTGGGACGATTGTTAATGGGTTGTGTAAAATGGGGAATACTAATGCTGCGGTTCAGTTGGTTATGAAGATGGAGATTAGAAGAATGGAAGTTGGTATTGTGGTGTATAATATGATTATTGATAGTCTTTGTAAGGATAGAAGGGTGAGTGAAGCTTTTGGACTTTTTGAGCGGTTGATTAGTGTAGGGGTGAGACCGAATGTGGCTATGTATAACTCTATGATTCGTGGTTTGTGTAATGAAAATAGGTGGAGCGAGGGTGTGGAGTTGTTTGAAAAGATGGTGAATCCGGATGTTAAGACGTATACAATATTGGTGGATTCGCTTTGTAAAGAAGGGGAGGTCGATGAGGCTGCTAAAATGGTTGAGATGATGATTGAGAAAGGAGTGAAGCCTGATGTGGTTACCTATAGCACATTGGCGGATGGGTATTGTTTGCAAGGTAGATTACGTGAGGCAGAGAAGGTGGTGGATTTGATGAGTGGGAATGGGTGTGAGCCAAACGTGCAGACATATAACATTATGATCAATGGATATTGTAAGAAACAGAGGGTAGATGACGCGCTAAAGTTGTTTAATGAAATGTCTGAACGAAACCTGGTTGCTAATACCGTCACTTACACTACTCTGATCGATGGGTTTTGTCTTAGTCGGAAGCCTTGTATTGCATTGGACCTCTTGAAGAAAATGCAATCACACGGACAACAACCGGATCTTGTCACATACTCGATCTTGTTAGATGGGCTGTTTAAGAATTATTATTATAAAAAGGCAATGCGATTATTTCGAGAGATGAAAGACTCAAAGATGGATCTTGATGTCGCGGTTTATGGCATTTTGATTGAAGGCTTGTGCAAAGCCAAGAAACTTGAATATGCAAAAGACGTCTTTCATGATCTTCCAAGCAATGGATTAAAACCAAACACTCGTATATACAATATCCTGATTGATGGACTTTTTAGGGGACATGTCCATGATGAAGCAATGATATTGTTTCAAGAAATGACAAAAATTCGCCACTGCCCTCCAGATGGCTGCACATACAACATAGTTATACAGGGTCTTATTCGTAATAATGATGTCTCTAGAGCAATTGAAGTTCTTCATGAAATGGTTGGTAACGGGCTCTCAGCTGATGCATCGACAGTTGAGATTTTACTGGATTTGGTGAATGATAAAAAGTTGGATAAATCAGTCATCAATGGCATTACACAAATATCTCATTTCTAACCACAATGTAGAACAGTCTGAAATGTAGAAGAACGAATCGAAGTTTAAAGTAAAGAACACAAACTATACCTCAATACATCCACCCAAAATCTTAAGTATGCTCACATCATCTGAAAGAGGATACTACACAAAGAAATAGTACGTGCTTCTATATGATGATACTATCTGCCACCTTTTTTACAACGAATTACAATTCTACCAGAACTATGATATTGTGCTTGCATTCTCTTGCTGCTGGATTCATCTGGTTTGATTGATACTTCCCAAGAAAACTACACCCATTCGACTTGTCAACATGACATTATCTTTAACTCGATGTAAAATCTAACTGGTTTCTCGAATCTGTGATAGTTCTTCAAAAACCATGATCTAACACAACTGCAAGTATTTAATTGATTCGACAGATGGAATTGGAATCTGAATTCCATCCCACAACTTGTTTGGGTGGCAAAAGGTCTCATACTGCATTCTTTTTAAGCTATAATTCCATACTTGTTTTAGATATTCGTGGTTAATGTTATGCACCATGAAGCTAGTATTGTGACGAAAAAAAATGTGTTGTGTCTAAAAGGAATGTATTATGTTTTCATTTGTGAACTTGCTTCTCTTTCTTTTTGTCATGGTAACATAGTTTTAGCTGGATGGAAATGTGCTTGAGCCTTTAATCACAATCCTTCCATATGGCAATTAAAGCATAATGCTGACAATTAGAGTTCACTCTAAGATCTGGTTTCGAATTAGACCAATTTAAACAACTACTGGTCCGAATTCAATTGGTTTAGTTAAATGTTAACAATCTGGTAGACCATCATCCGGCATCAATTGCGTCACACAAGTATTTTTGTATCATAGAATCACAATATATAATAGCCTGAAATGAAGTAAAGAGTAGAAGTTTAAGTTATAGAACATAAGGTAAATCTTGTGCATATTCTAAGGTAAATCTTGTGCATATATTCTAAGGTAAATCGACCCAAAATCTTATCACCCTAAAGGAGGATGCTAAACAAGAAAAGAGTATGTGCTTCTTCTATATGCTGACACGGTATTAATATACGATCTGCTATATTTTCACAAAGAATTGCAAATTTGCCAGAAATATGATTATCATTCTCTAGCTGTTAGGTTGATGTGATTGATTAATGCTTCCCAGGAAAGCCTTTTTCCATTCGACTTGACTTCAGCTGACGGTATTCTCGGCTTAATTGTTAATTTTAATCGATGTCTCGAATGTGCGGCGGTACTGCAAAGACCAAAATTCCAACAATATTACAAATATTCACTTAAAGGATAACATAAACTTATATTTTTTTTTTGGGTTGTCACATTTAAACACTACATCGATATTTTAGGTCTTGGTAGAAGTTTGATTTACATTTGACAACATAATCTGTAAGCCAACCTTGTTGAAATCAACAAATCATTTCAACTACATTGTAAACCTTAAAAACGTTAGGCTCAGGTTCGTTAGCAGTTGTTTACAGATAATCAAGATCAAGTTCATAAATAAAGCAGTTCACAAAAATTTCATGATTTGAAAAGGGATTGGCATGCCTAATCCATCCCACTTTTGACACTTATCTTGGCCATTTTCTCTTTCTTTGATTATGTCATATGTTTCAATCTATTTGTTAGGCATATAATTAGGCACATGAGTGAGGTCTCCCAATCAATTTTCAATGGAAAACCCTTAGTATTGTCAAAGGAAAAGACATATGTATATTGAATGTTAAAAGCGCTTATGTTCATTGTTATGGTGTCACAAGATTTATATGTACCTGATTCGCAGTATATGGCCTTTTGGAATTGTCGGAGTGTTCCACTTGCAAATAGTGTTCT
Source organism: Chrysanthemum seticuspe (assembly GCA_019973895.1). Taxonomy (NCBI): domain Eukaryota; kingdom Viridiplantae; phylum Streptophyta; class Magnoliopsida; order Asterales; family Asteraceae; genus Chrysanthemum; species Chrysanthemum seticuspe. The sequence continues at coordinate 170,989,175 of BPTQ01000002.1, read as the reverse complement.
TTTGCACTATAAACATCTTTACCATAAACATCTTTTTTCTGAAACCACAAGGGCGAGTTAAGACATACAAACAACAAATGGATTTGTATTGCTACAATGTGCATGCAGTGAGGTCTTCTGCAATTTGTTTATCGAAAGGGAACTTTACAGACCTGAAAATAGTCGAAGACAATATCCGAGTCCTTAAGGGGCGTGGGAAAGCTCCAAGACGTATGTGAAAACTTCCACTGGTACATTATGAGTTCCAATAATGAAGTACATAGTTAGAAACCAAATTAGATAATGATTTAGAAACACTCAACGAAAATAATAATATACCTTTGAGAACTCCTCATCTGGAACCTCTAACTTCTTCTGTATCCGCACTTTAACTTCAGCTAACGTCTCACCCTTATGAATGACCAGCAAAAATGGCTCCCCAAAGATTCGGCACAACTGCCAAAGAAATACCCATGTAGATCTGAACTATTAGCATTAGAGTAGCAAAATGAGCAACCGAAAAAATGAATTTATTTATAGCCATAACACCAAGCCACCTGGTTAAAAGTCCGAGGTGAATCACTATCACAATGATTAACACGAACTAAACAATCCTGAAGACCCAAATCTTTTTCTTCTTCTGGAACCTGTAAGAAAATAATCTCAGAATACTTGCCGAAAATCCTGAACTCGTCAGTTGGGATCATAACCAGCTAGTTCAGTACAAAGAGGAAGGTGTTGGCATTTTAGTGACGATTGAGGTGACTTAAGTAGCCTAACTAATTCAGACTAAATGAGTGTCAATAATGGACATTACCTCAGCAAAGAAATAAAAACATTTTCAAATTACATACGTCAAGCATGAGTATCACATACCTCCTCAACACGTAACGTACAGAACTGATCATTGATATCCATTATTTTTTCATCCAGGGAATAAACCTACATATACAGCAACAAGTTTTGAAGAAAAGTAAATCACATAATAGTAGCGGGATTACAAAGAAACATGGGATAAAAGTGCATGAAAGAACTTGGAACATCCCATACCCCGTGAATTCTATTGAGGTATATCTCAAGTAGTCGAAGTTCCGCATCTTTATTAGACAACTCAACCTGTTCCATCAAACTAAACAATTAACCATACAATTTTGACAGAAGTGGAAACACATAAGTACTTGATGATAGCGATTAGCGTCCATTACATATGTGATGGTACTTACAGAATGAACAATTTAATATACAACAAGAGATGTCAACAACTACAGCCTGAAAGAAGTTCCTACGCTTACCTTTGTCTTAAGGTCATTGATAACGTCCCCCACTGTGCTTTCCTTTGGTAATCTAATAGTATGTATTACCACCTAACAATTAGTTAAAAGAACAGGTCAGTAACCCAAAAAAAAAAAAAAAAAAGGCTAGGTGTTGCAGATAGAGAGACGGCTATAACTCAGCACTTACTTCATTTTTAGTAGCATCATGAAAGGTAACATTTAGTGTTTTCATCCCTTCTAGTTCTGGCAAGGGGATATCCAATACTTCATAATACAAAATCTCTGAAGTCTGCAACAAACAATCAAAAATAACTAAGCTAAATACAGGTGCATGTCACCATGTGCCAAAAACCTTTGATAGGAAAACACAAGTAAATAAGATACAAAAGTAACTGGGATAATACTGATACACAAATGTCCAAAAAAAACACCTGAATGTAGGGACACAGCATGTCTGAGAGATGGTTCACTCCACGATACTTGATTGGCTCTGTTTTGGGTTGTTTGTAGTAGTAGCTGTGAGCTGTAAGCCTGATTTTAGATGGATCATCTAAGTTTAGATGGCGAGCAAGTCGTCCAACAACTTCGTCATAATTGTAAGTTTTTGACCTGCAAAATGCAAGATGATTAAGTAAACAACGTTAGCTTAACCAAAATCAGGCTGATAAATTCAAAGACCAAAAAATTGGGAACTTACAATTCTAGAGAAAACCCATCCTCCTCGGGCTTCTTTAGTGATCGAAAGCATACAACCTACGCATCAATAACATTAGAAAATTCAAAAAATTGGGTTATAAGGTCTATCTTACACAAACACCACAAAAACGCGCATAAAAAATAAAATAGATATTACAATGATAATAATACAATTCGTGGGTCGATAGCCGCAGCAATAAAGACATTTGTTAAATTGTAAACTAATTTTTAAAACTATATATTGCACTGCATGTCATCTAATCACTTATGACAATTTATTCTTCAAATGATGTGGATGATGGGGTACCTGACGATTCTCAACATGCTCCAAAAAAGATGGAACATCAGGACAATGTTTCTGAAAGCAAATGACGTCTCCATCTTGAAGCTATAATATCATACAAACAAGAAACATCAAATAAAGGAAAAAGCAATTAGAGATTAAAAAGATTGAAATTGATAACAAAGGAGCTGGCTGCAACTGCAATAGAAAACATACCTTACTAGCCGGAAAAGTTAGCCTTTTCTTAACGGGTGCACACTGAACACCACCAGATTTATCCCTAAATTCCTGAATGCAAGGGATAATATGCAGTCAATGACCTTAAAGGTTGACAAGAACATATAACATGAATAGAAGGAAAAAAAAATTAAATAGAAACCTCGAATAGTTCAATTTCTTCATCAGGTGCAAAGCCAGCCATTTCATTCAGCCTTTCCAGTATATCTATTGGCTTTCCAGTTTCCTTCACAAAGAGCCGCCCGGCATACCTGCCAAGTAAGAGAGTTTCAGGTATTACGCTCTGACACGGCACTTGTAATTTGCTTATCAGTTACTATATGGATTCCCGGTATGTTTTCAATCTCAGCACAATCAATGAAAGAAACAATTCCACTCAGTAAGAGTACTCCGTTTTGTATCAGGTTGACAAAAAGATAATTTATATATGGTGAGTTATAAATAATCTCCTTACACTATGACACATCAGAGAAATAGTTTTGATGCATTTGAAAGCAAGAATTTAACCGGTGACATACCAAGAGGGAGCAATTATAATTTAAAGAGTACAAATAGACATGCATTCCACTGTAATGATAAGAAAGAAGAAGATGGATATATACCGAAGTTCCTCCATCAAAGGATCATAAAGTTTAAAGAAAAGTAGAATCTCCCCTTTAGTCTTCTCAGGTGAAGAAATTGGGAGTATGTCCTACATTGACAAGGAAGACAGTTATGCTTGCAAGAGAAACAGCGTATAGTACAACACAAAGAGGTGTCGAATCAAATATCATTAGCAAACAATTCATGAATATAATATATAAGTCATAACCGCGGTATACCTGTCCAAATTCTACCACCTCCAGAAAAAACTCAAGCTCTATATTGTTTGATAAGTGTACCAAATGTCCAACCTAAAACACAATGAGCATGGCATGTCAATATCCACCAGTACCATTCTACATGTAGACAGATTACAAAGGAGATACCAGTAGCATGGCTAGTTAAAGAGTACATACAGATTGAGCTTCTTCGTGAGGTGTCAACGGACGAGTTAGCCGGTAAGTGTGATTTCGGCGCTTTGACCATAGCCAGAAACGTTGGCAGTGCACTGGTATACCGAATTCTTTAGCTACATCTTCCTGCAAATGAATTTCAAAAGAGTAAGTACGAAGATATAGGATGCGATGGAGTAACATAGTTTAGAATGTATTTTGTTAGCCTAAAGTTAGATGTTTGGTATTTCAAACCTTATAATATCTAGATTAACTATATTCTGAACAATCATATAAGTAGTGAAGAAATTTATAGGCACCTATCTCCATGTTAGCGGTTAAAGATATATATAGTCCGGACTAGTGGCTTTGTTATATCTTCTACTTTTAGCGACCGTGGTTATCAAAGTGGTCAAAAACAAATGACAATAATGCAGGCAACATGTTTAACCAAAATCCAGCCATTAAAGACAATTATTACTATATCTTGGTTGTCAACCCAAGGCTAGCATTTGACCTGATAGGAATTGTGACAATGCAATGCTAGAAGAGAAAATCATGATTAACATCCCTAACAGCTACAATAAATGATTCCATTATTTCAATCTGAGGTTCGCTAAAAATGAGCCAATCTTCTCTATTCAGTAAGATGATATGGCTGTTGCAGAGAAAAGACTCAGCATATCAGCCACGGCACCCAGACTTCTACTGTGTATGTGGATCAAAATTTATGTACCTCAATTTCAGTAAAACAAGAAACAATGTTGCAAGTATGCAGGACAAACTAATAACTTGCCAACTAAATTTTTGAAGCATCATCACTGGATTTAATGTTCTCTCTTTTAAACGTGCCTGTATTGCCACACAAGCTAGTTTAACATTAACAATAAGTATACAGGAAAAGACATGCATAGTGCAATGCAAGGAAGATTCAACAGAAACTGTTGATGATCCTAGCAATCCGAAAGCTAAAACTATATTATGAACAAAACTAAGGAACTAATCTGAAAGAAAAGAAAAACTTAAGAACAGCTGGAAATCTTACTTTAAAAGCTAATAAAGATGTTTGTACTTGGATGCGAAAGCTACAAACTTTGTCAATGTCCACAAGATCAAAACGTATATCTTTTCCTATTTGTTCTTTAAAGTCCTCGTCTCGAGCCACCTAATCAAGTAAGTTACATAATAAGTCAAAAATGATCCTGAATCGATACAATAATTTAAGAAGCGCGTAGTTACTCTTCACCTTTATAGTCCTAAGTAAACGTGCCTCTTCTATCTCCTTCTTTTTCCGCTCCATTTCTTCTTGTTCTTTCTTCAGCCTTATCTGAATGATTATAAAGCAAGTTCAATATAGTTTGTTGAGCGTGAGGGGAAAAAGAACCCATAGCAAAAGATTGGATGTTACTCGTAGATGTTCTGCTATATCCTTCTCGTCCACGTTACACATCATATTATCTTTGTCGCTTTCACGTATATACACAAGCATATATGCATTTGAATAACTTTTAATCTTCAATGGAGACTTATTGAACCACGAATTTTTCTGTGGTAACTGTCACACAAGAGTAGATAAGAATTAGAAAAAAGTTCATATATCAACAGCATAGCAACTTAGATAGAAATCATGATAATTTATCTTTCAAATCACCTCATCCTCGCCCCCATACTGATCATCCATTGCACACTTTATGTCTTCTTTCGTAATACGTTCGTCATCAAATTTTAGCCTACAGTTAAATCAGCTTCAGTAATGTCACAAATGAAAATGGCAACAAGCCAGGATTTCGATGCACAACAAAACTATAACTAGTGAGTGGTAAAGCAATGGAGTTCACACCATTGATCAGAAAGCGTTGGCCGGATATAGGCATAATAATGTCCACCACGCACTCCACCTCTGTGAACCAATACACTGCATAAAACCAAGAATCATCAGAATACTAGTATCCATAAAATGTTGAACATAAAATGAGGGAAAAATGCCATATGGAAATTTGTGTTTCTATCAAGTATCAGCCATCAAGATATGAAATTGCAGATTACAAACTACGGTAGCGGATAATTCAACAGTAGTCTACAAATTGAGTTCATCAGACAATAATCTACAAATAGATAATAGTAGTACCTGTGAAGAGTGTAAAGGTTGCGAACACTTCTGTCTGCCTGGGGTGATAAATACTTTCCATCCTCTCTATCAAGATCAAGTTGCAAGGGGAATTCATAGCGGTCATTAATCTGTCAAGCCCATTAGATTTACATTAGAAAATCCCAAATGATATGACGGATTCAGCAATTAGCCTCTGCTACAATGATCTCCGTTGTGATATTTGGGGACATAATAAAACTAGTTCAACATTTAAAAGAATTTCTCTTTAACTCAAATTTAAGTCTAGATAGTTGCGTTAAACATCTTGAACATAGTATATATGATCAATAGATGATAGTGTATCCAACTATTGATTGGAAAAGCATCATAATCAAAATATTAGTAAATTTTAAAGACCATGACAACAAAAGAGCATTATTACAAAAGCCTTAGGCAGGAAAATCTTGATAAGTAAATATGTTACTATGAGTGACTGACCTTCACCATCGGCATCGTGTCTTGCATAAAATCATATTCAAAACGTTTCAAATGGAGTTGAAGAACAGGGGGGAAATCAGTGAACAGGACACCCTTCTTTGCATCCTGTAAAGGTCATATCCACAAGAGCACTCGTAAAAACCAAGAAAATAGTATACCGAAAACGAAATTGCATAAAATGTCAGCTAGACACATATATTAAATTTGAATATGCAAATTAATGCACTCCGGTCAGTATCATTTAATACTATCATGACTAGTGTATTTTGTGATACTCCGTATTTGAATAGGTCCTGGGCATAAGTGACTATTAAATTATCGGGTAGTTTATTAATTTATGCAAATAATAATGATGTTTTTAAGTTTAGTATATATATTTTAATTTTGTTAATCTCCTTTTTTGATCTTATTTTGCTATCACGTATGTCTGTGTTCATGCCGAAAGGTTTATATATTATATAATTATATAAGTTATAAGAGAAAAAATCCTTTGGACACGAACACTAGGCAGCTGCGGTGTATGACCAGGTTCTTTTAGTACTACTAATAAAAAAAATTAATATGCCATAATGGAATATGGCAGGAGGGGTAGGAGACAGCTGAGCCTGTGACATCTAAACGCAACATCAAACAAGGATTAATAAATCAATAAACATCAAATGATGATACCTGCAACCCATGTTGGTCAGCATGATATTTGTTGTCACCTTCAAGTCTTTCTACTTCCACATACTTGTCAAAAGAGGCATAAACATCTCGGCAACCTTTGACATCAAGCTGAAGATCTGGCATAATAAATAGACTAGTAAGATAATGAAGATTTATATAAAAACTGTTTTTCTTAAGTGAGATTTCTACCATAATACGACTCCTTTCTTGTTGATTTGTAGTCAACATCTATGCATTCAATATAGTTCATATAATGCCCTTCAAATAATCGCTGAATTGTACCATCCACAACAGTTCCCTGTGCATGTTTGTAAAATAAGATACATAAGTAGGAAATATCGAGAAGTAACAATATTCAGGTTTGGAAGTAAAGTAACTTTATACCTTCATTTTTTCTTCTAGCTTCTCACACAGAGTTCGATTAAGTTCTTGAACATCGTGCTGTACCAAAGACTCAGGTGCACCCCAGCCAAAAGACGTTGTTAACTCTTTTGTGGAAATACTAGTGTCACCGTATTGAAGCTTATAAAATATGCTTTGTAAAGCCAGAGGAATAGTCAATGCTTCACTGGTTGGCATATGATACACAGCCTGATTAAAACATAAGATGTAAGTGTTTTCTTTCAAATGTTATCTATAAGCATTGACCGATGTAGAAATTAAGATCACCAACCTTTCTGAAATAAGGTATGTTGTATAATGTCTGCAGCAACGAGGTCAAATAGCAAGTAGCACCTTGATTTTCAAGGCCAACATAACCAGTTTCTTTCTTTGAATTATATAAGAAGTAATTGACAGCGTTACTGACTGCAATATCAGCTTCAATGATACATGTATCGTTCACAAGATAGCCTCCATCGGAGTCATATAACTCCTTTTGAGAGATAAAGGCCTCGAAGCCCCGATCACGCTCCCGTGAATTAAACTCGTGTTGCCCTTGCGATTCTGCAGGATAAACAGATGCTCAATTATCACAACCACATAAAGCAGGAAAAACGGGAACATATGAAAATCATGAGAAGATGATAACTCAAATTGACTATTATGCAAGGGGGTGATATATCAATATAAATAGTCCATTTAATCTGATCTTTCAGCCCTTAATAAATCTGAAACTAATTACTTGAGCTATTTACAAAAGAAATTACATTTGTATGACAGTGAGCATAAAACTTGTTACCACTCGATTTTTAAATTAATTAATGAATATGATCTCCATAGCTGATTAAGTGGCAACCTCTTCTCGCACAAATCTAAAGAACCCAAGTCTCGATATGCTTGCCCAGCATATTAGGTAAGTTAGTTATCAATTAATTAATGCAGTTAAAACCAGAAGTTATAGTAGTCAGTGTTTCTCAAGTTTATAAATACATAATTCTATTTCGATCCTAGTCACGTATATATTCTAGCACCAAAGTACCAAACACAGTTAACTTTTAAAATATAAAAAGATACCATCCCCGAAACTGCTATCGATATACAAATTTATATCAGCACGTACAGTAGCTTTCGTAAGATTTCCTAAATTTGTATGTGGCCATAAATAAATCGATTGTGTAAGATACTTTAGACACAGAAGAGAAAATTGGTCACGTCACTATATTAAACCTGTTATAGCCGGTCAAAAAAGGCTTAGTGCTTTTGATAGCAGGTTTTCAAAGTTTAGTAATGTATTAACTTTTTTTTTGACAGTTGAACATTTTTCATAATGCTGAATCAACCCACCCCCATTACATGGAGGGGGCCAACCCAGAGCGATGGTCGGTTGTCTGAACCGGGTCCCGCCACACATACTTTGGGCTAGCTGTCCGGAAGAAACCATGACATTTCATCCTCGAAAGGATGGGATTTAATCCAGGCCGTTCCCCACTCTTTGTTGGGTTTCGAACCTGGGCCCATGGGGAAAACTCCCAGTGCCTCACCGCTGTGCTCCCTTCTCAAGCTAGAGAGCAATCATATGTAGCTCAAGGTGGTCAACCTTCAATGTCACTATGCAAGAGGTTTTAACATATTATGCGGGCTATGTTTATCGTTGACTAATATAGCTAAATGTATGCATATAAGTTTACTCCAGTTAACAGTCAAGCTAAGAAACATTAAAAGAGTAAGCTTTAATTTCTATAATATTTACCTTTTCTAACTGTAAGCTTATTAAAGTTTTGATTAACCACGGCTAATCTGAATTTAGCACATATAGTCCAATCAGATGGTAATTCCCACCAATCCGCAACAGCAACATACAGTGACAAATGACATCCTCTCCGAAACATGACCAGTTGCCTGCCAATACAAAACACCCTGTTTAAACAGTTCTATAAACCAAGCACCAAAACCATTAACAAGCAAACGTCAACGATAAGCCACCATACCATTTATAACCTCCAGAAACGAAAACATTAGAATACAGCGCATTACTACTCAAACTAGATAAATTATCTATAGTCCATGTAAACCGCACAGACGGTGGATCATCTACAGTTGGCGCATCAACAGCATTGCCAGCTTCCTCTGGTTCAGCTGCAATAACCAGATTATTGAGCATGATACAAGTTATATAGGATAACGTATGCGACATAAAATTAGCAGTACCTTCCATAGGTTGAGGCTCTTCCATTGGAGCGAAATCAGAATCTAGATCTAACATCTCTTCATGTTCTACCTGCAAGATTAATAACAATTTATTATTTTGTTTGTGTGATTATTTAGAATTCAAAACCCTAAATATATTTTTTTTAGAAAGACAACTAACTATCTTACAATAAATCAAACTCGCATGACTTGAACTCATAATAAATCAAAACCCTAAATATTAACACAACTATACTTTGCGTTTTTGTTCACGTACCTTCTAGCTAAACATGATGTTAAAGTTAATTTAACTATGACAAGTTCATAACCTAACTGAACAAAAACACATACTACGCTAAAAAACGATAAGTTCAAATCACTCGGTGAACAAGAATGCAAAGTATATTAACGCTAAAAAAAGTAGACATATGTAGGGATATGTGTGTGTGTTGCATGTGCATGTGTGTAAAAAAGTGTGTGTTTAAAAGGATGAGTGGTGATTATTACCTCAATTCTGTGAGGAGTCATTGAGTCTCAATGACAGAAATTTGTTAGGGAATCCACGTTTAAAGGTAGAGCAGAAGAAGAAACGTGAGTTGAGTTTGAGAAAATTGTAAGGGGAATTGGCAGGGCTTATATAGATTAAATTGAATATGATAATAATAATAATAATAATAATAGAAAAGATTATGTAAATTTATGGTATATATCCTGCATCAAAGATTTTGTGCAAATATAATAAGGATTCTAAGAAGTTTCAAAATTTAGGATAATTTAACGAAAAAATATATATATTTTTTAGCTAAATTTATGCTTGAAATAACTTAAGTCGAGTATCTTTAAAGTGATATTTTCCCTAACAAACTATGGATGTGTTTTTGGAATCTTGACTAAAAATTGTGAATTTCACAGTATTATTTATTATGTTTTATGTATTTTTTGTTAGAAGAATGTGACGAATTTTGGAGTAAATAGTAAATTTGATTGTGAGATAATCACATCCTACCGAGGGAGGGAGTGTTTGATTTATAATTAAATTAAATAGATAAATAAAAATAAAAGTCGATAACGTTGACTTAAGAGGTGATAACTGATAAGATACGTGGTTAGACTTGTTAAGCGAGGAGTCAAGTTTTTTCTAAGCATAAGTCTCGAAGAATCACCTTGACCCGCGGCTAACACTATTTTAGCTAATGTCATAGTTATTACAATTAATATACGTGTTAGGAAAACGTTTTTAAAAAAATGATTATTTTATATATAAAAATCGGCTAGATCGGCCAAATCAGGCATATAGTTTCAAAATTTTATAATTTTATATATAAAAAATCCAAACCGATTAATCTCCGTCTAACTGATTAATCGCTAGGCGGTACCCAACTGCCCAGCTACCACCTAACGATTTTTGCAACCTTTGTTCTAACACACAAAAAACACATATCTCCGTAGATGTTTTCCAGCATCTTCGATCAAGAACACACCATAGTTTTCATGATATTTCAGACAAGTTTGTCACACCCGCCTATACATCATTTTTTACCGTTATACCTATGAAACAGAGGACAAAATTGTTATAAAAAAAACCATGTTAAGCACGAGCCTCGATCGTTTACTACTTTTATTTATTTATTTATTAACTGTTCACTTATTTATTGTAATTTGTATTTATTAATGTAAGTGTAACAATTTCTCAAATTCAAATTTAGCTGGTGAGCTATTATTAAAGCTCGATCAACTCAGCTTGTATAGGTAAAGTATTTACATGTCAAATTACTCTAACAACTCATTTGCAGAATTAACTAACCTCGAAAATAGATGGCGCTTAAGCGCGCGACCTACACCCGCCCGTCGGGGCAAGAGCCGAGCCCTGATGAGTAGGAGGGCACGAGAATTAAACACAAAATGACGTATTTTAGTGAATCCGCAAAATCATCTTAATCCATGTAAATATTTTCAGGAATTACTAGGACAAAAAAAAAAAAAAAAAAAAAAAAAAGGTATTTTCGCAAAATCATATTATTGTTTATATTTTCTATTTTTTTTAAATGTCCTCAAATTAATTATTCTTTACCATAAATAGATTGAAAATTTGATATAGATTACCACATTCCTTTCATTTAAAAAAAAAAGTAATTAACTAATTAAAAAAACATATCATTTTCAAGTTGGAAAAAGTAAAAGATATAGGGTATGTTTGGCAAAACTAGCTGTAAGTTGTATGCTGTAAACTGTAAGCTGTAAGCTGTAAACTGCAAAACTGTTAACATGAGCTACAAGCTGTATATGTTTTTAATAACAGTGTTTGGTAAATTAGCTGTTAAATGTAATTATAAGATGTAAAATGACATAAAAGGACAAATCTATAATTGTAAATAAATGTTTGCAGGGTATATTAGTAATTTAAAGTTTTAACAGCTCATAGACATTTAAAAAGCTTCATGAATCAGCTTTTCATTTAGGAGCTATTTGTTTGAAATAAAAGCTTGTAGGTAATGCATCCAAACAAAGCTACTTAGTTTATAGGAGATTATTTTGTAACAAAAAACTAACTAGTTATAAGCCCGTGCACGCACGGGGTTCACACATAAATCTTTTTCTATCTTATTTTTTCTTTTGCGGCGAGATGAAACACAAAAAGGTTACACAGTCGAGATAGAATCCATAGTTCCATCAACAACAAAATCAAGCAGATTTGTTAAACCAACATCTCGTCATCTTGATATAACATATTTATTCGGAATATTACGTGTGTAGAATAGATAACAATTGTATTAGTATCTGATTACAGAACAATGTGGTAAAGAAATATTATATGAAATCGATTTCATATACTCTCACACTATTTATTGAGAGATACAATGATAAAAAAATAACAATAACAGTTGCTCCATGACAATCATCAAAGCTATCACCAAAAAAAGTAAGTGTTGATTTTCTACTTTTTAAAACGATGGGCTTTTAACCAAATTTGTAACAACTTGCATCGTGTTTCTTCAAAAACATGATTGTAAAAACAAAACATATATATACGATGGTGAATAATAAATGATGGTAACGTGATTCCAGGCCTGATTAAATCGACCAAAAATCCATATCAGATACATCTAATATCAAATAGTGAGGTCTTTTTGAATGTCCACAAAAATGCCACTATGCTGCCACCTATATCTGGAAAATTTGGACGGCCAGGAAGAGGCTTCACCTGCAGACGCGATCAACTTCTATGGGATACTTGAGAAGGTGAGCCTTCATATCAGTCACTTCAACGGCTGCATATTGATTCCCGTTCGATTCACTCTCTGACCCTTCTCACACACTCGATGCTTTCTGGTGTTACGAAAGTGCTCTCAAGTCCACCAATATGCTCAACCCAAAGGGACATTTTTTACCCCAATACCTGCACAGTCTTTTTGTAAGTCACAACAAAAGAAACATCGTCTTCTTTCTTGAACATTTATTTTGGCATGAAATAAATAGTACCTGTGCGTGTTGGCTAGAACATTTGTTAGCCCGTGTATGATAAGGCTGATATGCACCCATTGCAATTTCAGTGTCTCAAGAGCCTTCTAATGACCTTTGGTTGATATTAGCATACCCAATATCACAAACTCTTAGAACTCTTCAACAAACGCAGACTGCCAACTATTATAAGTGTTTCGGGCTAATCTCTCTAGTGCTACGTTCATGCATACATTAAATAAGATTAGGTGTACATCCAAACATTAAATTACTATATTGATTACATACATAAGACCCTAGAGAATGATATATACTTCAAAAGCTAACCTTTTTTCTTATGTGTTTTGTTAATACAAATATCGTCATTAACATTATTTATATTTTATGATCTTTACATAAGTTTTGTTAACGACAAAAGTAAATTTAATTTTTATAAAGCTTAAAGCTTGTCAAGTTTAATAGATATTAAAACAAGCTTTTCATCACTCAAGCATTTACATTTTGATTAATCATATTTTTGATATGACTCTAAACCATAACGTATGTTAGTTTTTTTAGATCAAGAATGTTTTGGTTTCTTAAAGCAAAACATTACATATGTATTTACATTTTAACATATTTCTAAAAATAGAAAAACAAACACATGACATCATGTAGTGCATCATTGAAATCCTTAGAAGATTTCACTAGATACTTTGTGTAGATTTAGACTCTACATATCTTACACAATCTTGGATAGATATGGTTGACTTTGGTAAAATTTTGGTGATCTTGTTGTCAGACCCCGGCGGCTCCAAAACTTAACACGGACGGAACCCTTTTGAGGGATCCGTGGTCCGTGGTGCCTGCTGAGTATTTTTGCTATAAATAGCAAAGCCAAACCAAGTTGTTTTTCATCCCTTTCTATCATATTCACATACATTCCTTCTCTCTAACATTTCTAACTCAGTTTCATATCATATTAGTGATCTCTTTTGTAGCAAAGAAGATCAAGGCATATTCAAGCTTCAACAAGTTGTTGGAAGTCTTGTTTGTTTGTTGTCGTATGATCTTGTATTGATTCATGCATCATTGTTGTACCAAACCATCATAATCTTGTGAGTGTGAGTGGTTAGTATTTTAGTCCTTAAAATACATTGTGTGTGGGAGTGGTTGTACCCTTGAAAAGAACTCGACATCTAGCTTAGTGTCGGAAATAGTGTGTAAGCGAAGTGTAAAGGTTTCTCCGCTGGTGAAAGGAGCTTGTTGACTAGTGAAGTTAAACTCTCGAGTGTGAGACTCGAGGAGTGGAGTAGGGCAAGGAAAAAGAGTCCTTGCAGACCGAACCACTATAAACAACTTGTTGTGGTTTGATTGTTTCTTTCCTTATCTACTCTCTATATATTGTTTGCATATTGATTATAATTCACTAACATATCCAAGATCAATATCAATTGATCTTTTAATAAGTTTCAAAACAAAGTTTTTAATCGGTAAACTATTCAACCCCCTTCTAGTTTTCCACAATTGGTACCAGAGCCTCGTTGCTCAAGAATTTCTAAAATATATTGTATTTTATAAACTTGAAACGATCCATGGATTCCGAGAACTTAAAAGAAGGGCAATCTATGCAAACACCACCACTCTTTGAAACCAATAGATTTATCTATTGGAAAAACCGTTTTGAAACATATGTAAAATCAAAAGATATAGATCTTTGGTTTGTTATAGTTAAAGGAGACTTTAGCTCTACAACAAAAGATATTTCTGTTGACGATCAAAAGAAATTAATAGCTAAAAATAATGAAGCTAAAATGATGTTTTATAATGCTTTGCCTAGAAAAGAATATGAAAGAATTTTTATGTGTGAAACCGCTAAAGACATTTGGGAATTTTTGATTATTACACATCAAGGAAATTCACAAGTCAAGGATAACAAAATTGATATTCTTGTTCAACAATATGAACAATTTGTTATCCCTGAAGATGAAACCATTGATTGTGGCTTTGCTCGCTTTAATACTATTATTACATCTCTTAAAGCACTTGACGAATCTTTTCGTAGTAAGAACTTTGTCAGAAAATTCCTTAGAGCACTCCATCCGAAGTGGAGAGCTAAAGTGATAGCTATTGAGGAATCAAAAGATCTCTCAAAAATGTCACTAGACGAGCTAATCGGAAACCTCAAAGTACACGAAATGGTGATGGAGAAAGATTCGGAAATCATCAAAGGAAAAGAGAGAAAATCAAATCAGTTGCTCTAAAAGCAAGAACAGAATCAAGTGATGATGACGAATCTTGCTCCGGTAGTGAAGATGAGGAGTATGCCATGGCCGTTAGAGATTTCAAAAAGTTCTTTAGAAGAAGAGGAAAGTTTGTAAGACAACCTCGAGAAGAAAAGAAGCCATTCCGAAAAGATCGAGATGACAAAAAGGGTAAAGGTGAAAGAAAGTGTTTTAGATGCGGTGATGCAAGTCATCTAATAGGAGATTGTCCCAAGCCACCTAAAAGCAAAACTCTACGAGATTTTGTAAGTGGTGCTTGGAGTGATAGTGAGGATGATGAAGAATCAAGCAAGGATGAAATCGCTCTAATGGCACATGAGTCAAACGAGGTACATTCTGACTCATCTTATTCCTCTATTGATGATGACACTTTGCAAAAACAATATAATCAATTGTGTGAGCTTAGTCTAAAAATCATAACTAAAAATAAGTTTTTAAAGACTAAAAAGGAATTTTTAGAAAATGAAGTCTATGAGTTAAAAGAAAAGTCAAAACGATTAGAAAAGGGAAAAGCAAATGACGATGGTTGCAAATCATGTCAAGAGCTTAATCTTGAAATAAAAAAACTAAAACTCACACAAGATGTTCTAATCGAACATAATTCTAAATTTAAAAGGTTTAACAAAAACATTGCATGTGCCGATGAAATAGTTAGAATTCAAAAAACAGCAGGAAACATGAATGGACTAGGATTTAATGAAGTGTTAATTCCAAAGAGTCAAACCAAAACGGCCAAAAAAGACAAACAAACTGTCAAAACTGTTGCAGTACAGCATGGACCAGACGGACCCAAAAATAGGGTTCCGTCCTTTGTAAAGATTGGTGTCGTGGGGACTGCAGCAGGACAGAATGTTTGTAATACGGACCATAGTAAATTTGTCAAAGTAACAAAGAAAACCAAGGATAATATTAAACTAAAACCTGCTGTTACATCAGGAGTAGGACTAGCTAGAAATGAATTTAGATCTAAAACTACTCAACAATGACATAAAACACCTTTTGCCAAACGCCCCTTTCCTAAGAGCAACCACAACATACAACCCAACTATCAACATAACGGTTGGAATCAAAACTTCCTTAGACCATATCAAACTCCATATTATATGCCATGGAACCCTTACCCATCATTTCCATTTATGAACCAAGTAAATGGTATGTTTAACCCAAACGGACCCATGAGATATTGGGGACCAAACGCTTGAGTTATTTGTGTCTTAGGTATGCTTGAAAGTTGGATTGGAACCTGATGAGTGGATAAAAGATAGTGGATGCTCACGACACATGACGGGCAACAAAAGTCTCTTCTCAACATACCAAGAGTATGACGGAGGTAATGTTACTTTTGGTAGCAATCTCAAAAGCAAAATCATTGGCAAAGGTGCGATCGCTCATAACTCCCTAACTATTGAAAATGTTGCTCATGTCGATAGGTTAGGATTTAATCTACTTAGTATTAACCAATTATGTGATAAAAAGTATAAAGTACTATTTGGAGAAAATGGTAGTAAAATACTAAAAGATGGTATCACCATAGCTAAAGGAGTTAGGAAAAATAACATATACGTCATGAAAATAGATAAAACATATAATGACAAACTTTGTCTAACAACATTAGATGATAGCTCAACTCTTTGGCATAGACGCTTAGGTCACGCTAATATGAGACTTATCCAAAACCTATCTTCGAAAGAGCTAGTTAGGAATTTTTCAAAACTTAAATATGACCAACATTTTTGCGACGCTTGCAAAATTAGTAAACAAACTCATAGTAGTCATAAAGCTAAAAACATGGTGTCCACATCTAAGTGTCTAGAAATTTTGCATATGGACTTGTTTGGTCCATCCGCTATAAGAAGCTATGGAGGCAACTTATACACTTTGGTCATTGTAGATGATTACTCAAGGTTTACTTGGACATTATTTTTGAAAACTAAAAATGAAGCTTTTGATAAATTTGAAACTCTTAGCAAGAAAATTCAAAATCAACTAGGCATTAACATTGTGTCGATCCGAACGGATCATGGTCGTGAATTTGACAATGAAACACAATTTGGAAACTTTTGTGATACAAATGGTATAACACACAACTTCTCGGCTCCTCGAACACCTCAATCAAATGGAGTTGTAGAACGTAAAAATAGAATCATTCAAGAAATGAGTAGAACAATGCTTAATGAACAAAACATTCCTCAAAAGTTTTGGTGTAACGCCTGTTAGACCCGTATCCCGGATACAAATAGGTCCCACCTTAGATGAAATTGACCAAGGTTTAACGTGATTGGTTAGTCAACGAATGTTATATTGTAGTCAACCCGATAGTCAAACTAATAGTCAACAAATGTTATGTAAATGATTATGGAAAATATGATATGTCACATTTATAAGGAAAACTGACTTACGGGGACCTAAGTTGCCAAGTGCTAAACATGTTATAAAGTATGTTGTGGCCAAAATAGAAGGAATGAGACTTGAAGGACCTAATGTGCCAATTAGGCAAACATACCACCTACATATGTCTGGAATCCTTCTCCTTGTATCATTAGATTTCCAGAATAATTTAGGTGTGTATGTGTGTGTCGTGAAGTGAAAAAGGAGGGAAAAGAACAAGATTCTCCAATGGTCAAATTGATGAAGGATTAATGCTCCAAACCAATAAATAAGTTAGTGCTAATCATCCTTACAAGTAAGTAATCCTTTACCCTAAGCTAATTGATGAATTATAAATTAGGGTTCATATACCTATTTGGGGAAATTGGGTAAATGATGTTTTTAAGCTAATTAAAGATGTTATGATGATGATGGGTTAAGTTTTATTAAGTTAGTAATTTATGGATTGATCATCACATAATCAAGATATGATTATATGATGATTAGAGGTGTGTAAGAAATGGGATATGGTTATATAAACCATTTTCATAATTATTTAATTATGATTATTAAGTGTTATGATAATTGACATAGGATGTGAAGAAGAGGCTAATGATGTTATTGATGATGATGATTCTAATTGATATCACTATCTTGGAATTAAGGTAAGTAAACCGGTCATTATATGTTGTTATATGATTCTACACATTATATGTTATGTTATTTTGTTATGCTAAGGAATAGGGTAATTGAATATATGTTTATATAAAGTGTGGTTGAGACTAGTTTGGCTTAACTAGTCATGAAGGTTAGGCAAGGCGGATTAGGCTAAGGTATGTTGATGTTGAACCATAGGAAATGTTTTACTTAAGTGAACCAAAGTACGTGTTAATGTTTAATGATTTGAAATGAGTTATGATGTATAATGTATGAATGTATATGATAACATGTTATGAACGCTTTACTTACTGAGCCTTGTGCTTACGGTTTAAGATGTTAATGTTTTGTAGGTTTAAATGTGAAGGCAAAGGAAATGCTTGGAACTAAGCGCTAAGGTTGGATTATGCGAAAGTTTAGAAGATTGATAAGAAGGTAAAGCTTAGGTAGATACCGAGCTCATGACAAGGTTGTCCCCCAAGAGTCATAAAAGGTTTAATGTTTATAGTGTCAAGTCTTTGAAATGTTTTAAGAGTCATTTTACAGGTTTTAAAGCATGTTAAAGAGTTATGTTTAAGTGGTGTATGCAAACGGGTCAAAACGGGTGTTTGGCATAACACCCGTCACTTGTAAAGCACGTTTCCGTGGGTCATTATGACCAAGTTTATGCATATATTTGATATTTATAATGACCTAATGATTTCTGGAAGTTTTGGTGTTATGTCATGTTATAGAAGTCGTTTTCCGTAAAATTGGTCAAAAGTATATAAAAGGGATATGCAGAAAATGGGGTGTTTGGGACAAGGTCTATTTTAACCCATTTTGGGTCAAACGGGTCAAGAATGTTTGTAAAAACAAAGTATATGGATAAGTGTTTGTAAAGTGGTTAAAATAGTTGGAGAACTAGTGGAGAACTAGTTTGGAGAACTAATTTGGAGAACTAAATTGGAGAACTAATTTGGAAAAATCATATCTTTTTAATCGTAAGTCGTCACGGGTCGAGCCACCTGTCATTTCGAAGATAATTGAGTCTAGTTTCATGTAAAAATACTTTCAAGGGTCAGTTTGTTATAGAATTTTATCAGTTCAACGATTAGTAACAGCAGGTCAGTTTTAAGTCAAATCGTTTCCGCGTAAAAGTTTAAATTTCAATGATTTTAAGTCATGTCATTACGGGGTGTTACAACTTGGTATCAGAGCTTCGGTTTAAGTGAATTAGGTTTCCACTTTAGGTTTCCTAGACTTAAACCACTATTAGATGCGTTGAATGTAGGAGAAGTTAAAGCGAGAAAGTAAATGTTTAAGTTTTGAATCAGATCATGTGATAGTTTACATGAACCTAAGTTGATAATAATGAATGTGTGCTATAGTATTGATCCTTATGTGATATAAGTCCGTAGAGGCCTTGAGGTATCTAAATGATTAGATTGTCGTACACCTTGGTTAGTGTCGGTGATCGTATTATGATTATATGAATGTGTGTTGGAATAACGGTATGGAATGTGATTAGAAATGATAAGTGATTTAGAGATGAGATAATTGTGAATTAAAGTATTTGAAGCTTAAGGTGTGAAACGTAATAAATGATAAGTGTGCTAAAGTATAATGTGTGATAGCAAGATAAGAATTGTCACGCTAATTGTTAAGCGTCTATTAATGTGAAAAAGTAATGAATGAGATTAAGAAATGATGACAAGTAATGATGAAATGAAAATGGTATAGCCATTGTGCTAATTACTAAAAAGGGATGAGTTAAGAATGTAAGTAAGAACATAATAATATGTTGTTTAGTAAAACGCGAAGAGATCGTGTTGATGTTTAAAATGAATGTAAAGGATAAACATACGTTAACAAAGGTGTTATCAATCTAACCTATGTAAGGTTAGAAGTGGAAAAGAATCGAGTGGCCTAAAAGAGGTAATGGTAAAGATGTGGAAATGGTTAACTTGAGTTAAAGAATGTAAGTTGTAATGAGAAGTGTAAACACATAAAAAAGTGTAAATATGACAAGCGGGTTTCATATACCAATGATGATTGCTTAAACTTAATAAAAGGAATGAAAAAGTGAGTGTGTTAAAATGTTAATGTGAAAGGTTAAAGGTAGCTATCATATAACCGATGAATTAATGATAGTTAATGATGGTATCCTTTTGGAATGACCAAGCTAATAATGTTAATGATGGTATCCTTTGGGATGGCTGAGCTAATGTTAATGGTGGTATCCTTTTGGGATGACCAAACAAATAATGTTAATGATGGTATCCTTTGGGATGGCCGAGCTAATGTTAATGATGGTATCCTTTTGGGATGACCAAGCTAATAATGTTAATGATGGTATCCTTTGGGATGGCCGAGCTAATGTTAATGGTGGTATCCTTCGGGAGACCAAGCTAATGATGTTAATGAAGGAATGTATTGCCTTCACCGGCAAAGGGTTGCCTATATCTTTGGCATATAAAAATCCCCGAAGTAAATGTGATAATGGTATGGATCCAAGTCTTAAAATAAAAATTAATGTGAAGTGTAAAAGAACGAAGAGAAAGAAAGTAAAGTGAAAACTAGTTATAAATACGAATGTTATGTCGAAAGTGTATAAGTAGGACGATTTATGATTTCCTTGATTAAATGGATTGGGACGCCTTTTCATTTAATTAAAGAAATTGTGAATCTCCGAACCATGAGTTTATGTTTCTTGATTTACATAGACTGGGACGCCTTTCCATGTAAATGAGGAAATATAAATGAGTGGGCTTATGTGTACTCGACATGGCGTGAGTAAGGTAAAAAGGGTGGAAAACGAAAGCCTAGAATTAGTTAGAAGTATTAAGAACTAAGATAGGTGGGATATAATTAGAATGCGACTTTAAATTGAGACATTAAGTGAAACCAATCGTTTAAGTGTCTTAAGTATGACTTGGAAAGATTAAGAATTTCTAATGATATTATAATGTACCTTGAGGAGTGGTACAAAATGTGAATAATGATAGTAATGGATGCTAACCTTTATTAGCACCCTTATGTGTAAACGCGATGATGTAAGTTAAAGTTTGACCTTATGAAGTCAAAATATTGAAATTTCCTACGAGACTTGTAGTCTTTGACAAGGAAATTATAGAAAGAAGTAAAGGAAACAAGGCCCTATAATAAAAATGTTAATGAAATAATGGAATGACCATAGTAGAATGTGAAGGTATTAGTCAATGTTGACTTGTGAAAGTCAAATGCGACCTAAGATTTCCTAAGTGACTTATAATACTTAGCGGAAATCCTTAAAATGAAGTAAAGAAAGTAAGGTGTTAAAAAAAATGTTAAAAGGGTATTGAGATGACTACGGTAAAGATGAGAATCTTAAGTTGTATTAGTTTATATTTGACTTATATAAAGTCAAATTGGCGCAAATTTTATCAAGTGACATATAATCCTTGATTAAAAGTTAGAGTAAAGCAAGTAAGAATGTGGTGTAATAGTGATAAAGTGATCAAATGATATTTTGGTTATAATAAATGTGTCTCGTTTGACATAACAACCTTAGTAAGAGCCGTATGGTCTTAGATAAATCAACAAGAAGTAGAGTGAATTTAGGATTTTTGGAATGTGTCAATTTGTGTTGCAGGATCATTTAGATCATTGCAATGAAATGTTTGAATGAAAGTGTGCTTAGTACTAAGAATGGGGTTAAGAAATGACCAAGTCATGGTTAGTAATAGACAAGAGATTTCGGGGACGAAATCTAAAAATGGAGGGTAGAATTGTTAGACCAGTATCCCGGATACAAATAGGCCCCACCTTAGATGAAATTGACCAAGGTTTAACGTGATTGGTTAGTCAACAAATGTTATATTGTAGTCAACCCGATAGTCAAACTAATAGTCAACAAATGTTATGTAAATGATTATGGAAAATATGATATGTCACATTTATAAGGAAAATTGACTTAAGGGACCTAAGTTGCCAAGTGTTAAACATGTTATAAAGTATGTTGTGGCCAAAATAGAAGGAATGAGACTTGAAGGACCTAATGTGCTAATTAGGCAAACATACCACCTACATATGTCTGGAATCATTCTCCTTGTATCATTAGATTTCCAGAATAATTTAGGTGTGTATGTGTGTGTCGTGAAGTGAAAAAGGAGGGAAAAGAACAAGATTCTCCAATGGTCAAATTGATGAAGGATTAATGCTCCAAACCAAGAAATAAGTTAGTGCTAATCATCCTTACAAGTAAGTAATCCTTTACCCTAAGCTAATTGATGAATTATAAATTAGGGTTCATATACCTATTTGGGGAAATTGGGTAAATGATGTTTTTAAGCTAATTAAAGATGTTATGATGATGATGGGTTAAGTTTTATTAAGTTAGTAATTTATGGATTGATCATCACATAATCAAGATATGATTATATGATGATTAGAGGTGTGTAAGAAATGGGATATGGTTATATAAACCATTTTCATAATTATTTAATTATGATTATTAAGTGTTATGATAATTGACATAGGATGTGAAGAAGAGGCTAATGATGTTATTGATGATGATGATTCTAATTGATATCACTATCTTGGAATTAAGGTAAGTAAACCGGTCATTATATGTTGTTATATGATTCTACACATTATATGTTATGTGATTTTGTTATGCTAAGGAATAGGGTAATTGAATATATGTTTATATAAAGTGTGGTTGAGACTAGTTTGGCTTAACTAGTCATAAAGGTTAGGCAAGGCGGATTAGGCTAAGGTATGTTGATGTTGAACCATAGGAAATGTTTTACTTAAGTGAACCAAAGTACGTGTTAATGTTTAATGATTTGAAATGAGTTATGATGTATAATGTATGAATGTATATGATAACATGTTATGAACGCTTTACTTACTGAGCCTTGTGCTTACGGTTTAAGATGTTAATGTTTTGTAGGTTTAAATGTGAAGGCAAAGGAAATGCTTGGAACTAAGCGCTAAGGTTGGATTATGCGAAAGTTTAGAAGATTGATAAGAAGGTAAAGCTTAGGTAGATACCGAGCTCATGACAAGGTTGTCCCCCGAGAGTCATAAAAGGTTTAATGTTTATAGTGTCAAGTCTTTGAAATGTTTTAAGAGTCATTTTACAGGTTTTAAAGCATGTTAAAGAGTTATGTTTAAGTGGTGTATGCAAACGGGTCAAAACGGGTGTTTGGCATAACACCCGTCACTTGTAAAGCACGTTTCTGTGGGTCATTATGACCAAGTTTATGCATATATTTGATATTTATAATGACCTAATGATTTCTGGAAGTTTTGGTGTTATGTCATGTTATAGAAGTCGTTTTCCGTAAAATGGGTCAAAAGTATATAAAAGGGATATGCAGAAAATGGGGTGTTTGGGACAAGGTCTATTTTAACCCATTTTGGGTCAAACGGGTCAAGAATGTTTGTAAAAACAAAGTATATGGATAAGTGTTTGTAAAGTGGTTAAAATAGTTGGAGAACTAGTTTGGAGAACTAATTTGGAGAACTAATTTGGAGAACTAATTTGGAGAACTAAATTGGAGAACTAATTTGGAAAAATCATATCTTTTTAATCGTAAGTCGTCACGGGTCGAGCCACCTGTCATTTCGAAGATAATTGAGTCTAGTTTCATGTAAAAATACTTTCAAGGGTCAGTTTATTACAGAATTTTATCAGTTCAACGATTAGTAACAGCAGGTCAGTTTTAAGTCAAATCGTTTCCGCGTAAAAGTTTAAATTTCAATGATTTTAAGTCATGTCATTCACGGGGCGTTACAACGCCGTTGAAACCTCTACATATATTTTAAATAGAGTCTTAATACGTCCTTTCTTAAACAAAACACCATATGAACTATATAAAGGTAAAAAGCCTACTTTAGGATATTTTAGAGTGTTTGGATGTAAATGTTTCATTCTTAATACTAAAGACTATCTCACAAAGTTTAACCTAAAGTCTTATGAAGGTGTATTTCTTGGGTACTCACAAAGTAGTAAAGCTTACATTGTCTTAAACAAAGAAACGATGAGAGTCGAGGAATCGTTGAACATAACATTCGACGAAAGTCCACCTCCCTCTAAGACATCACCTTTGGTAGATGATGACTTAGTTGAAAGTCAACTTGTAGGAAGTCAAGAAATAATTGAAAATGACAAGGAAGATGAACCATTAAATAATGAAATTATAAACATCAAAGAATCCAAAAGTCATCCTTTAGAAAAGGTCATAGGACAACTAAATCAAAGAACGTTAAGATCACAAGCCCAAAATCAAAGTAATCATTTTTGCTTTGTATCTACCATTGAACCGAAAAACATAAATGAAGCAATAAAAGATGAATCTTGGGTAATTGCTATGCAAGAAGAGTTAAACCAATTCGTTAGAAATGATGTTTGGAAATTAGTTCCAAAACCTAAAGATCAAACTATAATTGGAACGAAATGGGTTTTTCGAAATAAAATGGATGAAAATGGTGTAGTGTCTAGAAATAAAGCTAGACTTGTCACAAAAGGTTATAATCAACAAGAGGGGATTGATTATGATGAAACTTATGCACCGGTAGCTAGGCTCGAGTCTATTAGAATCTTACTTGCATATGCATGTGCTTATGGCTTTAAATTATTTCAAATGGATGTTAAGAGTGCATTTCTTAATGGGTTTATTAATGAAGAAGTATATGTTTCTCAACCTCCCGGTTTTACCGACTTTGAGAAACCACATCATGTCTTCAAACTCAAGAAGGCATTATACGGTCTTAAGCAAACACCAAAAGCTTGGTACGATAGACTTAAGACTTTTCTTGTTGAAAACAAATACACCATGGGATTAGTAGATAATACTCTTTTTACCAAGAAAAAAGAATCACACACTATCATTGTTTAAATATACGTTGATGACATCATATTCATATCAACTTTGTTAGGAATTAGAAAATTCCTTAGTGAAGAGTCGGTCACCCCAAATGTTATCTAACTTAAGTTAGCTCGTAGACTTGTCGTTATTTACGTTATTTAGTAGTTAATTAGTTAATTTGTAGCGTAGAATAGTGTAGTGCAACACCGTGGAGGAAGGACGGGTCTTTACCCACTGTATGCCTGATCCACAGTCCGATAGGAGGACGTATTTACTTGTAACTATAAATACCCCTTCCATCCATGGAAGGGGTGGTGCTTCTCATTAATCTAATATTCCCTTTGTGTAAACCTCTAGCAAGAACACCCTCTCTCTCTCTCTACTAACTCTCTAACTATGGCAAACATGTATTTTGATCATCCTAGACCACCCGAATCATCAACACAATAAAAATAACGATCCTACAATTGGTACCAGAGCCAAGGTTTTTGTGTTTTGATGATTTATTGTGGCTCGAATCGTGGTTTAACTGATTTTATATGTGATTTGTGTCGGATAGTTTATTTTTGTGATATCAGTCTCTTTAACATGTTTAATCAGGTCTTGTTCACTTCTGTCCAAACCATGATATTTCTGCATAATCCTTGAAGTTGGACATGTATTTGTGCATAACAGTCAAAATAGTCAATATGGTCATATATTTGTGGTCTTAATGGCCTTCTGGTAACTTTTCATGGTCAAAACAGTCAAAAAGTATCATCTTTTATGCAACTTTTCTGGGTTTATTTGAAGCTGGCCGGAAAAGCAGTCGGAAAAACTCATCGGAAAACTCATATATTCATGCTAGCGAGTTGTCCTTAAAAGATGTCCAGATACAATGTTTTCAAAGCGAGTTGACTATTGAGTCAACTGCTGCTAGCGAGTTGGCTATGCTAGCGAGTTGGCTATGCTAGCGAGTTGGCCATGCTAGCGACTTGGCTATGCTAGCGAGTTGGCTATGCTAGCGACTTGGCTCATTATCTAGCGACTTGGCTCATATCTTAGACCTAGCGACTTGCTTTGAAAAAAACTGTTAGCAACTTGACTAAACCACTTTGACTCTTGAGTCTTAGCGACTTGTTTTGAAAAAACAGGTAGCGATTTACTTTGAAAAAATGGGTAGCGACTTGGCTTATGACTCTGTTTCGACATAGACAGAAATGAAGAAGGAGAATCGACCACAAGACCACGACCACAACGTTATACCAACCCCATCAGTCTCGACCTCAGGTTCACACCATCATAGGTCCAATTCAAACACCATCAACAAATCCAATATATCCTACCTCATCTCATATCTCTTCCAACTTCAACATATCCCATCTCCAAATAACATCCAAGACTCGAAACATTATTAAAGAAAATGATTTCAAGATCTCAGTTTTAAGTCGTGTCAAAAATGAAAAACATCAAGACCATCATGGGTCTAATGACACGATACTATCCATCACAGATCTCAAAGTCAAAACGTATAAATGGAGAAAGTTTTTTTATCTCAGTTTCGAATGTGTGTAAGGCTCGTTAAACGCATAGATATTAATTATCTACACACAACCTTCGATTACATCATTGATCTTTTTAAAGCTTCACTGTTTTTTTTGTTCGAATTTAAGAATCAAAAAAATAACATGTAAGTTATTTTCGTGTACTTATTCGTTTGTCTCATAAGGTCAAAGCATCAAGAGTAAAAAACCTACCTGAATCATTGTGTTATTGAAGCCGTCCCATGTCTAACCATCGTGCCATCCCTGTGGCTATGTCTATTCTTCAAAACCTCATGCCATCTCTGTGGCAAGGTTAATATGAGAATCGAGTGGAATGAAACGATTTATTTCAGCACAAGAAGTCAAGATGGAGGCGGATTTTCTTTTGATTATTTAGGGTTTGATGTTGTTTCACTTGACTGCTCACATGTGGATTTTTTTTGGGAGAGTTACGTTTGAGATTATAAGGGGAGGCGTTCAGTTTGGATTAGGCTTTTAATTGAGTTGGATGATATAAGATGGTGTGTTTGTTCCTGGTCTAAAGTTTGAGATGGGGGCTGAAGATTTTTGGTTGTGACTATGATTCGGTATTCATTGATTGTGAGATTTGAGATGCTTTTTCAGATTCAAGATAAAAGGGGAGAGAATTATTTGTGGTAGGCGATTATTTTGAGTTTGAGATAGTAGGTTAATTTTATGACCTAAAGATTAGGGTATCTCTACTTTATAACCGAATACATCACGTGAAATGGATAGGGAAATCTGTTATTGGACATGGGCTGTATTGATAATAATCTCACATGGACTATTGGATCTGAATGGGCCGTGTATTAACTCATCTTATGGTTATGACCATCATTTGGAACGCATGGTATTTCACCTGGATGAAACTATCTTAACATGTCACCCAATAAATGGTATTTATTTTATAACATGAAGATTAATGCAACCTTAAGGAGTTAAGTGATGTACCATGAATTTATTCTGGTATTTGTATTATTTAAACGGATCGGGTATTGGATTTTGGCAAGGAGCTATATCGATTATGGGCTTGAATGTTTATCGGATGTGTCAATATATGTGATGGTCTGGATGTAATGTGATGGACTGATGGGCTTCTCATTAATTGATCGTTAATGCGTAAATTTGAACATATGTGAATTGTCTATTATGAGGTCTGAATTATGTGAGATTTGCAAGTTAATGAGCATTGTCGACGAACTTTGAAGATATGAGATTGGGTTTGATAATGAGATTTGTGTTGTTGTTGAGAGTTGTTGTGTTGTGCGGGCAACACCTTGGTTTATACATTTTCACGGATGATACTATCTCTCGGCATGAATTGATGATTGACCAAAGTTGACTACGGGGTTGGTGGTACGGTATTTCTTATTTGGATTTGAAGTGAGGTTTTCTGGACGCGTTTACTTATTTCATCTTCTTTCTTTCTACCCTTCCGCGAAGATGACTTGTTTGGGCATTTATGGAGTGTGATAAAGACTTGGCTATTTAGTTACGTGTGTGATTCTTTCTTGCTTAACTCACAACGTAACTATCACTTCGGTGTCTCACTCAGTTGAGAATGTCAAGAGGTTTAGTACATTGGGTACTGATAACGTCTAAAATGAACATGTTTTTAGTAGCGTTATTGTCAGTTTTGTGCATGATATTCGGCTATATTTACTCATAACTGCTGCAAAAATGCAAAGATGCGTATTGTGTATGTATATGTAGCCAGGTATCGCGAATAATGAAGAAATGAAGTTTTTATGCACAGTTGGAAGATTCTCAAGGAAGGAAGTTGAGATTGGAAGCTTTTGGACTCAATGATATGGAAGCGTAGTGATTTCTAAGCATCTACAGCAAGGAAAGATCAAGTTTGGCTTTGGAAATCATCAACGTAAGCAAATAATGAAGCGTAAAGGAGAAAGTCAACAAAAAGTCAAAATAGCAAAAACCCAGCCGATCGGTCGTAACCCGCAACCGGATCCGGCTGGGCAATTGGTCAAGGAATAACCGATTCGGTCGGACAAGAAACCGATCCGGTTTCTGGCACTGCAGTTACACAAAATCGCATTTATTGTTGCCTTAACTCCCCATAATCATTGGAGTCCGATCATTTCTTGATATTTACTTGGAGAGAACGTTTTTTGGGCAGTTAAGCAAGAGCTTTGGCTATATAAAGAACCTAGTACTTGTATACTAAGTGTGACACAACCAAAAGAGTGTTAGTTTACACCAAAACTAATACTAACCCTATTATTTCAGCCCAAAAGCTTAGTATTTACTGAAAAACGCCCAGGAGCAAGGAGGGAACCATTCTCGTCCATTGTTTCGGTAGTTTGGAGTTGTGCGGTGATCCTAGGTGATTGGAGGCGCGTGGTTGCTACAATCCACGATTTCTAATTCTTGTAATCACAAAAGTTTAGGTATTCTATGAACTTTGTTATGGAAATCTATTCTCTTGAATTGTTTGAATTACCTTGTTATGACTTGTGTTTAGATATGATTGTTTTCATGGAGTAGTTTGTGATATACTTGTGTGTTGGAATGTAATTAATCATAATAGTGTTCTCAAATGTGATGCATGTATATATGATCTTGTTTAAATGAGTTTGTTGGAAAAATACTAGTCTTGGATTGATTTGTCAATAAAACATGTTTTAAGAAAAAGGACCGAAAGGATTTCTCTTGTGTTTTATTCCAAAAAGTGAAGTGACAAACTAGTATGGGGATATGGTGATTGACAACCACTATGTTTTGCTTATTAAAACAAGACTAGGAACATTTTCATCACGAAGGGTCGAAAGATTCGTAAGAACAAATTTAATGAGAACATGTTGCAAACAAATGGAACTTCTATAGGATAATCATTGGGATAAGGACCGAAAGGATTACCTAAATGTTTTTGTTCTTAGAATGATTTTTACAAACAAATACCATGGTTGGGGAATCATTTGCTTATGATTTGTGCATCATACTAAGAGTATACACCAAACCTTTATGAACACTATCTATGGTGATTATAAGACTACACACAAGTATATATTTATATTCTTGATTCGTATTTCACTAGAACACTTATTTGAGGAAGCCTTGACAAGCTTTCTTGTTAGAAACTTTTTAATCAAATCGATTTCAAACAAAAAATCCCTTGGGACGATCCCGACTTACCAAACTTTGCTATTACGGACGAGTATACTTGCTCGTATGTGTTAATAGGTTAGACGGTTAATTCGTGTTTATAAATTTGTAAAACCTGCACCAACCGAGCACATCAAGTTTTTGGCGCCGCTGCCGGGGATTTTTCTTTAATTTTCTTTGAAATTAGTAGTTTTGAAATTAAAAAAAAAAAAAAAAAGAGTTTTGGTTACAAACTAACCGATTCGGTTGGTGAGCCAACCGAATCCGGTTGGACATTCTGTGGAAATTTTCTAGTTCGAATTTATTTGTCTATCTTTTTAGTTCATTGTGTTTTGATTTCTAGAATAATTCTTGTGGTTTAATCATTTCTTAGATTTATTTTTCCATTATTTATTTATTTTTACATTTGTCATTTATTAGTTAATCAAGTTTTAATTAATTTTAATAATAATAGTTAATGGTAATGGTTAGATAGTAATTTTATTTTCAGTTATAGTTTAATTAATTTAATAATAGAATTTAATTGGTAGTTAATTTAGTTTTAGTTTTAGTTTTGGTTTTTAATGAGATTTAATATGTTATTTAATTATTAGTTCATGAAGAGTTTTATTTAATTAACTGGAGTTAGTACACCTTAATGACACTTAATTTGCATTAATATCTTAAAATATATATATATAAAAATTTTTCGATCAAGCCGATCGGTTGCAACCCGCAACCGGATCCGGTTCGTATTTCTGTCTAACATTTTCAACCAACCGATTCGGTTGGTGATCCAACCGAATCCGGTTGGAGTTTCTGAGTTGATTTTTTTTATTTTTAGGTTTTGAGTTTTTATTTGAGTTTTTAATTTTGTTAGGTGTCTTAGTTTGTTTTATTATATGTTTTTATAGTTTGTTCTTGTTTTTACTAACTTTAACGCTAATCATTCGGGATTTGTTTTGTTTTGCTTTGTTAAGTTGTCTAGTAACATGGATAGTTTGAGCGGAATCTCGGAATACCTTCGTACTTTGGATGAAATGTTCAAGGATACCGGAAGTTCATTAGAAAAGATTGAAGGGATTTTGGAGGAAAGCAAGAAAGAATTGGAAATTGATACGGGTGATATGGAAGAAGTATGTGAAAACAAGGTTCAACTACCCAAAAAGGAAATAGTCGTAGTGTTCACACAAGCACCGTTAACGGTGTATGATTCACCGCTAATGAGATTTGGAACGCCTTGTAGCGTGGAAGGAGTAAGTGCTTGGGATGCACAGCTTAATATGGCTTATGGAGAGAATTATATCTTGGAAAAGGTTCTTGACGAAATCGGTCATGTGCGTATGGACTATGAAGCCTATGGAAGAAAGATGGTCAAAAATCTGAAGGTCAATATTCATGGACATACTTTTGAAACTGATTTTGTTGTTTTAGAAGAAGGAAATGCGGATGAACCTAATGTGTGTTTTGGTCGAGATTTTCTTGTCACGACCAAGTGTCAAGTAGATTTTGGTATGGGAGAAATGAGGATTAATATAACTGAGTTGGAAGAAGGAAAAGGAGTAAACGAGATGCTAGTGGAAGTTTGTGCAAACATGGAAGAGAAAGAGGTGGAAGTGGTTAAAATGGGAAAAGCAAACCGAAAGAAACCATCATCAAATAAACTAACCCCAACAACAACCTCCACCACCAAAAATGATTACACACCATCGTCACCTACCACTACTATCAAACCCTTAACCGACAACCAAAAAGAAGCTATTTTAGAAAATCTAGAACAAAAATTTCTAGAGCTCAATGAAAAGAAACCGGTTATAGAAGTTCTCCAAGATTATGTGCTTTACCGTAAGAAGTTGGATGCATTGATGCTAGCAAGGGCTAGGTTGGAAGATAAGAATCTCACGGATGAGGAGCGAGATCGAATTTTGTTTAAAGGCATGCCAAGGAAAGAAAAGGATCCGGGTAATTTTGTGTTGCCGATCAAAGTAAATGGAACTACACCAGTTTATGCTTTAGCTGATACGGGGTCGAGTGTTAATGTGATGCCGTATCCATTGTTCAAAACTTTGGGACTAAGTAATCCGCAACCTAATCATTCTAAGCTTACTATGGCGGATAACACTCAAGCAAAGGCAATGGGAGAAGTTAAGAATGTAAGAGTGCAAATTGGCTATCAACCGTATTTGGCAGATTTCCTTGTCCTGGATATTCCGGTGGACAAGAGTTTACCGCTATTGTTGGGGAGACCATTCTTACGAACTTGTGGAGCAATTATAGACATGGGAAGAGGCACCATGACTATTGACGATGGGATTTCGAGGCAAACATACTACCCAAAACCAAGAGGACCAATTTTAGAATGTATGGAAGATTTGGAATGGATGGACGCAAATGATGATTTAACATGTTTTGAAGTGGGACGTGATGTCCACGGTAATCCAATGTACGGACCTTTAACTCCACCTTATTTCGATATAGAGGACGAAATGGAACGTGCGTTTGCGATAGAAGCTTTCTATAACCCATTCAAAAACATATTAGTTTACAAGAAGTTGACCGACTTTTTAGGATCTTTACCGGTGCAACTTAAGAATTTGGAGTGGAAACCCGAAGGGTCGGGGACTTACAAGAGACAAACCGGAGATGGCGCATAGCATGTTAAGTTTGATATACTATGCCCGGACGGACGAAGATTTATGAGAAAATTCAAAACTTTTGAGACGTTCCGTGAGTTGACCGGAAAATTTCAAAGCGAGGATATTCTAAGACAAGAGTATTTTGAGGAATTTTGAGGAGAAGGCAAAGACCGTAATAACAAGCAATCATTTGCTTGAATGTCATAAACTATTTCTTTTGATTTGATGCATTAGGATTTTTGTTTCTTATTTATTTTTTATTTTATGATTGAGGTAATTTGGTTTAATGCATTATGACTATGAGTTTTGAGTTGAAGTTTGGATTAGTTCATTAGTATGATGAGTTGAGTTTTTTTTTAGATTGGATGATTGTTCAAAATTTCATATGGTGAATGAATGTTGTGTGAATCTTTAGCAGGAATTTTTGAGTAAAAATGTTGCTTGGAGGGTAAATGCCTAAGTAACACATAAAAAGCAAAATTTGGCAAAAAGCAAACCGAAACGGTTGTGTCCTTGACTGAACCGGTTGCACCAAAGTATAAAAATTTCACTTTTCCAAAAACACACACACACACTAATTTTCCAGGTGGTTTTGCAAAAATTCATCCAAGAGAGCAGATTGAAGGTTGTTTAAGTTGTAGGAAAACATCATGGCACCCAAACAAGTAAGCATCTACATTCAATTAACTCAATTAAGGTTTTATTAGAGCATTTGATTCGAATTGAATATTAGGTCACCAATTTGGGGGTTTTTGTTATAATTCGAATTAAGTGGTAATATTTTAGGATTGAGTGGGTAATTGATATAGGAGTGCATTACAACAAGAGATTGATTGATTGATTCACCATAGAATAGATGTTAGATGATAAGATTTTTCGGAATTAGTTGGGTCGTGCGTATGAAACGAGATAAGTTGTAATTGGTGGTTCATTACGATGGATGATATATTTTTAAGAGTGATGGATGCCACATTATTAGAACTAATGATTTAAAGATATAGGATATTCAGAATGAGTTCTAAGATGTTAGATGTTTGATGATTTAAAAGCAAGAGTAGAATAATTCTAGGATGTGGAAATCAATGAAGATGATAGAATGCGATCTAAGAGTGGTTTGGGCATTAGAAATTCGAGTTTATGAGGATTTAAAGGCAAATGCCTTATGCAGTCTGCACAACCGATTCGGTTGCGCATTGCAACCGAACGGTTGGTGTTTGACAAATTGGAAACCGATTCGGTTGGTGATCCAACCGAATCCGGTTGTGGTTTCTGTGTGGAATATTTTGTGAAATTTTGAAATGTATCTTAGAGGGTTCTTTAACCTTCTTGTTTGTTCTAACACTCTCATATGGTCTTATATTTGTGATTTCTACAGAGAATTATTGTAGGGAGCTCGAGTGGGGAGGAAAATCCAATGAACCCGCTTGTTACGAAGTTTTGTGAAAGGAACGAGAAGAAGAAGGTTAAGTATAGTGTGAAGACGGAGGCAAATGCTAATTTAAAGTTCAAAAATCTCACCGACGGAGAGAAACATGCTTTTCGGGAAAGATTGTCGAAGTTACAACATAGGACATGTTTGGTTCCGAGGGTGATTGATTGGGATTTATTTGAGGAATGTGATTGTGAAGATGAGTTAAGAGGAATGATGCGAACGTCTTATGTATATCCAGGAGATGGAGATTCGTTCAATGATTTGTCATGGGAAAGAGCATTTAGCGTCAATGAAGAGGTCTATCGAGAATGGTGTATGGAATTCTTTTCAACCATGTATTTTGAAAGAAAGGTGGATGTTCGGAACTTGATGACGGAGATTTGTATTTGGTTTAGACTTTGTGGAAGGGATCATGCTTACACGTTGCCAGCTTTTGGCGTAGCTCTTGGTTTGTATGAGCCACATGAGGTTAATCATCAATTATTTGAAACTCACTTTTCTAGACTTCGGAGGTTTGAAAAAGACTACCCTAGTATTCCCGCTTATTGGAATCAAGTGGGAGATCCTACTTGTGCTAGGAGGAATGCTTCAACCATCAGGAATCCGTTGATGAGGATACTTCACAAGTTGATTGTGACCGGGCCATTTAATAGATTTGGAAGCAGAGACAAATGTCAGAAACCGGACTTATGGGTTATGAAGTTACTGGAAGAAACTAAGGACGGTAATGCCATTTGGCAGATAGCCGAATATTTGTCTAGGAGAGCCCCGGGAATCAAGAGCAACAGTAACATTTGTGGAGGACATTTTGTGACAAGATTGGCGAAGAATCTTGGGTATTATGTTGATGAGGAATTGGCTAAGTGTGGAGAGCCAAAGTATAGTGAAACGTGGACTGCGAAAGGTTTTGGTAATGCTTTGAACAGGAGATTGAAAACCGTAGGGTTATGGGTTGAACCAAGACCACAACAGCAACCACCACAACAGCAAGGGAACATACCAATGGAGAACGTGCAAATGGGTACGTCCAGTAGTTTTGATTCAGGTTGGGGAGAGTGGAACCAACATCTAGATGAGATTCAATGTAGGGATGTGTGGAGAGACTCGATGATGTTGAGAAACAACTACATCAATGATTATTCGATGCCTATCTTTCAACACATGGCTCGTGAAGCCAATTATGAGTTGCCACCCTACAATCCACCAAATGTTCCACCGTATCCTTTCCCTTACACTTCTTATCCTGGACCCTATCCGTATCCATATCCTGGGTACGCACCGTTTCCTGATCCAATACCCCCATATGGTCGATTACCTGAAGTTGGAGGAATAAGCTACGAGGTTGGAGGATCATCATCAGGAGTTGGAGGTAAGAAGAAAAAGAGGAGAGTTCGTTCTGAAATTATAGACGAAAACTACGTAACCGAAAGTGATGATGATGAGTATGATGATGAAGAAGGAGAAGACATGAGCGAGGATGACGAGTGATTATGGATCATTCGTGAATTATGGTTTCAAAAACAATGGTCATGATGTTTTTTAAAAAAAAACAATTTCTATCTTTTGATCCATTTCTTTAGGATGTTTGGCGTACTTTGTTTGGTTATATCTAGTTTTTAGTAGTTTTGTTTTGTGCATTGTGTGTTGCAGTTTTTTTTTTTTTTTTGCAGGATGGATGTGTCGGAAGCTTATTGATGGTCAAATGTTTCGAGTTGGATAACTCACAGGCTTGCTAAATGACCCAATGTGCATATTGCATATTCTATCCCGTGGTATCTTTTAACTATCTTTTTCCCATTTTCTTTACTTTGAAGTTCATTTTTTATTACATTGAGGACAATGCAAAACTTAAGTATGGGGGAGGGAAGAAAATAGGAAAAATGATACGCATTTTTATTTTTTTTAGATAACTTTTGGATGCAAGTGATTAGAAGAAATTCGCCCTTGATGGTCTAATGGTTTTCACGCGTTATTGATAATTAAAATACATAACTTGGGATTTCAATGGTAAAATGAGGTTTTTGAAAATTTTTGGATTTGAACCAAATTACTGAAGTAATTCATTTTGGATTCGATAGCATTTTCTAGCATACATAATAGCATTTTTCCCACATTTTTGTGAGGTTTCTTTTTGTATAAAACACATCTTTTGTTTTATATTCGCTATGAGTGTGCCGGTGATTATGTCGATTCTAGAACTTGTACTAGTTATGCATTACGGTTAAAATCACCTTCGAGTGATCTAAATATTTTCAAGTGATAAGAGGCACCTTAGGAATAAAACCAAATGGCCTTCCATTTTTACATCTAATGATATATTAGCTAACCACATCGGTTAGTTAACCACCCACATGGACCCATTTTGTTAGTGCTCATTTTTAGCACTAGATACCCCTAGTTACACCTTCTGAGCCATCCCTTTTCATTTTTGTTACATCCAGAAAAATACAAAAATATGTTACACTTTAAGCTTTAGCCAACCCTTATCAAGTCTACTGGTTTGTTGCTAGTTGTTTGGAATGATTGGATTGTTTTTGATGATTATGAGTTAGCCGCACTTTGCCATTCGTGTATGCCATTCCGACAAAGACGAAGGATGCATACTTCTTATTTGTATTTTTGTGGTGATGCTTATACGAAGTGTGGGGGAGATGTGATGTATGAAGAAGGATAAGTTTGTTATAAAAAAAATAAATAAAAAAAAAAAAAAAAAAAAAAATTATAGCCAGCGAGCTATATGAGGGATATTGATTAGCCAATGAGCTAAATTGAGTTATACATATTTGCGGAGAATCGATATGTGAAGAGGAGTAATAATCATTTTTCGGGATCGTGGTTTGTATGATGACTAGCAACATGGAGGTTTGGACTTGATTTTATTTTTATTTTAAAACCAATTTCATAAACTATCCCATGCCTTATCTATACCTATTATGAACCCTTAGCCTTAACATTATAACCCGAATAAAAGACCTCTTTGATGAATTTATTTTCTTTGATTTGATACTTGTACAAGCTTATGGTAAAAAGCATTGATCATGACTAGGCATTGAGTGATTTACATATACCCACCAATATATGAGTGTTGAGTGAAATCTTTAAGCCATTCGTGAGGTGTCCTAGTTATGTTATCTAAAGTGTTTGGTTCATTTTTAGAAAATTTTCACATATTATAAGCAAACCAATGATTATCTTTTATGGTAATTGTTACATTTTTCTGGAGCCATGGTGTCATAGACCATTGAAATAAATCTTTGCAAATGTTAGACCTACTCGAGGGCGAGTAGAGTTTAAGTGTGGGGGAATTTGATAACGTCTAAAATGAACATGTTTTTAGTAGCGTTATTGTCAGTTTTGTGCATGATATTCGGCTATATTTACTCATAACTGTTGCAAAAGTGCAAAGATGCATATTGTGTATGTATATGTAGCCAGGTATCGCGAATAATGAAGAAATGAAGTTTTTATGCACAGTTGGAAGATTCTCAAGGAAGGAAGTTGAGATTGGAAGCTTTTGGACTCAATGATATGGAAGCGTAGTGATTTCTAAGCATCTACAGCAAGGAAAGATCAAGTTTGGCTTTGGAAATCATCAACGTAAGCAAAGAATGAAGCGTAAAGGAGAAAGTCAACAAAAAGTCAAAATAGCAAAAACCCAGCCGATCGGTCGTAACCCGCAACCGGATCCGGCTGGGCAATTGGTCAAGGAATAACCGATTCGGTCGGACAAGAAACCGATCCGGTTTCTGGCACTGCAGTTACACAAAATCGCATTTTTACTGTTGCCTTAACTCCCCATAATCATTGGAGTCCGATCATTTCTTGATATTTACTTGGAGAGAACGTTTTTTGGGCAGTTAAGCAAGAGCTTTGGCTATATAAAGAACCTAGTACTTGTATACTAAGTGTGACACAACCAAAAGAGTGTTAGTTTACACCAAAACTAATACTAACCCTATTATTTCAGCCCAAAAGCTTAGTATTTACTGAAAAACGCCCAGGAGCAAGGAAGGAACCATTCTCGTCCATTGTTTCGGTAGTTTGGAGTTGTGCGGTGATCCTAGGTGATTGGAGGCGCGTGGTTGCTACAATCCACGATTTCTAATTCTTGTAATCACAAAAGTTTAGGTATTCTATGAACTTTGTTATGGAAATCTATTCTCTTGAATTGTTTGAATTACCTTGTTATGACTTGTGTTTAGATATGATTGTTTTCATGGAGTAGTTTGTGATATACTTGTGTGTTGGAATGTAATTAATCATAATAGTGTTCTCAAAATGTGATGCATGTATATATGATCTTGTTTAAATGAGTTTGTTGGAAAAATACTAGTCTTGGATTGATTTGTCAATAAAACATGTTTTAAGAAAAAGGACCGAAAGGATTTCTCTTGTGTTTTATTCCAAAAAGTGAAGTGACAAACTAGTATGGGGATATGGTGATTGACAACCACTATGTTTTGCTTATTAAAACAAGACTAGGAACATTTTCATCACGAAGGGTCGAAAGATTCGTAAGACCAAATTTAATGAGAACATGTTGCAAACAAATGGAACTTCTATAGGATAATCATTGGGATAAGGACCGAAAGGATTACCTAAATGTTTTTGTTCTTAGAATGATTTTTACAAACAAATACCATGGTTGGGGAATCATTTGCTTATGATTTGTGCATCATACTAAGAGTATACACCAAACCTTTATGAACACTATCTATGGTGATTATAAGACTACACACAAGTATATATTTATATTCTTGATTCGTATTTCACTATAACACTTATTTGAGGAAGCCTTGACAAGCTTTCTTGTTAGAAACTTTTTAATCAAATTGATTTCAAACAAAAAATCCCTTGGGACGATCCCGACTTACCAAACTTTGCTATTACGGACGAGTATACTTGCTCGTATGTGTTAATAGGTTAGACGGTTAATTCGTGTTTATAAATTTTTAAAACTTGCACCAACCGAGCACATCATGTACACCGTTTCTTTTTCACGAGGATTAGTACAAGTTTAAGTAGCAAATCTGGGGAATTTTACTTCATGATCAAGTTTGACATATCGGGTTTACTTCACCAAATGGCCACAACAACAGCCGACAGAAGCGTGAATGATGTGTTTGCCAGAGTGTTTATTGGATGGTTGATGATGTTATTGATGTTGGATAATGAACCATTTATGAACCGCTGCATGTTCCCCTAAAACAGATATTCACCCAAACCAAAGTTGTCATAACACATTCAAGCTGACATTGTTTACGGTTTTGTCTTGATTTTGTAAAATCCCGTGAAAGAACCTATTTCTCGGTTTAAATCATAGACTTGTAAAATACCGTGACAATGGAAACATCCTGGTATTAGTAAAGTGCATTTCCGGATCTATCTTACGGTTTATTCTTGGTTTTGTAAAATCCCGCGAAAGAAACTATTTCTCAGTTTAAACCATAGAGTTGTAAAATCCCGTAATGATGGAACCATCTTGGAGAAGAGAAAGTGTAATTTTGGATCTTACTTGATGCTGGTGTTACGGTTTCTGTTTCAAAGAAAGGATAAAAGAGTGTACTTCATAAATTGGATGTTTGTTTGGATATTCGTCATGGCAGTTTGGTTATTACATGGTTTTACGGGGTTATGTACTGTTAACCATGGTAGGGATGAAACCATTATCAAAGTTCACTTAAAACGTCAAAGGAGGCTAGATTTGAGCTTTTAACCAAGAAGATGTGACAACGGAGTTAATTCACTATTATTTATTTGAGGTTGAAGTGAAATATCACGGGCAAGTGTACTTAGCATCTGAAGGTATCGGGGATGGTTGGATGAAGATTCTTCATGATCCTTGTTCGAGCTTATTATCAAAAACGAAGACTTGGAAATCTAGTTATTGTTGGGTGTCTTTTACCTTTTCTTTTACCACTTGGGGGAATTGGGCTCATACCACCACAAAATAACTATCACTTTAAGGAGTTACGTTGTAGTGCTCAGTGTCACATTCAATTGTGGATTTTCAAGAGGTGACATACATCTTATACTCGATGGTTGGTTGGTTAAAGAGTATAGAGTAATTAGAGATTCAATGAAGCATGAATTCTCGGCACCGCTCTTTGTTACATATGTGCAAGTTTAAGTCACGAGTTCGGGTTAGTTTACTTCAGGGTCAAATTCATCATATTGGGTTATCTCCATCAGCTGTCACTGCAAAGAGCCTACTGAATGATAATGGTGATGATTACATGTTTTGCTAAGAGAGTTGAAAAGAGAGAGATTATGACGTCTGATCACATCAGTTCAGGCCTCGTTCTCCAAAGAAAAGAAATGTGTACGTTTCAGTGCGCATTATCTTCAAAAGAAGAGAAATCTTCTTATGACGTATGAACACTTCAGTTCATGCCTCGTTCTCTAAAGAAAAGAAAAGTGTACGTTTCAGTGCGCTTTATCTTCAAGAAGAAGAGAAATCTTCTTATGACGTTTGAATACTTCAGTTCAAACCTCGTTCTCCAAAGAAAAGAAATGTGTACGTTTCAGTGTGCATTATCTTCTGAAGAAGAGAAATCTTCTCTATTATGACCATTCTCATCAACATGCTTCATACTTTTTCCATGCGCTTCAGTCATCAAGTGAACCGGGCTATCACTGATTGTTTTCTCATTCCACTTGCTCGATTATAATGAAGATGGCGACATCATGTGCTGATTTTGCGGGAGAGAAGTGTGAATAGAACATTCGGATGATTTTCACTTATTTAATCAAGAATGGCATCTCCGTATGCAATTCTTGAGGGGGAGAAGAAGTGTGAATTTTTTTGCATGATTGATTAATATTTGAGAATATATGGTCAAACGGCTCCTAACTCATGTAAGAACCGAGCTTCTTCTTATCGGGTCATCTTCACATGGAGTTGTTCTTCTAAGAGCCGTTGGTTGACATCTTCACTCGGATTGATGAGTTTATCGACTAAGTGCTTCCGGTTAATGCTTCACGTATACATCAACATGATGATTCCGAACAATCTCTCTGTTCTTGTTTGATGTGATTGGTAGTTTGGTGTTACCATCTTGTGTGTTCGTTGCGGCCTGATTGCTGATTTCCTTGATGAACATCTTTCTGTTCTTGTTTGATTGGGAGGGATTTTAGTTAAGGGGATTTGCAAGATGTAAGTTTATTGGGATGCTTTTTGGTGATGTTCTTGTTTTGGTGAGTTGAAGATGTTAACTATCTATTCCCCAACTGGACAATCTTGAAGAAGGTCGAGTCTACAGTCTATTCTACATTTTCTGCTACATGTTAGAAGACTAAAAGACGAATTGCAGTTGATTATCAAAAGACTTCTTCTTAATCTAGGCATTTATCAAACAGATTGTCGGTTTAGGGGAGAGCACTAATTGGGGGAATGTGATATGTCGAATTTAATCCCCAATTAGACTTGCTCACATTATTTAGCATGTTGATTCTCACAAAGACTTCAAGCGATCTTCTCAACAAATTTCAAGTATTTGGGCATTCAAAGAGTTGCTGATTCTGAAGTATCAAAACCAGAAAGGGGTAAGGAGACAAGCATCTAAACGTGAGTAAACTTGATGAACTTAATACTTCTAAGTAATTGAAGATATCCCGGGAAGACAAATGTTATTACCGCAGAGAAACTCAAGGTTTGACTCATGGCGAGTAAACTTGATGAACTTAATTCTTCTAAGTGATTGAAGATATCCCGGGAAAACAAATGTCATGACCGCAGAGAAACTCAAGGTTTTACTCATCAAGGCGTTTAGTATTCTTATTCCAACTATGTAGGGGAAGCGATGAAAGAGTTAGTTTCTGAAGATAAATGAGGTACACAAGTGCGTGATGATCTCGATGTTATCACAATCATCAGAGGAGAGAGAATTGTGTACATTAGGGGCTCAACTATTTCACTTGAGGGCTTAATCAGTGATTCAGAGATATAATCACATATTCCGGAGTTGACATCCGCAGAGATTGTCATCCGCAGAGATAATCAGTGATTCGGCCTGCTTCTTCAATGTTATCGGTTGTTCTCTCTTTGGGGAATGTGTGTACTTCGGGTCCTTGAGCTTCATACACGTTCATCAGGGAAGAAAAATGTGAACATGGGAAGGTGTTCTTCATTCCCCTCATGATGTGTATTCGGGAGAGTTCTTGGATATTGGTGTACTTCGGGTTCTTGAGCTTCATACACGTTCATCAGGGAAGAAAAATGTGAACATGGGAAGGTGTTCTTCATTCCCCTTATGAAGTGTATTCGGGAGAGTTCTTGAACATTATACTAAGAGACTGACTGCATCTTTTCAACTACATGGGGGAAGTGTTCTCTTGACACCTTTTGGAATGGATCGTTTCAGACTTCAGTAGAAAGGAAATTTGAGAAGAGGTATTCAAATGTGGGATGATACGTTGCTGTTCTTCTACTTGATGATATAACCCCGAATGGAGATCCTCGATTATCGTTCTTAAAAGGAGCAGCGGGATTTATGATAATGGTGTGCTTCTCCGTGCACCTGGCTTAGGAAAGCTTGAAATAGAGCTTCGAATCTGCTCATCATAAGGATTTTCGGTTTGGGGAGGAAGCTGCCAAAGTCTCACTTTCTCAAAGGCTCATGTTCAATCTTCTATTCTGGAGCCTCGAAAGCTTTGGTGGTGGATGTTTAAGAGATGATGACTTCTATCTTCTACAACGGGGCTGCTTGATATCCTTATCTCGGTACTCGTATCATCATCTTCTTTTACTATATCATCTATTCTATCCTTGTATATATTTTTTCAAAAAGCAAAATACAAAAATATAAAACCAGCAAAACCAAATACAAAAATATAAAACCAGCAAAACAAAATACAAAAATATAAAACCAACAAAAAGAAAATAGAAAAATATAAAATCTTCAAAAATCCATAAAAAATCAGAAAATTTGAAAAAGACCAAAAATATGTTTTCCAAGACATGTCTTCTGGTATCGATAACATCTACGGTCTTAGAAATGTCATTCAATAATGGCACGGGACCATAGATGAAGTTCGAGCAGGAGGTGTAAATATTCATTTTCAAAACATGTCACAAATCAAATGGCTTACAGTTATTTCAGACTGTAACCCGGGCTTCAAATAATGGCTTGCTATTATTTCAGATAGCAACCCGTTCTTTAAAGGAAGGAAAGTGATGCGCTAAATCTATTTTCAAATATTTCGTGCACTTATCCTAAAACAATTTGAGGAAAGTATGTCGAAGGACTGCTGTTCCTACACAAATGTTTTTCCGTCTAAAATTCTTCAGAAAAATATTTGTTGTTTTCATAAATTTGGTGGAAAATGAGTTGCTTGAAAATCAATCAGTTTCAGAGTTTTTATAAAAATTGAAAAACTCAATCAATGACTTCAGTATTGTTAAACTTTTTAGAAAATGAGTCATTGATTGAGGGGGATAATGTTTTCAAATCTATTTCATCTAACGGGCTTTTTTAATTATCCTACGTGCTTAATTAAAAATGATAATTGCCTATGTTGAAGGACTAGGTTTCTAGGATATGATTGTTAGGTTTAGATGATTAGAGTTTGATGTACACATTATTCCCATACATTTATATGATCTGATTGATATGTTACATTGACTTTTATTAGTCGATTGCTGTTTGGGTGATGTCGACCACCATATATCTGCATGTGTGTTCACTAACGTATGCAGGTATATTGGTTATAAGAATGTTCCCGATCCGGATCCCACAGATTAATATGATTGGATGCCGAAAGGAAAGGGTAACTATATCTTGGGTTGACAAATGAAGAAACGGAGCTTAATTGGACTTCTATGGAGAGTTGGCATAAATGCAACGTAAGAGGTCTCACTGCATCAGCAGATGGTTTTCTTCTAAGTGATTGAAGAAACAGAGCTTAATTTGACCTCAGTTGGCATTCAAAATGCAATGTAAGAAGAAGTCTCACTGCATCAGCAGACGGTTTTTCTTCCAAACCCTACAGCAACAACAGAAGCTTCTCAACCACCTAACGTATCTTTGTGCAGGATAC
This sequence comes from Chrysanthemum seticuspe, assembly GCA_019973895.1. Lineage (NCBI taxonomy): Eukaryota > Viridiplantae > Streptophyta > Magnoliopsida > Asterales > Asteraceae > Chrysanthemum > Chrysanthemum seticuspe. The sequence goes on along the minus strand of BPTQ01000002.1, from coordinate 170,945,573 downwards.
CATTTTTAAACAATTTTCTAAAAACTTTGATTAAAATTGTTTTAAAAATGGAAAAATATTGTTTTTGAAAATATATTGGACTAATTTTTGAAAATCACCGGACTTCTTGTTATCAAAACCTAAGTCACTCAATTATTGACTTCTGTCATGGATTGAGGGGGAGAGTGATTTTAAATAAAATATTTTCAAACGATATTTCTTCATAAAAGTTCCGGGTTGTACAAAATAAGTGGTGATCTAAAGATTTAATGTTATGTCATGGTATGATTTTTTCTTTAGAATCAAGGTCTTTCAAAATGAAATTTTTTATGTTCTTGTTTGATTGTGAAATTGTTTTGTTTTACTTAAAATATCTCTTAAAAACTATCATACCTGACACTAACAATCTTTAATGTCTTAAAATGGTCCTTATCTGTCATCTTTCAAAATTGAATCTTGCCACGTCTTTCCCCAAATTTTTCTAAATGATTTAAATCAGTTGGGATCACAAATCTCAAATGGTTTGATATTTCTGATCGGGGTAGAGATCGTGATTTAAATCTCAAATCTGTTTTAATGGAATTGGTTTTAGTCCTTCAAAGGCACTCCTGCCTCCATGTGCCAAACGATTTCAAATACACAATGCACATGTTGAGGAGGAGGATTTATCCAAAAACCAGATGAGTATTTAAACAAGGCCACATATTCTCCCATGTTTTCTAAACCTTATTAAATCACTTGGGATCCAAAATCTCAAAGGGTTTGATATTTTTGATCGGGGGAGAATTTGTGATTTAATATGAAATTTGATAAATGATGATCGTTTTGATTCAATTGTGCAGGTTGCTCTCTCATATGTGCTAAACGCTTTCGAATCTCGAAGCACATATTGAGGGGGAGCAAAACCATCGAGGTACAAAAGTTTTTTAAAAGAGATCTATAAAGTACCTTGATTGTGTTTTCAAATGGTTTTTGTAATGGATTTTGTGATCGTGGATGTGCTTCAAAAGAACTCTTTCCTCTATGTGATAAAATGATTTCACTTATCCTATGCACATATTGAGGGGGAGAATTTTACCAAGAAAATCAAATGGCTTTTTCGTATGAAAATGGTGATCAAAGAAAATATTTCAAAGTCCTCTTTCCTCCTTGTGCTAAAAAATTTCTAAATCATACGCACATGTTGAGGGGGAGGTTTTCTAAAATGATCAAAACTATTAGGGTACAAAATGCTTTGATCTCGTATCACAAGTACCTTGATTGTTTTTCCAAATGATTTTTCAATTGGTTTCAAGGAAGAATGAACTGTACCAAAAGACCGACCATTTTACTTTATGCATGGTGTTATAAGGATGGTTAGGTTAGGTATTCGTGCCCACGATCCCGCCAGAGCCGGAGGGATCTACCCAGGGACAATCCACTAGATAGTGTAGAGTCTTTAGGTATGATGAAAAAAGGAGAAAAATGAGAATATGGGAAGAGTGCGGACTGAGACAGAGCTAGTACTGGAATAAACCCAACAAGGTTCTAGTTATGAAGTCTCGGTAAGCACTGAAGGGGTTGAAGAATGAAAAAGAACTGAATGTGAAAAAGGGTGAAAAGAAATAGCCCTCCATCAATTCAACCTTAGGGCAGTAACCGGGTTCAATACATATGCTACTGGTTGTTTCTAAGGTAACACTGGTATTGAAGACAAGACGTCATGGACCCAGTGACGCACTGCACTAAACTTCCCAAGCCACTCAAGTTCCTCTTAAAAGGGCTTGTTTCATTCTCACGGGGAACCGACATAATCTATCGACTTTCTCTTAGAGATTGTTGATATTGAACAAGGAGACCCTCTCCCTAGTCTCCAACACAGGAACCAAATGTGCACGATTGAGTCTAGAGCCAAGAGATCATCCACAATATCTCATTAGGACACTATATTAATGAAGACTTGCTTTTTCACACAATGTGGAAAGTAAGTATATATTGAGAGTCCTACGCATTATCCTTGTGGTTTTGCCAGAACATCTGAGTGGTATGTAAAAGCATTCACGATGAAGATGGAAATCCTTCTAGAGCCAACATCAAACAAGCTCTTGGTGGGTGACATGTGAGATATTTTCTAAAGATCATGCTTGTGACAACTGGATAGAAACGATGGGGAGATTCAAACCTGAATCAACCTTGGTCCAGGAATGGAATTGACGAATACTTTTGGAAAAACCGTTCGATGTCCAAACCTTCTTTTCTCTAGCACGTCGAATGTGTACTTATGTTTTCAAATTCAAAAAGTATCTCTGATTAAAAAATACTTTTAGAAAAACCGTTCGATGTGCGAATCTCTTCTTTTCGCTAGCACGTCGAATGTGTACCCATTCTCTAATACAAAAAGTATTTTGATTGAAAATTGATCTTTCTCATAAAACCTTCGTCGTATTGCAAAACTCTTTCTTCAAGCAATACGCGATTGTTTTTCAAATCATTTTTCATCAATCAGTGAATCTCAATTTACTGGTTCACTCATTCCGTGTTGTCTTCTTTGAGACGTTCCGGTTTGAGAACAGCTAGAACAGCTGCGAAACCCTGTCAAGGAGATTCTTAGGAATCCTACCTGATCACAGGCAGTACTTGTACTGATCAACGGGGAACCGTGGGCCGTGTACCTCAATTCAACGAAAGTGATCAAAGACACTTTCGTGCGCTTTATTGCTAACTGTCGTATGCAGGTACACCCCGACGATTGCAGCTGATCAGAATTGAGGAGTCAATCCAAAGCCGCATGTTCACAGCTACCACACTTAATTGAAGAAATCATGACTGGTGCATATCTACATAACCTGGTTCTGATATTTTTATACTATGCTTCTGCTACGCTGCTGCAAATATCATGAACAGTAAGGCTTCCGCTACTCTGATGGAAAGATGTCATGATTCAAAAGTGTGAGCATGTCGGTCCAATAGTCACAACTTCACATGATGGCAACACAAAAAGGGGTGATCCAGAGATTTACTGTGGCTGATGATCTCAAAGAAAGCTCAAAGATCATCAAGATGTGGATCAGTTCAAAGACCTCCACTCAAAGTACAAAACTATGCGGACTTTGAAGAATCGCTACAAAAGCACAAAGATTGTGGAAATGAAGAATTCAAGTCTACGAGCTCAAGAACAAAGTCAAGAATAGAATGCTAGGATTCGAAATGTAAAACATGGGGTGACCTCCCTTAGGGGGAGATTGTTAGGAATTAGAAAATTCCTTAGTGAAGAGTCGGTCACCCCAAATGTTATCTAGCTTAAGTTAGCTCGTAGACTTGTCGTTATTTACGTTATTTAGTAGTTAATTAGTTAATTTGTAGCGTAGAATAGTGTAGTGCAACACCGTGGAGGAAGGACGGGTCTTTACCCACTGTATGCCTGATCCACAGTCCGATAGGAGGACGTATTTACTTGTAACTATAAATACCCCTTCCATCCATGGAAGGGGTGGTGCTTCTCATTAATCTAATATTCCCTTTGTGTAAACCTCTAGCAAGAACACCCTCTCTCTCTCTCTACTAACTCTCTAACTATGGCAAACATGTATTTTGATCATCCTAGACCACCCGAATCATCAACACAATAAAAATAACGATCCTACAAACTTGTCAAGAGCTATGTGATGATTTCTCTAAAATCATGCACGATGAGTTTGAGATGAGTATGATGGGTGAGTTAAACTTCTTTCTAGGACCTCAAATTAAACAACTAAAAGATGGCATATTCTTTAACCAATCTAAATACATAAAAGATATGCTTAAGAAATTTGGTCTTAAAGACTCAAAACCAACTAAGACACCCATGTCTTCGGACACCAAACTTACCAAGGAAGAGGAAGGTGAATCGGTAGATAACACTAAATATAGAGGAATGATTGGTAGCCTACTCTATCTCACGGCTAGTAGACCCGACATTATGTTTAGTGTTTGTCTATGCGCTCGCTTTCAAGAAAATCCCAAGGTATCACACTTAGAAGCCTTGAAAAGGATTTTTAGATACATTAAGGGAACGACATGTTTAGGATTATGGTATCCCAAAGGAACGGGTGTAGAAACTATAGTGTATGCCGACTCGGACCATGCCGGTGACTATGTCGATAGAAAAAGTACAAGTGGTATTTGCACTTTTGTCGGACATTGTCTCACCTCATGGTTTGCAAATAAACAAACGACTCTAGCTATCTCAACTACTGAAGCCGAATACGTCTCAGCCGGAAAAGCATGTCAACAAGCTCTTTGGATGAAGCAAGCTCTCGTGGATTACGGAATTCATCTCAACGATATCGTTATATTTTGCGACAACAAAGGAGCTATTGATCTCAGCAAAAATCCCGTCCAACATGCTCGTACGAAGCATATTGAAATCCGCCATCACTTTCTTCGCGACAATGTTCAAAAAGGAAACATCTCAATTGAGAAAGTATCCTCCAAAGATAACATTGCCGACATTCTAACTAAGCCTCTCAAACGAGAACCGTTTAATCTTCTTAGACTTAGTTTAGGGCTAATGGAACCAAACATGTAGTTAAAACATAGTCTAAACCTTAGAACAAACAAAACAAAACAAACTAGTTTAATTCTGCTACTGTTCACACGACACCAAACGACAACAAAGACGGAACCAATTATTTGGTGCCGTCTGGTCCGTGGTGGCAACAGCAGCAAAAATACTACCTACAAAACATCTTCTTCCTCACAACCCACTTTACCAAAACGTTTCAACATCATACCTAACTCATTGTTGACACTTTCTCACCCATTAATCACTGAAGATAACATCATTGTAAGTATCCTAACTACATTACATCTCCTAATTCTGAGTCTAGGATTCCAATTTATGCACAAAATCATTACATGGGGATTATGTATATTCTTGTACAAAACATGGATTCAATTGGCAAATTGCATAACTAGTTATTGAAATTAGGTACTACATTGTCACATTGCATAAACAAATCATGTTTCCCACTAATAAAAAGATAATGACTATAAGGCCTTATTCTAAATAAGCAAACACCCCATGTCAAAAATTTTGAAAAGCTTATCACTTGTAGGAAAACAATTTTTCATTGTAAATACAAATAGAAACGTAAATTTTCATCACATGCATAATGCTCTTGAATACTAAAGGTAATGCATAACTAATATGCATTCCCGGGTATATTCAAATGAAGCCACATTGAATTAGGAGCGTTTGGGTTATCTCATGCCTTTTGCCAAACACCCCCACTAAAAACCATTTTATGCATAAAATGAGTGGAGATAACCGCAACTCCAAATCATTTTCATATAGGCACACACTAGAACCAAAACGCTACGTTTGTTCTTATTTTTAACATGTAAATTCTTGCTCATAGGAATAACCATGGTAGCCGCAAGATTCTATGATCACAAGGATACTGTTAACTACATCCCTAAACACCACAAAACCAAGGGCCTCTCCAAAGAACAAGTCGAAATCTTTAAGAGTCTAGAACAAAGGTACTTCCATGAGGGTAGAACCATTCACTCATCCTTTGTCGACGGAACCAATCTCCGTCAAGAACTTGCCACCATCAACTTCGATTGTCTCCTTGACATCGATGAACCCATTTGTCCTAGGTTTGTTTTAGAATTCTATGCTAGTGTTACCGCTTTCACTGATGAGGACGATGAAATTGCCCTTAGGTTTAGGATCAATCAAAACGACTACTCCATCTCCTTAAGCCAATTTGATCAAGTGCTAGGAATTCCCAACCGAGGGACATGTGTCTCTCGGATAAGTGGCCACTCACTATCCTTGATGCAATCAATGACCGCTCTCTTCCCTAACAAACTCCTTTAGCTGATAAGGACGTCATCAGTGAGCACCTTTTTAATGAAAGGGCCACTCCAACCCGTGTCACCCGAAAGGGAAAGGAGGTGAACCGAGATCGATATGGTATCGAGCTCAATGAGCTTAAGCCCGAATTTAAGAAGTGGGAGGAACTCCTAAGAGCCAATGCCATTAGCACTATAGGAAATAGGGACCAAATCAATGCTTGCCTTTGTCACATGCTCTACAACTTATCCACCGTCAACCATTCAATTTAGCCTACTACATTGCTAGGAGAATGATAGACATTCCAACTCAAGGATCGGTCACTCTTCCTTACGGGATGCTCCCCACCCATCTCTATTTGCACCCATTCCACCAAGCCCAAAAGGGTTGAAGCTTGACTATGTTCTCATCCCTTACATATTTGTGCCCTTGAGTGACGAGCGAGTGGCTAAGACTAAAGGCAAAAGGGCAAAACCTCCAACTTCTTCATCATCATCATCATCATCAAATAGCTCCGAGGACGGTCTCCCAAATTCTCGCCTTCCACCTCAAGAGTACTATGCATCTCTCCCCGAGATTGAGAATGAATCGGCAAAGTTCAAGCAAACCAAGGGGATGTTCAAGTGCCTTGGTAGGATGATGACAAAGATCTACAAGAATTTGGATAAGTGAGGTTTATTTGAAGGAGTGTTTGGAACAAGACAATAACTATGGTGTATGATACAATTTGGTTGTTTTTACTTTGTAGGATGATAATATGACTTAAAACAATAATGTATGCTAACCGGTTTATGCAGGGGGATAGCACAAGTGTATGATACAATAACTATGGTGTATGATACAATAACTGTTATCTTCAGTGATTAATGGGTGAGAAAGTGATTAATGGGTGAGAAAAAAGTAATCTGATGTTTTTACTCCTTCCTGACGCCGTCAGGTTGCAATCCTGACGCCGTCAGGTTATCCTGACAAAAACTGGTCTGCGATTTTCTGGAAAAAAAATTCTGGAAAATTTACATCTTTAGAATCTGGAAAAATTTCTGCAAAACATCCATTATGACTCGATACAAGCATTTGACTCGAACAAACAAACATATATATCTTTTAGTTAATTGTTATTCTCATGTTTACGTTTCTTTTGAAAACGTGTGTAATTGATGAGTGTCTAAATACTCATCATTTTTGTACCAATTAAACTGCAAAAACATCTGAAAACACTCAGAAATGCATCAAAATGATAAAAATATCACAAATAAGTGTTTTATGTGTTTTAAATGCAAAAATATCAAAATCTGGTGAAAAACGTATCAAGTTTGCATAATTGGCAGTTTTAGTCTCCCAAGTTTCAAAAGTTGTCAAAAATAGTCCCTGGTATATCTAAATAAAGAAAAATGTTATTCAAGGTCCCTGAAATATTCTAAATTGTCAAAAATGGTCCTTGAATAAATCTTTTGTTAAATGGCAGAAAAGGTCCCTCAACTTTCAAAAATGTCAAGTTTGGTCCCTGGAAAATTGAAATTGTCAAATCTAGTCCTTGTACTATTGAAGTTCTTAATTTGACCAGTTGAAGTTCTTAATTTGACCAGTTGAAATTGTCAAATCTAGTCCTTGTACTATTGAAGTTCTTAATTGTCAAATCTAGTCCTTGTTTTAACAAAAATCATGATAAGTAACTTGACCAGTTGAAGTTCTTAATTCCAGAGTTTCACTTGATTTGGTTCAGAAATGAGCCCAAGAAAAATCCTTCTAGTTGGGCCAAAACTGTGTTTTGCAAGTTTTTGACTTTTTGACAAAAATTGAAAAGTTGACTTTCTTGAATTTTAAAGCTGATTTATGGACTGATTATGTTGTTTAGTGATGAAATGGAACTACAGCAAGCTTTGTTTATGAGTTTTAGCAAGCTGACAATTGTCAAACAAGGACTAGATTTGACAATTAAGAACTTCAACTGGTCAAATTAAGAACTTCAATAGTACAAGGACTAGATTTGACAATTTCAATTTTCCAGGGACCAAACTTGACATTTTTGAAAGTTGAGGGACCTTTTCTGCCATTTAACAAAAGATTTATTCAAGGACCATTTTTGACAATTTAGAATATTTCAGGGACCTTGAATAACATTTTTCTTTATTTAGATATACCAGGGACTATTTTTGACAACTTTTGAAACTTGGGGGACTAAAACTGCCAATTATGCAAACTTGATACGTTTTTCACCAGATTTTGATATTTTTGCATTTAAAACACATAAAACACTTATTTGTGATATTTTTATCATTTTGATGCATTTCTGAGTGTTTTCAGATGTTTTTGCAGTTTAATTGGTACAAAAATGATGAGTATTTAGACACTCATCAATTACACACGTTTTCAAAAGAAACGTAAACATGAGAATAACAATTAACTAAAAGATATATATGTTTGTTTGTTCGAGTCAAATGCTTGTATCGAGTCATAATGGATGTTTTGCAGAAATTTTTCCAGATTCTAAAGATGTAAATTTTCCAGAATTTTTTTTCCAGAAAATCGCAGACCAGTTTTTGTCAGGATAACCTGACGGCGTCAGGATTGCAACCTGACGGCGTCAGGAAGGAGTAAAAACATCAGATTACTTTTTTCTCGTTTTCTGAGCTACTTATAAATTTTTGGAATTTTCCAGGTCTTAATTTTCTTAGAAATTCTGTAAACATCCATTCCACAAGCATTATATCCTAGTTTAAATCGAGTCTTATATATATTATTACCGCCGATTTTACGCGAAGGTTTCGTTTGTTTTCTTCAAGTGTGCAGGTTTAGTTTGTCAAGAAGAAGTTACATAAGATTGGAAGGAGCTTTTCACGCAATAATTCTTCTTGAAAAGGATTTAACCACCACTTTACACGGATCCTACCGAGCTAATCAGGGGAGTATTAGTTTCTTTCGTTTTTAATTACCTTCCATTATCATAACTTTGATACTTTCGGGGAACATTGGGGACAATGTTCAGTTTAAGTGTAGGGAGGGAAAATAAAACGGGAACTTTGAAACTATGCTTATCCTTGACTATTTGCCTTGTCCAATTGTGATTGTGTAATAAACCATGAGAAAATGTCGGTTAAGGTAATTTTGGCACCAAATTTAAAATTTTTTATGACATATAGGAATGGGCCATTAGTCTTAACAAAAGCGTCTCACGGATAGGAAGTTATATGACTAGCACAAAACCCTTTACCACCCAAATTCCACCAAAATGTGAGGATCGCCCTTAGATTAGTAGGAATTAAAGCATTCACCTTTAATGCTTAGAGTGTGAACCGGTAGTATATTAGATTCTAGAACTTGTTTTGTGATGCATTCCGAGATCGCAAGTGAGGCTACACTTGTGTAGTTAGGAATAACTAAATGATAAGAGGCATTAGGATAACCCTTGTTTGATACCCGTAATATAATTACTTCTTCCACATCGGTTGAGTAATTCCCCCACACCCTTTGCGTTGTACTCATCTTTAGTACACGATACCCTTAGTTAACCCCTTAGAGCCTATCCTTTTCGCGGTTCTCGTGATGTTTCGGTTTTTCCGGAATATCAATGAAGAACATTGTTTACACCCCACCCCCAAATATACACCCAAATCGCCTTAGCCTACCCCTTATGCACTCACTTTTAGTGCAAATGTTTGTTATCACCCTAAACCCTTAGTTCAATTATCTAGTTGCTTGCATAAGTTGCTAAGTCGAGTCATATCCTTTGTATACAGTTTTGGGACGATTGGGATTCATGGGAAAAGTTAAAGTTTATGAAATGACGGGAAGGGAACGTTAAAAATTCAAATTCCCTTTGTTTGCGTAATAATGTACCCCAAGTGTTTTGATCTTTTCAAATCTGGTCAAATTAGTGTTAGAGTAATAAAAACTCAAGTGTAGGGATATGCCTGTAAATCCCTAGTATTTTGATGTTACCGTAGAGGATGGTAGAGTAAAAGTGTATGAAAAAAAAAAAAAAAAATCGAAAAAAAAATAGAAAAAGAGAGAAAAAAAAATAGAGTGTGAAAAAAAAAAATACGGGCTACCATCCTACATCTATCTTTTAAATTTATGTTTGTTTATTTCAGTTATCTAGAGTTTAGAGTGTCGAGTCTTGGCTTAGCAACGCCATTCTTCATATGCTTGTAACATAGAGATTTTTGACTTACCACCACTAAATAGCCTATCCCACCAAACCCTTGTTTCCCTACCGTAAGCCTAACATTACAACCCTTTAAAAGACCTCTTTGATAGTCTTTCCTAGGTGCTTACGCCAAAGCGATGGAGGTTTGATCTATTCTCAAGCCTATGGTAATCTATGTACTAGGACCGGTTAATGAGTGTTTATCTTCCATTTCCTATTTGTTATATTTCTTATATACACCCGAGAGAGATGTGAGTATCCAAACACCCCATGTGAGGTGCTAGTATGTAATTTCCGTGCTTGTTATGACTTTTGCGGGGCTTATAAGGTGACGCCGTCGCAAGGTTAACGTGGCCAAGACTAAACCCTAATGGCGGCGACACGACGGCGTCACAAAACATAAGGTGACGCCGTCGCATATGTAATCTTATATATAGAATCCGAATTTTTCAGTCTTTTGTGGAGAGTCTTTTGGAGTAAAAACCTAAAACCGAACCTAAGGTGTCTTGTACAGTATTTTAGGGTTTTAAACCCTATCTTACATCAAGATAAGTCTTTACTTCATTAATTCAATTATGTCTTTGATTATTTGTGTGTATGCTTGCATGTTCTCCATGTCCGGCTAATTTATTTGTGTGTTTGCTTAGGAAGTATGAAACTTAATTATTGAATATTGATTGGTTGTTTCTTATCTTAGTTGATTAATGATCTAGTAATGCGATAGGTCATTCGTTGTGTACTTAATGCTTGATTCATCTTTGTGAACCTTAGAATATAATTACCTGAGTAGTTGTAGGCTAAACCATCCAAAGAGCGCCTTAGAGTAGGAGTTTATCATCCCTAGTGGGTTTGTAGACGAGACCCTTTGGTAAGTTCAAAGAGTTAGGGAGAAACGCATACCCTGCAACTTTAGACACACAACGCAACTAGGAATAAGGACGTGACAATTCAACCACCAATAGGAGATAATTAAGGAGTAATACAAACTAAGTAAACACATCTTTAAACTATCATACGAGCACACATTAATTAGACATAGACTCCCACAACCTTAGTTTAGATAATTAGTTAATAGTAGAGTAATCGGTAGAAATACTAACCCCCCAAATCCAATACCCGAGATTCGTACCTTTCCATTTCATAAAACATACAAAGATAAAAAATAATCTTCCTCAACCTTAACCTTAGCGTAGTAACTCCTTACTAGCATTCCTATTCCCCTAGAGAACGATATCAATACCCGTGGCTTACCCTAATTACTACACTACAACGATTAGGTTCAATGCCTAGGGTGTTATAAAACTTGCTCGAAGAAAAGGAAGTTTCCTTGACCCCGAACGACGCGTGTAGCGTTATCATGGAGCAACCATGTCTAGGAGGGTAGTATGGTTCATGATTTTGTGGTGGTGGAATAGTGGAGTTGTTGGTGTTGGTGTTTGGAGTGGTGATTATGGAGGCTAGCAAAGCACTTTGCATTTGCATCGCATCACTAAGATGAGAATTCACCATATTGGAAAATTGGTGGAGATGATTGAGCTCGGCTTCAATCTCTTCTTTGGTGGGGTGATCATCCCACATGGATTCCTCAATGTCCTCTATATGAGAGGGCATTGATGTTGTAGGTAGTGGTTGATCCCCATACAAAGGACCATGGATTTCCTTGTGGATGGGATGGAAAAGAAGAGGTCTTGGCCCTAACGGGGCGTTTGGGTCAAATGATGGACGTGGAGATTCATGAGCTATTCGCTCAATAGTACCAAAGGATGGTAGTGGTGGTGGATGATTGGACCTAGGAGGCAAGTCCTCCAAGTCTTCCAAAAATGGATTTGGAGATGTAGGTGGAGTAGAGAATCACTCTAATGGGATGAGTGTTGGAGATTTTGGAGGTGATGATGATTTTGATGTTTGGATAGGAGCCGGTGGTGGTGAGCTAGGAGTCTTTGTTGGTGGTGGAGTAGTGACAATGATAGGTGATTGTGGAGGTGGTGTAGGAGTAGCCAAAGTGAGAGTTGTGTCATCTCTTATGGGAGATGAGATGGTTAATGGAGAAGACTCGGAAGAGGAGCTTATGTTGACAAAGCAACAAGGTCTTACGCTCATTCTAGCGGTTCTTTTGCAAGGCTTGGTTGATGGTGAAGACTTAGTCATTTTGGCTCAAGTTTTTGCTAGTAGATGATAAGATTTGAGAAGGTGTGAAGATGATCATGGTAAAAGCTCTTAATTTATAGGATTGGAAAATTATGGAGAAATGTGTTTGATTTGATGTTAAACCATAGAAGAGATGAGGTTTCTAATGATTTTGAAGTGGGTTTAATGCTAGTCATATCACCCAAGTCAATCCATACAAGAAGGATGGAGTGAAGAGACAAAGATTTGCAATAAATGTGTTATAATGATTATGGGATCTTTAGAATTAGATCACCCACGGATTGCAAGGAACCAAATTTTTAGTTCCTTCCTTTATGAAAAAGGGCTCCTTGGGTGGATTTTTGAAAATTTTGAATTTTGGTGGGAAATGGATATCATATATGCCTAAGTGTGTTACATTAGTTCTAATATGGATAATAACTAGTTAAGACTAACCTAGAAGCAATGTATGGTAATTTTGAGTGTTGAAATAAGCGAAATTTAGAAAATTACCTATAGGATCCACGGCACCAAAAGTTTACACAGGCGGAACCCTAAAAATGGTGCCGCCTGGTCCGCCTGTACAGGTATGGCGGTACCAAAATCCATAACAGACGGAACCAAAATAATGATGTCGTCTGATCCGTGGACATCAGAAAACTTCACACACCCATTTTTTAGGTGTCGGGGACTTTTCCGATACCTGAAATTTTGCTTAAAACATGTGACATTAATTATTTCTAGTTAGGAAAAGTTGATAACACATATATAAATATAGTGGAGCATAGACTTTGACCAAGGGCTAACGATTTTCACATAAAAGTTATTGTATCATACACCATAGTTATTGTCTTAAAACAATAACGATTTTAGAGTTTTCCTGAAATTTTCATAATTTTCCAACACTATTTGCTATTTTTCTTAATTAAAAAACAGTTTTTAGGTAATTTTAAATAGCTTTTAATACAATTAAATCAGAAAAAGTCCAAAAAAATAATTTTTCATTTTTATTAAGTTTAGATAAATATAAAAAGTAAAAAAAGTAGTTTTCCAGATTTTTCATAGTTTATTTTGTAATTTTTAGTAATTTAATTAGTTTTAAATAGTTTAAAATCCATAAAAAATAGAAAAATAATCAGAAAAATATAAAAATAGTTTTGAAAATTCTTTTTTGTTATTTTAGATTTTTCCAAGTCATAATTTTATTTTTCTAGGTTTATTTCCTATTTTCTTGTAATTTAGGTTATTATTAATTAGTTAAAAATAGTTTTTAATTAATAATAATTAGATAAATAGTTATAAAAATAATTTTCTTTTTCTTAAAATTTTCTTATATCACTAGGTTTGTAAAAATATCATTTTCATATTTTTAGGATTAATATTGTGTAAGTTTCACGTTTTTATTTGTACGTCACGTAGTTTTAATTTAAAAAAACATAAAATCAAAAACATCAGTTTAAAAATAGTGATAGCGTTTATTTAATATTTTTTATCTTTTTAATTTCCTTTAATTTGCATTTAAGCCCCTGTAATTTATAAATAACTCAAAATCCTTACTGATCACTATCCTTAGTGGTTATTCGACATCTGATTGTGTTAAACACCAGTCATCCTCCGTGGGACTTAACGACCCGGGAATCCACTGTATTCTCCTGATCTAAATTGCATTTGGTGTGTGAGCTGTTTTAAGTTCCTTACGGCTGGTCATTCACAAGTGGCTAGCCTGCGTGAGAAAACTTGACGGTTTTGCACAGATCAAATTTTGGCGTCGCTGCCGGGGAGGCTGTAAGCGTGTTCTAAACATTTTTCAGACCCGTACTTGCACATATACCACAGTTTGTAAAAAGTTTTTTGTAAAGTTATAACAAAATCAAAAAAGTTCATTAACACTTTTCCTAAAGTGTTAAAAACACCAAACAAAATATAAAACAACAAAACAATCGTAACGTTTTCTATCTTGTGTTTCTTTTAAGGTGATTCTTAAAGAGATACGATTTGGTTAAACGAGACGATACCAAAAATATTGTCCAAAAGTTTTAAACCCATCAGCACAAATCTATACCTACGTCTTTTCAGTGTTACTTAAATATATACATAAAAATCAACCACCGCAAATCAAGGCAGTACACCTACTAACTGGGGGTGTGACCATAATAAGTTCCCGAACATCAGATTTAAAACTTGCCTTTGTGTCCTTGTGATTTGGTGTACCTTTTTCAGAGAAGCCATTTCATTTGTGATTATTGGTTAAGTTCACTTGTCGTTTTGCCTCGCATTTGTTTTGAAAACTGATTTTTATACTTAGTGCATGCGCACTCGTTCTTCCAGTTCTACAAGTCCATTGTCAGAACTTGGAAAGATTCCTCGTAGACGTAGAGGACGTTCAGCTCCTTCAGCCGTGACTGAGGAACGTCTACCACCACCACCACCTGCCGTAATGGCAGAAGACAAGCCGATGAATGAGCTTCTCCAAGCACCCATCGAGGGTTACGGAGATGCTATTGTTGTCCCAGCCATCGTGGCTGATACTTTTGAGCTCAAAACCGGGTTACTTAATCTGGTAACCCAAAGCCAATTCTATGGTTTTGAGCGGGATGATCCTCATGCACACATTCGATGGTTTAACAAGATTGCATCTACCATCAAGTACAAGAATGTCCCACATGAAGCTATCAAGCTTCTTCTGTTCCCATTTTCTCTAGAGGGACAAGCCCGGAATTGGCTTGAGAAACAACCCCCTCGTTCCATTGAGACATGGGAAGATCTTGTCACAAAGTTTGTTAACGAATTCTATCCTCCATCCCGAACTACAAGTCTTAAGAATGAGATAATGAAATTCTCTCAAAGATTTGATGAATCATTCGGGGAGGCATGGGATCGTTACAAAGACTTGCTCCGCAAGTGTCCGCATCATGGTTTTACCGAGTTAATGCAAATGGATACTTTCTACAATGGTCTGAACCAGACCAATCAAGACTCTCTAAATGCCTCTGCGGGAGGTAATTTCTTGAGCAAGACCACAAAAGAAGCCTTGCAAATCATTGAAAACAAGTCCCAGGTCCGTCCTTTCCGCACAAAGACATATCATACTGAGTCTAATGCTGGACCTTCTACTTCATCTCCCGTGAGTACATCTAGCACCGATGCTAAGATTGACAAACTCACGGATATTGTTCAGGCTTTAGTTCTTGCTAACCAAAAGAAAGTCACTTTCACACAAGCACCATCATATGGTGAAGTGAAGAAAGTTGAAGTTTGTGTTACTTGTGGTGGTCCTCATGCATACTACAACTGTACTGCCACCGATGGTAGTCCGTTTGAAGCTAATGCTATAGCCGGTACTTCAAATCAAGGAGGTAATCAATACCGTCCTCAGAATGAACCAAACTACCGTGCTAACACTTATCAGGCACCACCCGGTTTTAACCAGAATCCTAACCGGAATCAGAACCAACCAAGAATGAACCAAGGCTATCAAAACCAAGGTAATTTCTATTCCGGATCCAATCAAGGTTTCCAACATCAAGGAAATCTTAATCAAAACACTTACAATCGAGGGAATCAATTTCAGGGGAATATGAACCCTAATCAAGGGAATTCTGGCTATAACCAGAACATACGGCCTCAAATTATCCCTCCACCTCCTCCTGTATCAACATCTGATGAGCTTTTAAAGCAATTCATGAAGACTCAAGAGGAGACAAACAGGTTGTTGGTTAGTCAGATCGCTGAATTAAAGAAGTCTTTAAATGATCGACCCTCGGGCTCAGGTACTTTACCTAGCAACACGATCGCTAATCCGAGGGGCGATGCAAAGGCGATCACAACCAGAAGTGGTGTTTCGTATGATGGACCTGCTATTCCTACTACCTCTTCTTCTTCTCTCCCGAAGGTAGTGGAAAGTGAACCTGAGGCGACAAAGGACAAGGAACTTCCTACTAATAACGGAAGTACCAGCAATGTCCATCCTCAGGTTGTCCAGAAACCAAAATCCAATCCAGGAGTTGTTTTTGAACCTCCTGTAGCTCCCATTGAAAATACCAAATCCAAATCTTCTATTCCTTACCCATCACGTTTACATGAGCAAAAGCTCCGCGAGAAAGCCAGTCAACAAATGGAAAAATTCTTTCAAATTTTCCAAGAAATTCATTTTGACATAAGCTTCGCGGATGCTATCATGTTGATGCCCAAGTTTGCATCAACTCTCAAGCACATGTTAAGCAACAAGGAAAAGCTGTTTGAAATGGCTAAAACTCCTCTGAACGAGAACTGCTCTGCAGTTATCTTGAAGAAGCTTCCCGAGAAGCTTGGAGATCCTGGAAAGTTCCTCTTACCTTGTGTATTTCCAGGAATGGTTGAATGCTTTGCCTTAGCCGATCTTGGTGCAAGCATAAACCTGATGCCTCATTCAGTATGGAAGAAACTTTCTCTTCCGGATCTTACTCCTACATGCATGACTCTCGAGCTTGCAGATCGTACAATATCTCGTCCTCTTGGAATTGCCGAGGACGTATTTGTGAAAGTAGGAAAGTTCCATTTTCCAGCTGACTTTGTAGTTGTTGATTTCGATGCTGATCCACGGGTTCCTCTCATTGTTGGAAGAGTATTCCTGAGAACAGGCCGTGCTCTCATTGATGTATTTGAGCAAGAAATCACATTACGTGTTGGTAATGAAGCTGTCACCTTTAACCTTGATCAAACTTCGAGGTACTCCGCAAACTATGATTCTGAGTCGGTTAACGGAATAGATATCATTGATGTTGCTTCTGAAGAGTACTCTCAAGAAGTTCTTGGTTATTCTCATAATTCTGTGAGTGGGGATCCCACCACATCTTCTCAACCTATCATAGCCAATTCTACTCCTTCTCTCACTCCGTTTGAGGGAAGCGACTTCATCTTGGAAGAGATTGAAGCATACTTGGCTAGTGATTCTGTTCCATGGGAAATTGATCACGCTCCAATTGACATCGAGGGGGACATACTTCTCATTGAGAAGTTGCTTAAAGATGATCATTCATCAACCCCTCATACTAGTGATGCAATTCCGGAAGAGATTAATCACCATGAGATTAATCCAAAGGGAGATATTCTTATTCTTGAGAAGTTGTTAAATCAGGACACTTCTCCTCCACTCCCTCCCGTCAACCTTCATAACAAGGAAGTCAAGTCAGTTGAGAAAACTGAAGAATTTCCTGAAGTCGAACTTAAGGACTTACCACCTCATCTCGAGTATGCATTTCTTGAGGGTGATGATAAATTACCCGTCATTATTGCTCGAGATTTGAGTAAAGATGAAAAGACTGCTCTCATAAAGGTCTTGAAGTCACACAAGCAAGCAATTGCTTGGAAACTCTCCGACATTAAGGGTATTAACCCTGAGTTTTGTACTCACAAAATCTTGATGGAGGATGACTTCAAACCAGCAGTTCAACATCAGAGAAGGGTGAATCCAAAAATCCATGATGTTATCAAACAGGAGGTTATCAAACTTCTTGATGCAGGATTGATTTACCCAATCTCATATAGTCCTTGGGTTAGCCCAATTCACTGTGTTCCAAAAAAGGGTGGCATAACTGTTGTCACGAATGAAGAAAACGAGTTAATTCCAACTCGGCTGGTTACGGGATGGCGTGTGTGTATTGACTATCGTAAGTTGAATGACGCCACCCGTAAAGACCATTTTCCTCTACCCTTCATGGATCAGATGCTTGAGAGATTAGCAGGAAATGAGTACTATTGTTTCCTTGATGGTTTCTCGGGTTACTTTCAGATCCCCATTGATCCACAGGATCAAGAGAAGACCACATTCACCTGCCCATACGGAACTTTTGCCTACAAACGTATGCCTTTTGGCTTATGTAATGCTCCTGGCACGTTCCAACGATGTATGATGGCCATATTCCACGACATGATCGGGGAAACAATGGAGGTGTTTATGGATGACTTCTCAGTCATTGGGGATTCATTTCAGACATGTCTCTCCCATTTAGACAAAATGCTTAAAAGGTGTGAAGACACCAATCTCTGTCTAAATTGGGAGAAGAGCCACTTTATGGTCAAAGAAGGCATAGTCCTTGGCCATAAGATTTCCAAAAATGGGATTGAGGTCGATAGAGCAAAAGTCGATGTTATTGCTAAACTGCCTCATCCTACTACCGTCAAAGGAATTAGGAGTTTTCTTGGTCATGCCGGGTTTTATCGTAGATTCATACAGGATTTTTCAAAAATCGCTCGGCCTATGACCCATCTTCTTGAAAAAGAAGCTCATTTTATCTTCTCTCCTGAGTGCGTCGAAGCTTTTGAAACACTAAAGAAAAAGCTTACGGAAGCACCCATTCTAGTTGCCCCCGACTGGGACTTACCCTTTGAGCTCATGTGCGATGCAAGTGATTTTGCTATCGGTGCAGTCTTGGGGTAACGAAAAACCAAGCATTTTCAGCCTATCCACTACGCAAGTAAGACTATGACTGAAGCTCAAACCCATTACACCACTACAGAAAAAGAACTATTAGCTGTGGTGTATGCGTTTGAAAAATTTCGGCCATACCTCATCTTGACCAAATGCGTAGTGTATACGGATCACTCGGCTCTCAAATATCTCTTTGCAAAACAAGATGCAAAGCCGAGACTGCTCCGTTGGGTTCTCCTCCTCCAGGAATTTGATATCATTATACGTGATAAAAAAGGAGCTGAGAACATGGCTGCTGATCATCTATCCCGATTAGAGAACCCTCACCAAGATGTTTTCGAGAAAAAGGAAATAAATGAAACATTTCCTCTCGAGACACTCAATGCGGTTTCTTTTCGTGGAGACTCTTCTACCCCATGGTTTGCTGACTTCGCAAATTACCATGCGGGTAACTTCATAGTGAAAGGGATGTCGTCCCAACAGAAGAACAAATTCTTCAAAGATGTTAAACATTACTTCTGGGACGACCCCTACTTGTTTAAAATTTGCGCGGATCAAGTCATCTGGCGATGTGTGTATGGTCAGGAAGCTATTGACATTCTCAAGGCTTGCCATTCTGGACCTACTGGGGGACATCATAGCCCCAACTACACCGCCAAGAAGGTGTTTGATTCCGGATTCTATTGGCCCACAATTTACAAGGATGCCCACGAATTTGTCAAAGCCTGTGACGCTTGTCAACGTCACGGGAATATCTCACAAAGAAATGAAATGCCGCAAAACGCCATTCAAGTGTGTGAGATCTTTGACATCTGGGGCATTGACTTTATGGGGCCATTTCCTTCTTCTCGCAGTAATAAGTACATACTCGTGGCCGTTGACTATCTGTCAAAATGGGTTGAAGCTAAGGCTTTGCATACCAATGATGCCCGAGTTGTTGTGAAATTCTTGAAATCTCTTTTTGCTAGGTTTGGAACTCCACGAGCCATAATCAGTGATCGTGGTACGCATTTCTGCAATGACCAGTTTGAAAGAGTCATGCAGAAGTATGGTGTAACTCACCGTCTCTCTACTGCGTATCACCCCCAAACAAGTGGGCAAGTGGAAGTTTCCAACCGGGGGATTAAAAGAATTCTGGAGAGGACGGTTGGCGAAAACCGTGCCTCTTGGTCGGATAAGCTAGATGACGCACTCTGGGCCTTCCGTACAGCTTACAAAACACCCATCGGGTGTACTCCATACAAGCTCGTGTACGGAAAGGCGTGTCATTTGCCGGTTGAGCTTGAGCACAAGGCATACTGGGCCTTGAAGCATGCCAACTTCGATATTCAGACAGCGGGTGATCACCGGAAAGTTCAAATGAATGAATTAAATGAACTCCGTGATCAAGCATACGAGAACTCTTTGATCTACAAAGAAAAGACAAAGAAGATTCATGACTCCAAAATCAAGAACCGCGTTTTCAACGTTGGTGATCGAGTCCTTCTTTTCAATTCAAGATTGAAGATTTTCTCGGGAAAGCTTAAGTCCCGTTGGTCTGGTCCATTTACTATCACTAAGGTTTATCCTTATGGCACCATTGAGTTATCTCAACCCGATGGTCCAAACTTTAAAGTGAATGGTCATCGGTTGAAGCATTACTTTGGAGAGGACATTTCCCCAGTGGTTGTCCCGGATCTACAAACTTTCCCCATGAACCAATGAATGCGGGGATCGAGTCAAGCTAGCGACTCGGGAATCAAAAACAGTAGCATGCCATATGGGTTGTCACCCATATTTCTGAGCTGTCTGAAGTTTGTTACGGTTAGCCATTCACAAGTGGCTAGCTTGTGTGACAAAACTTGACAGTTTAGCTTCTTCTTTCTACTTTCTACCACCTTAGTGTGGGGGAGTTGCCCCACATGTTGTGTATATATAAGAGTTTCAAAAAAAAAAAAAAAAAAAAAAATCCTTGCTAAATAATGGCCTTAGTATTTCCCTTTTACGTTCTATGTTTCGGCATAACCGCCGGTACTTTGAATATTGAGGGCAATATTCATTTCTAAGTGTGGGGGGAATTCTCACGAATTTTATCATGTAATTATACCGCCTAATCCCCTCATTTTTGGCCAAATTTTTTTTTTTGGAGTAAGTGTTTTACACTTACTCATCTTATGGTTATCAGTCCGCCTTGTCTAATAAACAAAAGGATTGGCTAATCCAGGAGCAAACGGCTCTTGGTAAAGATATCTCAAATCCGTTGACGGCTTGCAATTTGCCCAAAATTGTATGGTATTCAGCTCACCATATCCTTAAAAGTGAAGAGTTGGCTAGCCCGCAAGTTTATGGCTTGTGGTAAAGGCAGTTGGAAAACCATAATTGGTAATCAGCTCACCAAAGATATTTTATCTAAGAGTTGGCTAGTCCAGAAGCAAACGGCTTCGGGTAAAGACAAATCAAATCCGTTGAAAGCTGATGATTTGCTCAAAATCATTTGGTTATCGGTGTACCAAGGTTCTTACTTGAACTGAAACATTTGGCTACTCCAGAAGTAATGGATTTTGGTAAAGAGATGAAATCCATTAATTTTTCTCAAAACATTGCTAGGGACTAGCAATATCTTAGTGTGGGGGATTGATGAGTGTCTAAATACTCATCATTTTTGTACCAATTAAACTGCAAAAACATCTGAAAACACTCAGAAATGCATCAAAATGATAAAAATATCACAAATAAGTGTTTTATGTGTTTTAAATGCAAAAATATCAAAATCTGGTGAAAAACGTATCAAGTTTGCATAATTGGCAGTTTTAGTCCCCCAAGTTTCAAAAGTTGTCAAAAATAGTCCCTGGTATATCTAAATAAAGAAAAATGTTATTCAAGGTCCCTGAAATATTCTAAATTGTCAAAAATGGTCCTTGAATAAATCTTTTGTTAAATGGCAGAAAAGGTCTCTCAACTTTCAAAAATGTCAAGTTTGGTCCCTGGAAAATTGAAATTGTCAAATCTAGTCCTTGTACTATTGAAGGTTGTCAGTTTTAGTCCTTGTAACAACTTTGGAAAAATGGCAGGAATGGTCCTTCAAAATTTCAAAAATTACAATCTAGTCCTTGTCATTTAAGCTAAAGCCAAGACTTGTCAAAACTACATTTGACCCCCCTGCCTTTATACCTTTGACCCCTGTCTTTTCTCATTTTGGACTGCCCAAGTCAAACAAACAGTACCCCTCCCTTTGCCCGCCACCTACTGTTTATCCCCTCCACCTGTGTCTTCCAACTTGCCTGCAACCCTCAGCCCTCTCCCATCACCTTTCCACCACCCCCTCATCATCACTAACCCCCCACAATAAATGCCACCCCCCCCTAGCAGCTAACACAGGCCTACAAGTCAAATCCATGTTTCCCGCCAAAATGATAAAAGCAGCCAACACACTCCAAACTCTCCCATTGGCCAAACAAAGTGGTGGGATTCTCTCAGAAGGCCACGTGGATGCTTTTTGGAGCATAAAAGAGGCAAGAAAGAGGCAAGAGAAGTAGTAGTTAGTTTATTTTCTTTAAGTGTATGTCGTTTTCAAGCTTATAATGTCTTAAACAGTTCTTAATTGTATTTTCCAGTTTAATTGTATCAAACAAAGGTATTTGAGTGTATTACAACTTTCTTCAAGCATCAATTTAAGTTTGAGTTTACATTTCATGTTTTTTGTCCACTGTTGCAAATTTAGGTTTCAATTTCTTATCTTCAATTCTCTAGCAGCTTATTTATAAGCTCATATAAGCTTATAATAGCTTTTTGTAAGCCTATATTCAATTTTCAAGCATCTTTGGAATCTGGTCAACAAAAGTCAAAGTAAGGGTAAGATTGATGCAGAAATGGAATTTGGTGATGCAGACATGGATTTGGGGTGATTTAGAAGCAGTGTGTTTGGTTTAGAATAGGTAGAGGTTCATTGGTTCAGTTTCAAGCCACTGTGGCTAAAGGACCCTTTTGTAAGTAAGTTTCAAGGTTTCATTGCATATGATGTATTTGTAGTTGTAAACTGTTAAAACCTGTTCAACTAGTATTAATTAAGTTAGTTTAACTTAGTTTGATCAGTAATAGTAGCTAGAGTAGAGATTAGATCAGTTTTAATTTCAAATTAGTAGTTAAAAGGGTGTTTGGATCAAGTGCTTAATCTGTGTTGGAAGTTTAGTCAGTAGTAGTTATCTATTGGTTCATGCTTGTTAACTCTATTTGCAATCATATCTGTCTCATTTAGTGCCTGCAAAACACTCAAAGTCAAATTCATACTCAACTGTCCTAGTCACTTAATCTGTTGTAATTTTACAAATCCAAACTCTTATTTTGTGCTTAAAACTCATAAACAAAGCTTGATGTAGTTCCATTTCATCACTAAACAACATAATCAGTCCATAAATCAGCTTTAAAATTCAAGAAAGTCAACTTCTCAATTTTTGTCAAAAAGTCAAAAACTTGCAAAACACAGTTTTGGCCCAACTAGAAGGATTTTTCTTGGGCTCATTTCTGAACCAAATCAAGTGAAACTCTGGAATTAAGAACTTCAACTGGTCAAATTACTTATCATGATTTTTGTTAAATTTTAGAAATTTTCTAAAAGCTCCAACAGAGCTTGTAAAACAGGGCTCAGTTGCCCTGTTCATCAAACTCAGCCTTGACTGAGTTTTTCTCAGATCTTGCATAGGTTGCACAGAGCTCATAAGAGCTTATCTTTGGCTCATCTTTGGTTTAAACATAGTTAGCCAGGTCATCATGAGGTTCTCACCTCTGTTTTTCCATTTGAGCTTATTGAATAGCTGGTGCTTAAGCTCAAAGTTGTTCCCTCACACTGTTTTAGCAACTTAACTCAAATCAATCAAATCACAAGCAGTTGCAATTCAGAGGTCAAGACTTGTTGTTTTTAGTTGATTTAGATTACTTTTAGCATAAAATAGCTTCTGTGAAAGTGTGGTGCTCAGTTTGAACCTTGTGCTTATTCAAAGTGCTTATTAATAAGCACTTACAACTGCAGTCTCAATTTCCTCCACACAACACCATGTTTTTCTATTTTTCCTAGATTCATAATATCATTTTAGAGTTTTCCTGAAATTTTCATAATTTTCCAACACTGTTTGCTATTTTTCTTAATTAAAAAACAGTTTTTAGGTAATTTTAAATAGCTTTTAATACAATTAAATCAGAAAAAGTCCAAAAAAATAATTTTTCATTTTTATTAAGTTTAGATAAATATAAAAAGTAAAAAAAAAGTAATTTTCCAGATTTTTCATAGTTTATTTTGTAATTTTTAGTAATTTAATTAGTTTTAAATAGTTTAAAATCCATAAAAAATAGAAAAATAATCAGAAAAATATAAAAATAGTTTTGAAAATTCTTTTTTGTTATTTTAGATTTTTCCAAGTCATAATTTTATTTTTCTAGGTTTATTTCCTATTTTCTTGTAATTTAGGTTATTATTAATTAGTTAAAAATAGTTTTTAATTAATAATAATTAGATAAATAGTTATAAAAATAATTTTCTTTTTCTTAAAATTTTCTTATATCACTAGGTTTGTAAAAATATCATTTTCATATTTTTAGGATTAATATTGTGTAAGTTTCACGTTTTTATTTGTACGTCACGTAGTTTTAATTTAAAAAAACATAAAATCAAAAAGATCAGTTTAAAAATAGTGATAGCGTTTATTTAATATTTTTTTATCTTTTTAATTTCCTTTAATTTGCATTTAAGCCCCTGTAATTTATAAATAACTCAAAATCCTTACTGATCACTATCCTTAGTGGTTATTCGACATCTGATTGTGTTAAACACCAGTCATCCTCCGTGGGACTTAACGACCCGGGAATCCACTGTATTCTCCTGATCTAAATTGCATTTGGTGTGTGAGCTGTTTTAAGTTCCTTACGGCTGGTCATTCACAAGTGGCTAGCCTGCGTGAGAAAACTTGACGGTTTTGCACAGATCAGTAATCCTCCCTACACTTATCCCTTATGTAAAATACCTTTACATGCAATTAAGACGAGGTTAAAAACAAAATAAAGCATTTTTACAAATTTAAACATGAGGATAAACAATTAATAAAATATATATGACACTAACAAGCAAACAATTAAGCATGGGTTGCCTCCCACGAAGCGCTTTTCTTTATTTAAGAGTCTTGTAGCTAGACTCATAGTCGTGCTCCTACGTTGCCCTAATCTTAGAGGCCCATTCGATCTCCTTTACTCTTCTTTCATCACGAATATATTCAGGCCCTAGTTCAAGACAAGCAGTGTAGTAAACTTTGTTCTTCCAGTCTACTTCGAATGCCGGAATGTTATCTACATCTAAATTATCCATGCCCTCAAAATTCTTATTTTTGTGGGGCATTATATATTTAACATTCTCGGTTTCATTGGAGAACTCGATTATCCCTTTCTCTTTATCATAAACCATCTTAGACTCTTCTATAAATGGTTTCCCAAGTATCACATCTCCTAAAAAACCATCAATGATTCCTTTGACATTTTCCAGAATCATGAAATCACACCTATATGTGAAGTTACCTATGAACACGTGCAATCCCTTAACCCTCCCCACATAGTTACTTGCTTTCCTAGGGCGAAAGGGGTCCCTCATAGGCTCTAGCTTTTTGCTCATGATCCAATTGTAATAGAGCCTAGACATGATATTCATGGTTGCCTTATAATCAATGTAGGTGTGATCCCTGTATAAGTATCCAATCATACACGGTATTTTGATGTTTTTAGGGTTTCCCCTCCTTATACGAGGCTCGAAAGGTGGTCTTGGAAAATTAACCACATTATGGTGATAAGCGGTTTCTTTCCTTTTAGGGTATGAATCAAAGTACTCCCTAAGTTCTCCCTTCTCCTTACTACCCTCCATAATTTCTAACATCTTATAATCTCCTTCTTCTAAATCATCATCCGAATCACTTGTAATCGAATCACTATCTAGAGGTTGATCAGATTCCTTAAGGGCTTCCTCAAGTGTATTTTCAATTATCATATTTAATTTCCTAAGCTCTCCAATCTCACTCATGATACGGGCTCGAAGTTGGTTAGCAGAGGCTGGGTCAAGCAGTGGGTATTTGTTTGGTGGTGAAGCGTTGTTTGGTTGTTGGTTATCGAGTGGTTGTTGGTTATCACCTTTCATGATGAAAAGTGATGAGGTTACGAACAAAAGGTCACGAAGAAGGGGGATAGACTAAGAGAAAGCTAAAAAATGAGAAAAATTTACTTGATAGGAATCAAGCAAAGAACCTAAACGAGGTGGACTACTAACTAGCTATTCTATTCCCCGGCAGCGGCGCCAAAAACTTGATAACGCTACACGCGTCGTTCGGGGTCAAGGAAACTTCCTTTTCTTCGAGCAAGTTTTATAACACCCTAGGCAGTGAACCTAATCGTTGTAGTGTAGTAATTAGGGTAAGCCACGGGTATTGATATCGTTCTCTAGGGGAATAGGAATGCTAGTAAGGAGTTACTACGCTAAGGTTAAGGTTGAGGAAGATTATTTTTTATCTTTTTATGTTTTATGAAATGGAAAGGTACGAATCTCGGGTATTGGATTTGGGGGGTTAGTATTTCTACCGATTACTCTACTATTATCTAATTATCTAAACTAAGGTTGTGGGAGTCTATGTCTAATTAATGTGTGCTCGTATGATAGTTTAAAGATGTGTTTACTTAGTTTGTATTACTCCTTAATTATCTCCTATTGGTGGTTGAATTGTCACGTCCTTATTCCTAGTTGCGTTGTGTGTCTAAAGTTGCAGGGTATGCGTTTCTCCCTAACTCTTTGAACTTACCAAAGGGTCTCGTCTACAAACCCACTAGGGATGATAAACTCCTACTCTAAGGCGCTCTTTGGATGGTTTAGCCTACAACTACTCAGGTAATTATATTCTAAGGTTCACAAAGATGAATCAAGCATTAAGTACACAACGAATGACCTATCGCATTACTAGATCATTAATCAACTAAGATAAGAAACAACCAATCAATATTCAATAATTAAGTTTCATACTTCCTAAGCAAACACACAAATAAATTAGCCGGACATGGAGAACATGCAAGCATACACACAAATAATCAAAGACATAATTGAATTAATGAAGTAAAGACTTATCTTGATGTAAGATAGGGTTTAAAACCCTAAAATACTGTACAAGACACCTTAGGTTCGGTTTTAGGTTTTTACTCCAAAAGACTCTCCACAAAAGACTGAAAAATTCGGATTCTATATATAAGATTACATATGCGACGGCGTTACCTTATGTTTTGTGACGCCGTCGTGTCGCCGCCATTAGGGTTTCGTCTTGGCCACGTTAACCTTGCGACGGCGTCACCTTATGTCCGTGACGCCGTCCTCTTCAGCTTCTGACGTCGTCTGGATTGCATCTAGGCCGTCTGAGTAGCGACGGCCTACTCTTTCACAACTAGACGTCGTCGCTTGAAAATACGAGTTTTGGGTTCTGGACCGTCACAATAATTTTGGGATGGCGTCGCCATTAACACCTGACGCCGTTGCCTTCTAATTTCAGCAACTGTGAGTGTCTCGATTTTGACTTTGGTCATTTTCTTCATATATTCGCGCCTTTTCGTCCAAATAAGTGCCATTCCAGCATTTTGCCTTCAAGAGACCTAAAAAGTGAAAAGGAACGATATTAAGCAATAACGGATACAAAAGTGATCAAATAAGGACTTAAACGACCCCTCAAAATGGTACCTTTTAAAACCTTATCACTCCAATTTTGAGCGGACCGCCCAAATCACCGAGAGGACCCGGGTGATGGTCCATGAGCTTCAAGACGAAATGAGGTTCATCCTCAATCACATCCTAGAGCGCATCAATGCTCTCGCTCATCCACCACCTCAATAGGAGGGTCCTAGTTTATTCTCTTTAAGCTTTTTTATTTTTCTAGGCTTTTCTTTGTAATTTTTTTTTTTCTAGGATAATTTTTTAGGATTTTATTCTTGTACTAACACTTCATTGTGTTCCCTTTTCATGATTTTTATATCATGAAATTTTTTATCAAATGAATGGTGTTTCTTATATTATTGTTGATTGTTACATGGTGTTTGGAAATGCTTGTGATGATGCTTATTACTAACAATTTTTTTTTTTTTTTTGTAGCTTTTTCACAATCCATGTATCTTTATCTTGGCACCCAATTTAGGGGGTGCATTGGTCAAGGGGGAGATAATGGCTCGGGCTCATTACATATTCCGCCTCGCATCTTCTTTTTGTTGAGACAAAAAGGGGGAGAAATATATAGAACTTGGTTAAATTTGACTTTTATAAAAAGTCAACTGCATACTTTGACTTTCTGAAAAGTCAACATCATACTTCAACTAATGAAGACTTTGACTTTCTAATGAAAAGTCAACTGCACACTTTTACTTTCTGAAAAGTCAACATCATGTCTAAATTGGACATACTTGCATTATCATCTTTATCTTTCAAGTTCTAAAACTAATATTTTTATAACTCTTGTACAATCTTTACATCTTTCATAAAAATAAAATTTATATTTTGTCGTCAACAAAAAGGGGGAGATTGTTAATACAAATATCGTCATTAAACGTTATTTATATTTTATGATCTTTACCTAAGTTTTGTTAACGACAAAAGTAAATTTAATTTTTATAAAGCTTAAAGCTTGTCAAGTTTAATAGATATTAAAACAAGCTTTTCATCACTCAAGCATTTAAATTTTGATTAATCATATTTTTGATATGACTCTAAACCATAATGTATGTTAGTATTTTTAGATCAGGAATGTTTTGGTTTCTTAAAACAAAACATTACATATGTATTTACATTTTAACATATTTCTAAAAATAGAAAAACAAACACATGACATCATTTAGTGCATCATTGAAATCCTTAGAAGATTTCACTAGATACTTTGTGTAGATTTAGACTCTACATATCTTACACAATCTTGGATAGATATGGTTGACTTTGGTAAAATTTTGGTGATCTTGCTGTCAGACCCCGGCGGCACCAAAACTTAACACGGACGGAACCCTTTTGAGGGATCCGTGGTGCGTGGTGCCTGCTGAGTATTTTGGCTATAAATAGCAAAGCCAAACCAAGTTGTTTTTCATCCCTTTCTATCATATTCACATACATTACTTCTCTCTAAAATTTCTAACTCAGTTTCATATCATATTAGTGATCTCTTTTGTAGCAAAGAAGATCAAGGTATATTCAAGCTTCAACAAGTTGTTGGAAGTCTTGTTTGTTTGTTGTTGTATGATCTTGTATTGATTCATACATCATTGTTGTACCAAACCATCATAATCTTGTGAGTGTGAGTGGTTAGTATTTTAGTCCTTAAAATACATTGTGTATGAGAGTGGTTGTACCCTTGAAAAGAACTCGATATCTAGCTTAGTGTCGGAAATAGTGTGTAAGCGAAGTGTAAAAGTTTCTTCGCCGGTGAAAGGAGCTTGTTGACTAGTGAAGTTAAACTCTCGAGTGTGAGACTCGAGGAGTGGAGTAGGGTAAGGAAAAAGAGTCCTTATACACCGAACCACTATAAACAACTTGTTGTGGTTTGATTGTTTCTTTCCTTATTTACTCTCTATATATTGTTTGCATATTGATTATAATTCACTAACATATCCAAGATCAATATCAATTGATCTTTTAATAAGTTTTAAAACAAAATTTTTAATCGGTAAACTATTCAACCCCCTTCTAGTTTTCCACATGTTTATATAAGATCATTATCATTTTTTTTTATCCAACAACATCTTTCCAGTATGATAGTTTTGGGAACACATGGTACTACGCATAAAAAAGGAGAGCAAGAAAGCAAATATTAGTTTCGTTATAATTGTATACAATATGTTTTAAAGATGTAAAGGTTATAGTATGATTAGATATGGCTTATCCGTTGCTCATATTCCATATATAATTATAAAAATGTCATGATGATGTCTTGATATCCACATAAGAATATAATGTCGTCAAATTACAAACTGGTACCATATTAGGATCAATGGTTATAAGCTAAACTAAATAATTAACTTTTTTAGCTTAACTACAAAGAGGACGATAATTAATACTCACCATCAGTCGTTTGAGAATGATAATATGGAGAATGCGCGGAATAACACTTTCATACGCTTACCTATCATAAGACAGTAACATATATGAAAGTGAGATTAATAAATCAAGACATTTTCATTTAAGCTTAGAGGCCAAATTTGACAATTGCAGCTCTCTTAACTCACAAACCCATACTTGCTCGACATATATGTCTAAAATCAGAGTTGAACCCTCAACCACTCCTGTTGGAACATATATTCTTGGGGTGTCCAAGTCAGGTTCTATTTTAATTATTTAGTTTGATTATATGTTCCTTAGCAAATAGTTTTACACAGTTTCGGGCTATATCATTGGTCGAAAAAGAAATAACACATAAATAAAAAATATGATACATACTTGTAGCCATATGTAGGGAAATTTGGCGGGGCAAGCATGCAAGGCCTTCGTGAGCGAAATCCATATGGGCTCGGACGCCTCGCTCTGAATTTCTTCAACCTAGGAAAATTGGTTCTGTTAGCACCAACCTGCATCGATCAAAATCTACAAATGAGAATTCATAAACCAAATGTGTAAATATATCGAACATGGTATAACATATATAGTTAGGACCTTGAGTTGACGCTTGTACAATTCTGATTCATTCGAGAGCAAAGAATTCTGAACATAATCTACCGAGCCATCCTTCATGTCAGAATGTGCTATAATGTTCCATAATCATTATATCTTATAAGTTTAAAGTTTTAGACTCAATCAGATTCAAAATGTAAATAAGAACAGTCTCTGGTCAAAATTTTAAGATGAAAAGGATAACATAAAGTGCAAACCAAAACGGCAAAAGTGAGTTCTAAAACTACATCTACTGGTTCAAATAAACTTCACTATAGAAACACATCCAAAAATAGACTCAAATTAAAAATTAAAAATTAACCCATATGAAACAAACCCGTAAACGAATTTAATATATCAAATCACAATTAAGCGTTACAATTGACCATAAATAGCATGTGAATTTGATGAAAGGGTTGACTAGTAAGAAAAACCCTAAATAATATACCTTTGTAATATTTTATGAAGACCATTCACCTCGCTAATTGTGACGTTATTCTTTTAATTCGTAGATCATTCATCTGTGTGATTGATGATTACTATAGAAAAATCAGAAACATTGAATCCTTGTTTGTAATTGTAAAACTAAATTATACATGAATCCCAAAATCTTACCGAAGGATTTATTGTAGTTTTTATCGATCTTTTATATGAATGTCGTCATGGTGTAGTTGTATTTTTATTTTTTGTGCATTGTGAAGGTTTGCTTGTATGGAATGCAAATAACCGCGCTTTTTTTTTTTTTTTTTTTTTTTTTTTAATTTACATGTTTGGCTAAAACTATGAAAAAATAGATATAAGGACCATGCGTATTTTTTAGTTTTCAAAACATCTTAGTATACAAAAACGAATTTTAAGAATTTTGGTCGAATATGGAAAAACTTAGGCTTAATTATTTTTCAAAATCCAAAAAAAAAATCAAATTAAAAATATTACTCAATAAGGCATGAATTAATATTTTTGAAATGTAAAATTCTCACTAAAGGTTTTGTTTTATTATATAAAAAGATAGCTCTTCCAAAAAGTTCCCTTAAACAGGCCCATAGCCATAAGTAAAAGTCCATTCGAAAAGCTTTTAAAATTGCTCTAAAACATACAAATAAAATTCTCACTAAAGGTTTTGTTTTATTATATAAAAAGATAGCTCTTCCAAAAAGTTCCCTTAAACATGCCCATAGCCATAAGGCTACTCACAATAAGACCCTCAACCTATTG
Organism: Chrysanthemum seticuspe; assembly: GCA_019973895.1. Taxonomy (NCBI): domain Eukaryota; kingdom Viridiplantae; phylum Streptophyta; class Magnoliopsida; order Asterales; family Asteraceae; genus Chrysanthemum; species Chrysanthemum seticuspe. The sequence continues at coordinate 170,914,213 of BPTQ01000002.1, read as the reverse complement.
GGTTGTGAGGGTTGCATTGGGTTGTCCTTGTTGTGGGCATTTGGGTTGGAGGAGGTTGAGAGGCAAGAGGGTTGAGGAGCCAACCTAATAGCACACTAGGTTGAGTGTTTGTTTTGTGTATGTGTTATGTGTTTTTAATTAATTAAAAAATTATTTTTGTGGGGTATGATTTTTGTAGTAGAGGTTGTCTTATTGTGTTTAAAAGGTCGTCTGTAGGTCGCAGAAAAGAGAAAGCTGATGTGGCAAGTAAAATGAGGGTCGCTAAGGGTTGTTATTGGGGGTAGCCTAAGTAAAAGTCCATTAGAAAAGCTTTTAAAATTGCTCTAAAACATACAAACGTCACCTTCATTCAAATTTGTTCACCAAAAATGAGAAGGATGCAATTCGCTAAACAAGTAATGACGTCATCATCTACACACTTACGTTCTTTCGCTTCAGCTTCTTCCAACAATAATAAACTCTTCGTAGCAGGTGATCACGCACACTCATTGGTAGTATATTATTATCATTATATTTTGATTTTTTTTTAAACACAGTTTTGAATTATTCTTTTTTAATATATATGAGGTTTGTAGGTTTGTCTTGGTCAGTGGATGAAAAATCATTAAAAGAAGCTTTTTCTTCATTTGGTCAGGTATCTGAAGGTAACTATTATTATATCTTACAGTATGTTACTCAAGTTAAATTAGTTGAAGCTTTGTGTAGAATGTAGATATTCGAGTTTTGTTCGCCAACTGTTCGATAAAATGCTTCAACTAGAATACGCTGTGTTAAATAATTGACGACCTGCAATTGTTTTTTTTTTGTTAACCGTGATTTCCGACCTTTTGGCTGGCTAATTCACTAGAGTTGATAGCCGCAAGTTCTTACCAAGGTGGTTCCCTCTGCAATGTTAAGTGCACCTAACTTTTTCGAGGTTTGAGTGATGAAAAAATGTGACAACATTTTGCGGAAAGAAAACGCGAGTTTTATAAAACGAACTAGTTGAAGGTAGAAAGAAGTGAGAAAGGGGCGGCTGCTACATGTAAATACTACATGCCTTGCATATGGAAATTGAACTAAGTAAGGAGCCACATATACGACACTCACCACAACAAAAACTTGATGTTGTAATAAGAAACTTGATCAATTAAAACCCCTATTGACTTGACCGAGAATGTAGCGAACATAACCAACCATCAGAGTTGTTTGCGAAGGTTGTTTTTGGACCCCTGGCCTGCTCATTCCCTCTTCTTAAATTTCGATGCAATTCCCAGTTCAGTGTTCCTTGTTACATTTTTCTCATTTGATTGGCGTCTAGGTTTTTGTTGGACAATAGACCCATGTCTCGATTGGATTACTTTGTTTCTTGTTGCATTATTGTCCCGAATCGCCATCCCCAATTTGATAAGACAATGTTAGATGCGAATAAGCTGCCAATTCTCTACACACCACTATTTAAGCGGAAATGTATTAGCGTGTTTTTATGTTGATGGATAATGTTTGAAGCACCATCAGTCCTTAAATGATCATTTGTTTATCATTTTCGATTGTACAAAGAAGCATGATGTTACATGTAATATATATTTTGGGTGTCATATTGTATGCAGTAAGGATCATGTATGATAAAGACAGTGGTAGGTCCAGAGGTTTCGGTTTTGTGAATTTCTCAACAGAAGATGAAGCCACCTCAGCTAAAGATGCCATGGATGGGAAGGTTACGTAATTATACCCATTTACAAATCACCTGCATTTTGAAATCAGATAGTATTACTATTTTGTTACCCACATGGTTGTTTATGTCACAGGCTTTATTAGGACGGCCATTGAGGGTCTGCTTTGCGTTGGGGAAAGACCATAGAGAACAGATAACTGCCCGCCAAACCAACATCGGAAACGCTTTCGGACGGAACCGCTAACACAGCCTTTGTTGTCATACATGAACCAGGGGTATGTCTGTCTGCTCCTCATTATATGCGTTGTGAATGCTTGTTGTCTCGTTTAATATTAGTTTTTATTGACTTTGTTATAAAGGTTGTTTTCTTTTTCTTCTTTTATATCCAAGCCTTTGCAAAGCATCACATTTAGTATAATTGAAGTTGATGTAAGAATACATAAAAACCGACACTCCAAAGGCCAACCAAACATCATGGAGGCTGTGTTCAGATGTGGTTTTTTTAATCCAAATACCATTCCACCGGTTCTTGAGATTCTTCTATGGAAATGGGTGGGCTTTTAAATACAATCTGTAACGAGTTGCTATCGTTTCCTTCGTCTTAATGTCATTGAATTGCTTTGCTTTAGCTAACAATTAATTGAAAGAACATGTCAGCATATAAAAAAAAAAGTTGGAACACAACAGAAAAAGCAACAGATGTAACTCAACACTTACTCCATCATTAGTAGCATGTGACTCTGGCAGAGGCATGTCCAATACTTCATAATACAAAATTTTGGAAGTCTGTAACAATATATCATAATTCATTAAGTACTTAGCTAAAATATAAGTGCATGTACTGATGTGTTAATAGGAAACAACCAAGCTTATAGAAACGATAAAAAAGTAAGATGAATGATGCTAATCATGTTAATTCTAAAGAATGAAACCTCATTGTAGTGTGTCAGCATGTCTATGAGATGATCCACTCTAAGAAACCTGATTGACTGCTGTTTAGGCTGTTGGGAGTAGCTGTTGTGAGATGTTAGCCTGATCGTAGCTGGATCATCTAAGTTTAGATAACGAGCAACTCTTTCAGCAATATCGTTGTAATTGTTATATTTTGACCTGCAATGCAAGAAGGTCAAGTAAACCACGTGGAGTAAATTTGAAAGACCAAAACATCACAAGACTCACAATTCCAGAAAAAAAGCATCCTCCTTGGGCTTGTCTAATGAGCGAAAACATACAACCTATGCAGTATGCACCATTTGACATTAGTTAACAAAACTATTTCGGTTATTAAGTTTAATTTTATCTAAGAGACACAAACACGCAGAGTAACAAAAAAATACCAAACACGAGTCTCACTAAACATCATGGTTGATGGAATACCTGGCGATTGTGAACATACTCTAGAAAAGACCGAACAGTGGGATGGCAACATGTTTCTGTATTTTTGACCTTAAGAGGTTTCTGAAAGCATATGATGTCCCCATTCTTAAGCTATAAACTCATACAAACCAAAAACATGCTTTCAGTTAGATAAGGCCAACATTTGATCCAAAAAAATGAAAAAAGCTTAAATTCCAAAAAAGAGGCCTTAACACACATAGATACCTGGTTACTCCAAAAACTTTGCTTTGTGTCAATGTGTTTACATATGACATGGGGTTTAAAGCTCATTTCCTGGATCGGAAGGGAGAATATGAAAGTAACAACCCTAAGCGATCTGCACAAAAATTAAATTCGAATAGAAGAAACAAACATAAAAGATGAGCGAACCTGGCATAGTTGAATTTCTTCTTCAGGTGCAAAACCTGCCACTTCGTTCAGCCTTGCCAGTATATCTATCGGCTTTCCAGTGCCCTTTACAAAGAACCGGCCAACATACCTAGCATGTAATGAATAAGCTTTAGATGTAAGACAAAATGCTAATTTGGACATGTGAATTGCAATTTTAAACCTTCCGAGTTCCGACAGTCAATCAATGAAACAATAATTGACTAGGTCTGCTATGTTTGACCCCATATTTAAGCCTTCCAAGAGCTTGCTTATATATAATTTTCTGTGTTCTTGAGTTTTTGTTAGAGGGAAAGAAAATAGAAGAGGAAACAAGGTAACCATAGAAACATTTGAGTTGGACATGTGAATTGCAATCTGAGTTGCTCTGGTTTGTTGTTAAGATAAAAAAATTTCATTACAGTTTGAAAAATTATTGCGATATAAATAGGATTGTCCAGGTACTTGAAAGGAAGAAGTTATTTCTTTTATACTAATTGAATCTATCTATAATAAGTTATAAAACACAAATTGATACCGCAGTTCCTCCTTTAAAGGATCATAAAGTTTGAAGAAAAGTAGAATATCCGAACTTGTCTTCTCACGTGGTAAAATTGGGCATAAATTCTGCATGTATAAGGATGAATACTGTTATGAGATGTTGAATCGATATCATTCATCATCCACCAATGGTTGAGGAAAAAAAAAAAAAAAAAAAAAAAACACTTGTCATCAACACTGAGGTATACCTGTCCAAGTTCTACTTCCAGAAACAACTTAAGCTCAGCATTGTCACTCTTGTTCCAAATCTTATTTACTATTCCAACCTAAAATGCAAGGAACATCGAAATTAATATTGTTACTCTATATCATATCAAGCATGTGCACAGATTCTTAATTTATAAACGATTTAAGACATAAAAAAAATAAAATAAAAAATGTGCCAATTTGATGGAGAAACATCCTGATTAATATGTACGTACAGGCTCAGATTCTCCATAAGGTGGGATTGGTCTATTTAGCCGATAAGTGTGATTTTGGCGTTTTTCCCATACCCAGAATTGTTGGTATTGCACTGGCACACCCATTTTATTAGCGACATATTCCTGAAATTGAAATTAAGTTGAACTATAGCAGTATAGTATTAAGACCCAAAACCACTACTAATTCACTAAAAAAATATATGAAAATGAAAGAGCAACGAGATATACTTTGAAAATGGAAAAAGATACATCTTTTAGGATGTGGAAGCTACAAACTCTGTCATGGTCCACTAGATCGACATATATATCTTTTCCGATCTGTTTGTAAAGGTCCTCATCTTGAGTAACCTAATCATGTTATGTTAAACATGGTACGAGATAAAAAAAAATAAAATAAAATCAGTACCATTTTTTAGGAGAGGCTCAGTAAGTAAGTCTTGACCTTTATAATCAAATATAATTCTGCCTTTCTTTTCTGTTCCTTTTCTTCTTCTTCTTCTTTCTTCAACCTCGTCTGAAAGATGATAAAGCAACTTCAGTATGAAAAGAATAAATAAATAAATAAATACACATCAAAAGATTAAGTACTAGTAGTTTACTCTCAGGTGCTCTGCTATATCCTTATCGTCCACGTTACAGAATATCTTCTCCTTGTCAGTTTCACGTATGTACACAAGCATATATGGAGAGTTATTGTGCCCTCGAGGAAACTGTCAAGAATAATTAAATCATAAGAAATCATACCAACAGTATCAATATCCATATGCATGTATCGAATTACCTCTTCCCCCTCCTCGCCTCCGTAATTCTCATCCAATGCCATCCTCATGTCTTCTTTACTTACAAAGTCATCATCAAACTTAAACCTGTAGTCAATAGAATGTATAATTGAGAGTGGAAATTGGATTGTACAAGTGAACAGACAGCAAATGAATATATAGTTCATTCACACCATTGACCAGAAAGGGTTGGTTGTATATAGGCATAATAGTGTCCACCATTCACCCCGTCATTGTGCACCAATACACTGCATTAAAATTATATTAGACCAAAAATTACCAGAAAAAATAGCATCCAGTAAAATGTGGAGCATTAAATACGAGAAAAGATTGTCATATGGCCATATGGGAAAAAATATTATTTCTGTTACCTTACCAAACTGCTTCAATAGCAAAAACAAATGATTTTAAGAAAATGATTTCGTGAAAGAACATTATGCAAACAGATAATAGTACCTATGAAGAGTGTAAAGGTTTCGAACACTTCTATCTGCGTGAGGTGATAAATATATACCATCCTCTCTATCAAGATCAAGTTGCAAAGGAAATTCATGCCTGTCTTTTATCTGATAGATTGTTAAAAATGTTATGAGAGTAAAAAACATCAAAAGTTATACGTGGTGCTGCACACGAAACAGTCAAGAAAAGGATATATAACAAAGTAAAGTTGTTACTATGACGACTGACCTTCATCATTGTGTCTCCTACAAAATCGTATTCAAAACGTTTTAAGTGGAGTTGAAGAATAGGGGGGAAATCAATGAACATGACTCCCTTCTTTGCCTCCTGTAAAGGTCAGCACTTTGTGAACACTAAGATGCTAAATAGTAGCCGTCAAACGCAACTCAAACAAACACAAAGAGTGAAATTTCCTTCAAAATTTACTTTAAAATACATTTGAAAAGATAATCAAGTCAATTAGTGCACATCATGCATGCACAATTGCTATAGCTAGTGTTTGGATGTGTTTAAACTTTCGAGTATAATTTAATAATCAAATTTCAACTGCTTCGAGGTAAATGAACAAGGGAGAAACTCCTTTGTATTGCTGAATTATTCAATTCTAAAGCATGACTATCTAATAGTATTGTTTACAATTCCAATAATCATATTTTTATAATGGTATTACATACAATGAGTCTCTTAATAAGAAAATAGGGATAAAGGGATAACTTTAATAATTCTTAAAAATTTGTTGTAGAATGTATGGAACCAGTAACTTTGAAGGGTGTGTTTGGGGAGGGGCTTATGGGGCTTGGGCTTCTAAAATAAGCCGGCTTATAAAATAAGTCTCGTTTGTCATGGGAGCTTATGAAATCATAAGCCCTTTAAAGGGGCTTAAAACTTTAGCTAGGGGCAATAAATTACTTATTTACCCACAAAAATGTCTAACATATACAAAAACTCATTTAATTATGTCCTTTTTAGTAATTTTGCAATAATAAGCTTAAGCTTAAGCCCATTTGCCAAACAAGTTTACAAAAATACAAATTTTAACTTCGGCTTATAATAAAAGCCCCAACCCAAGCCCAAGCCCCAGCCCCATTGCGCCAAACATACCCGAAGTCTAAATAATCAAATAATCATAATCACTTTATTCAAATATTACGTAGTAAAAGAAGTATGCATTGCGACTCAAGTTTTATAACGCACGTATATCCAAACACTATCTCTGTATATCCGGGTATTTGACTTCTAAAAACATCATAAAAATAATAGATTAATAAAAATCAAGAATCGAGCATCTAAGTATCCCACCTGTAACCCTTTTTGTTGAGCATGATATCTGCCATCACCTGCATGGCGTTCTACTGCAACTAGCTTGTCAAAAGAAGCGTAAATATCCCTGCAACCTCTGACATCCAGCTGAAGATCTAACACAGTATACAGATCAGTAAGAAACTGAATGAATATATGTGATCTTTTATTCTCAAATGAGGTTTCTACCATAAAAGGACGACTCCTTTCTGGTGGATTGGTAGTCAATATAGTTCATAAGGTGTCCTTCAAATAAATGCCGAATGGTACCCTCCACAACAGTTCCCTGTGCAGCTAACAATACTTCAATGTGTACATATGTAAGAGTAGTAAAAATGTTCAAAGTTTGATTTCAAAATAACTTTCTACCCTCATTTTTTCTTCAAGATTTTTACATAGAAGTCTGTTGACTTCTTGAGCATCGTGATGCAAAAAAGAATCACAACCCAAAGACTTTGTCAAGTCTATCGTGTCGATGCTTGTCTCACTGCATTGGAGTTTATAAAATAAAGTCTGCAAAGCCTGAGGCATGCTTCTATTTTCACTTGTCGGCATATGATATACAGCCTAATTAACAAGGTAAAGTGTAAGTGTTTTCTTTCAATATAACAGTGAGAATAAGTGATTTAATTTTATATAGTAAGATCACCAACCTTCCTGAAACAAGGGATATGGTATAATGTTTGTATAATGGAGTTCATATAGCCCGTAGCACCTTGATATTTAAGCCCCGCATAACCAGTTTCCTTTTTTGAGTCATATAATCCGACTGTAATATTCATTTTAAGTGTCAATGTATCATGCACAAGATAAAACAGTCTTAGCTCGCTTAGACGCATAAATGAAGTGAAACCCCAATCAGTCTCTCTTGAACTGAACTCGTGTTTTGCATCTGGAGACAAAATAAATAAATAAAGTGATTTTGTTAATTAAGGCCTAAAGGTTACGAAGTGGCAACCTCTGTTAAAAGTTACAATAAAAAGTTAAGTTAACCTTTCTCAATCGATGACCAATTATCATTATTATTATTAACAATGAAGAAGCTAAACTGAGCAAATCTACTCCAACCATAAGGCAGTGATGAGGAATCGGCAACCTCAAGGTACACCGACACATGGTCATCAACGTTGTTTCCTTTTGGGAATATCAGCACTCGCCTATATCCATGCAAAACAAAGTGTGCACAATCTCGTAATTCAAATTATTGATCTTAGAATAATATTATAGCAAATTCACACTGAAAACCAAAGATGAAGGCTACAAATGAACATACCAGTTACAACCTCCAACACGAAAGACTTCCGAGTACAACTTTGTAGAATCTAAACTTGAAAAATTGTGTATAGTCCATGTGAAGTGTGTTGGTGCATCAACAGCAATCGCAGCTTTTGTTGGTTTAACTGGTGAAATTCAGTATAACTTGTGTTAAACAATGGTTTTATACATGTATCCTTACTCTTAAACCACATACAAACCACTAACAGAACTACCCAAGAGGATGGATCCCCGCATAAATATAGATTTCCTATGTAGATTTCCTATTTGGAAATTTAAAAATATAATTAAAAGTTTAATATATATTAAACTGAACTAATCTTTATTAGATCAAATTTTGTTTAAGAATAAATCCATAAACTATAATGCAAATTATGCAATATTCGAATTCTATATTCAGATTTTCATAAAAATACATGTAAAATTAAAACGACAAGTGTCTAAAAAAAACATAGGATTAATGGATTGCTAAGAAGAAGGTAAAATTGTATGGAAAGATGAAACATGCATGTAAGCTCAAGTTTAAAATGAGTCAGATACTGATTTTGGCAATGCTTAATTAGTAAATGTATTAGGGACAAATTTTCATGAAAGATTTGTAATTAGTCATATTAGGTTGCGCAACTTTATCATTAGTTTGATTAATTATCTAACTTGAAAAAGATATCGGTTTAACGAACCAACACAGCCTTTGTTAGTGTTGAGGTTGGTTATTTTGGGAAACATACATTACCCTTTGGAGAAGCTAGATATATAGACAAACCAAGCATATGACATTTCCTTGTTATGCATGATTTTTTGGATACCATTTTGAGCTAAATATCAGGCATATAAATCTTATTGCATTTTTTTTCTCACATGATAATATGCGCAAATTACCTTCCATTCTTCGTTGGGTCCTTTTGGCAGCCAAATGAGAACGTTGACCTAGCACCTCGATCTCCTCTGAATGCATGATTTAATTGAATAAATAAGTTAGTTCAACGTTCTTATTTAGTGTCCATTATCATGAAAGAAAAAATAAAATCCGAGGTTTGAGATTGTTATCAGAAACAACATAAGAAAACGTTCAAAACCTTGGAATTTCCTTTCAAGATACTTAACATATTTATTCAGATTAAGTTATAAGTATTTGATGCATATGCATAAGAAAGATGTTTACAGGAACTAACACATCCAGGGAAGGAGAAGTCACCTGCGGAGATTGGTGAGATTTACGACAGCGAATGGTCTTGCGAAAAATATGAGGAAGGGTTCTTTATAAAACATGGATCAGTAGTATATAACTTACATATGCCTTATTGTAAAAAACAATGAAGAGTTTAATGTAGTTAATTCAATTGGTAGCTTAAATTTGTCCGCATGAAACTAGGTATAGTATATCCTAACGAGATTGGCTTTTAGCTTAGTTAAATAGGATTTTTGCTTTAGCTGAACTTATTAGAGTTGTAAAAATAGATGGGTCAAGCTGGTTAAGTAACGCGACAAAACATGTTTACGGTAAAATACATGGTAGGATGTTTTTATGGTATCGGAGTGAACAAGTGACCTGAATTTTCTGGTCCATCCCACAGTTTTAGATGACATAATTTCTTTTGATTGTATGTTTAGATCTTATTATATTTGCTTTGGAACGAAATTTCATTCATGAATGCAAATTAGTGTACTTCTCTTGTATTAAACTATCTCTCTTTATTTTGGATTTCAGTATACATTTGCAGAATCAAAGCCATACCTAATGTATATGAAATGTTATAGTATGTAATAACATTACAAAAGCCCGACCACATAATCTAGTAGGTGTTTGTCGTTAGATAAAAAAGTATTCTATAAAGACTGCCCATTATGTAAAATAATATTAAAAACTTGATCCCATATGCAACGTAAGCATTATTGGTGATCTTTGTAATCTCCACATACAGAATAATTCTTGTTATTTGGTTACATTGTTGTTTAAGCAATCAACTTTTTGTGATATTTAGTTGCTTATACTTGTTCTTTCTTTTCTAGACTGTTATTTAAGACTACCTTTAATATAAATCTCACTTCGCTATCCATTAATCAGCACGTTAGCTCCACATTACTTCTCAACCCGATCACTCACTACTCAAACTCTCGTAATGCCGTTTATCAACCATTTAATTATAAATCATCGATTTATTATAGATATAGACACACCACACGTCACTAGTATGCCCGACTCACTTGAACGAAATGAATTTCTGATACTGCCTCATTGCTCACGATGCTATATTTATTAACTAGCATAGTACCCGCGCAAAACTGCGGCGATACCTAATATGTCAGTTTTTCTCATACTTTGATATTTAAGCAGTATGCAATGAGAGTCAGTATTTGACGGTTTACCCGTTTGATAGTTCGAAAAGAGTAGATATCCATACTTACACTCATTTGAACTTTGTAAAACGTGAATGTTTATGATAAAAATTACAACTATAATTTGTACTACGTGTTATTGTAAGTTTGTAACATCCATTTTAATACTAAAATTTAATGTGTCATTAGTGTAGATTATAATGCAATTATTATAGTGTAGAATTTAAATATATGAATTACTAATTATGGTAAGATGTGTACGCTTACATTTTTAAGACTTTCTTTTATAAATAGTCTTAAATGCATTAGTATGTAGTATAGATAAAGCTTCACGAAATCATGATCAACCGAATAGCTCATTTTGATTCACGTTTTATCGAGATCAATAAACCCGTGGAAGTTTAATTCTTATATAAAGCGTTCAGTTGAACGGTAAATGAGGGCTTTTAAAGAACTACTAGGTCATGAGTTTAATCTCAACTCGTGACTAATTGTCACCGCAACATGTGTGTTAAATATTAGTAGTAAACTTGAACATAGATTAGGGACTTAGGTGTACTTTGTAATTAGATTAGGTGTTAGACATAAACTAGGATTAGGTAGCTTGGAGTGCAAGACAAGCTAAAGCTCTTTATGGGAAGTTTCCTATTTGAATTAGGAAAGGTTTCTACCCCATCATCTCTATAAATAGGGATGAGGGGGGATGCTAGTTATTCATTCTTCTTCCTCGTTGTAATAGCTTTATTAGGTTTTTAACAAAGGTTTGGTACGAGAGTATATCGTGTGCAATATTCTTGTCGTTTCTTTGTAGTATATCGTGTCTCTCTTGTTTGCTACGTGTGCTTGATACAACTCGCGATCTAGCGTTCCGCGATCGAACTTTGGGTTGTTGTCGAATTATCATCCAACAAGTGGTATCAAGAGCCAAGGTTATTGTGGTCATCGAAGTTTGAGTGCTAGATCGTGGTTTTGAGTTGATCCGAGTTGCTGAGTTCGTTTCGAGGTTCGGGTTTTAGCGATCGGTTAACGAGAGGTACAAAGAGATAGTGACGTGAGTATTTTTTTTATCAAACAAAGTGGAATATTATTATTCTAATATAAATCTCACGTTGAAAAATACTACAAAGTTGACAACTTTTGGTGTCATCTTTTTCAATTTTAAAAATATCATTGATTTTATCGTCCTTTGGTTATTTAAAGGCGACTTAAAAGAGGTTTGACGATCGATTAAATCAAAGGTTCTTGTTGCGGGTTTCTTGTGGTTCAAGTTTCGATCATGGTTAGCTTGGGGTTCAAGTTTACGATCGTGTTTACTTGTTCTAAATTGAGGGTTTAGGGTTATTCTAATTAATTCGATTTGCAACAAGGGTTTATAGCAACAAGGGAATATTGCACATGGCTTGTGAGGCTTGTCGGTAAAGTTGGTTAAGAAACAACTTGACAAGGTTTTTAGCAAGGTATAAAAAGAATGACTAGTTCGATAACTAGGTTTGACATCGAAAAATTCGATGGGAAGAATGACTTCGGGTTATGGCAAATAAAGATGCGTGCTTTAATGGTACAACAAGATTGTGATGCTGCATTAGAGACATTACCTGAGGACATGGAAGCATGTGAAAAGACTACTTTGATGAAGAAGGCATACAGTACCTTGATTCTATGCTTGGGAGACCGGGTTTTACAGGAATTTACCAAGGAAACAACTGCCGCAGGAATTTGGACGAAGTTGACTAGTATGTATATGACTAAGTCCTTAGCAAATAGACTGTATCTAAAGAAGAAGTTGTATACGTACTATATGAGTCCAGGTACAAAACTGGGTGATCATATAGATGAGTTTAATAAGTTGATACTTGATTTGGCGAATATTGATATCGAGATTGAGGATGAGGATCATGCACTTATGTTACTTACATCGTTGCCATCGTCTTACGAAATCTTTGTGGAGAAATTGTTGTATGGGAGGGAATCCTTGACAATGGAAGATGTTCTCGCGACTCTGAATTCAAGGGAGTTAAAGAAAAGAACTGAATACACAAAAGAAGAAACTGGTGACGGGTTATATGTAAGGGGAGGGTCAGATCATTCAAGAAAAGCTCATTCTGGTGGAAGTTCGCGGTTTAAGTCAAGAGGTGGAACTGGTAAACTCAAGTGCTTCATATGTTATTCAGAGGGTCATCTGAAGAGAGACTGTTCAATGAAGAAGTCAAGTGGGTTCGTCAAGAAGGGTAAGCATGATCAGGATTCTGATTCTTCTGATGACGAGGGTAATGCCTACTTTGGAGAAGCCTTGGTGGTAGCCGGGAATGATGAGATGGCTAAATTAGTAATGGATTCAGGTGGGTCTTATTATATGACACCTAGGAGGGATTTCTTGTATGACTTCGAGGATATTGATGGTGGTTCGGTTCAGTTGGGTGATAACAGGACATGCACTATCAGAGGGACAGGAAAAGTGAAGATACAATTGAATGATGGTTCAAGCTTTATACTGGAAGATGTCAGGTATGTTCCAGGGTTAAGAAGGAGCTTGATTTCATTGGGTACTCTTGAAAAAGAGGGTTATACTGTGAAGATGCAGTTGGGTAAAGTCAATGTGATCAAAGGTTGTCGGGTTATGATGACCGTGATCAGGGGAAAGAACTGTGTGTATACTCTTGAAGCAAAAGTGAAGACTTTTGGTGTACAAAAGCATGGAGGTTTAAAACAAGTTGGATTCAAGCAACTTCATCATAAACAAGTTGGGTTTAAGCAACTTGGTTCTAAGCAAGTTGGATTCAAACAACTTAGTCCTGGTGTTAAAACAGGAGTCCATGGAGTACAAGTTGATGAACGTGTTTGGTTTGAGGTGGAACTGCATGGAGCTCAGGAAAATCGTGAAGCTGAGGTTGTTCAGGATAGTAACGATGATGCTGCAGTGGCTCAAAGAAAGTTGGAGGACAAGCAACTTGAAGAAAAGACAAACACGGGCTGCTTGGTAAAGGAGCAGGAAAAGGTACACCTTGGTATAAAGGTGGGGCAGATATTATGGTAACCGGAGTACCTGGTCAAGAGGGTGCAGAGGATAATGCTGCTGAAAAGAAGAAAGTGAATGAGTCTATGAAAACTAATCAAGGGAAATTACTAAAGTACAATGCCTGGTCGATAAGGTGGTCCCCACTTCGAGGTTCCAGTACAAGGAAAATGTGCTGAGTATCGGTTATGTTTAAGTGTTACTCCTAAGGTAGAACTTGTTAAATATTAGTAGTAAACTTGAACATAGATTAGGGACTTAGGTGTACTTTTTAGATTAGGTGTTAGACATAAACTATGATTAGGTAGCTTGGAGTGCAAGACAAGCTAAAGCCCTTTATGGGAAGTTTCCTATTTGAATTAGGAAAGGTTTATACCCCTCATCTTTATAAATAGAGATGAGGGGGGATGCTAGTTATTCATTCTTCTTTCTCGTTGTAATAGGTTTATTAGGTTTTTAGCAAAGGTTTGGTACGAGGGTATATCGTGTGCATATTCTTGTCGATTCTTTGTAGTCTATCGTGTCTCTCGTGTTTGCTACTTGTGCTCGATACAACTCGCGATCTAGCATCCGCGATCAAGCTTCGGGTTGTTGGCGGTTTTGTCCAACACATGTGTTTACTGTCTATGTTTGCTGTCTGGGGGCTAAATCCTTCGGAAAACGTCAGTCAATACTAAAAGTATGCACGAGATGATTTTTTCGTCGATTTAAATATTTTAGAGAATTTAAGTAATAGTGATGATGATAATAATAGCATATTTTCATAAATGAAAGCCAGTGGGTTGGTCTAAGATGCTTCCCGTTGTCTTTAGCAATGAGATCCCAAAGATGAGAACTTCCAATCTATATTAATTTATGAGTAAATTATATTTTAGGAGATTTTTTCTATTATCATACCCTCTTTATAATCAATATTTTTATAGGATTTATTAGTGATCAAATCGTGTATTAATGATCGGTGACTTTAATACTACTATAATACTAGCAGTGATATCAATTTTCCAAATTTGATATCATGCTTTTAATGTAAACAAGTACGGAGTACTACTTTAGAAAGAAAAATAATGCGGCAAATTAATTACAAACACAAACAATATAAAAAATACAATTTGGAATTATTCGTATTGAATAGTTTGTTAGTAGTTGGATTTTTGTATAATTGATTCTTGGACAAATGATAATACATTAAGTAAGAAGTATATTAAAGGACCAAAAAGTGTCCACGAAGCGACTAATGTGAAAGAAAACAATGTTACATACTCTTTAAGTTTTAAACAACCTTTATTTTTATTAGTCTATTTGGGTTGTTTTTATTTGGGTTGTTCTAATTAGCGATCTAGCCAGCGAAACATGAATATACTATACTATCAACTTTACTTATTAAATTTGAAAATAGAGGAAATGTCAAAAGCTTCACATCGGACAAAAGATATTACTATCATGCATAAATCTAATACAAAATATATGACAACTAAATATATTGTCTTAGTAAACTCTTTACAATAGCAAAATGAAATAAAGGTTATGAACGTAAATCAAAATTACTTATGATAGCAACCATTATTGATGAGAAAAGGTAAATTTTGTTTCAAAAGTCAAATGAACATTTCATTTTCAATGACCGAGTAAAGTAAAGTGATCGAAGGGTCTAACATTTCTATATGGTACGTCCATACTCCATACGCCATACATTGAAATTACATTATATTTGCTCTATATTTTAATAATTGTTGTTTCTTGATCATATACTGTATAATATAATTGCAAGACGTCCATTTATAATTAATACTCATATAGTTATATTATCACATACCTAACAAATTAGCAAGTTTGTGATGTATATATACTTCTTTCATAATTATTGGCTGGCTTGACAAAGACCTAATACACGTTATAGCACTTCATGGCACCTTCTTTATGTCACCAAACACATAATTTCCCATTTAAAGAAGATATTGCAATCACCTTGCCTTGCCATCTTTATGTTTAGGTGGTTTTCAGTATCATTTGTTGATTTAGTTTATTAAACAAAATTCATTAAGTTTCTCAAGTTTTTATAAAAAAAAACATTTTAAACATGTTAAATAAAAATGAAATAAGTAGACACAATAAAGTAGGGTGAAAGCTAAAAATACGTAACATATTTATTTAAAATAGACAATACGCAACGAATTTTGGAAAGTACCAGTCTACGCAAAATATTTTCAAATTTGGAACGATCTACGTGATATGAGTGAGAACCAACAGGGTTAGCAGAACTTTGAAAAGTTACAGAAATAATCCATGTGGTTGGCGTTGACTTTCACCGATCGTCCAACTTTTTTTTCACTTAAAAAACTTACGGTAAAGATCCATGTGGTTTGCGTTAACTTTCACCTTTTGTCCCTTATCTTTTTTTCACTTATAACTCTTTGAGTTAATTACATAAATCGTCATGGTCTTTTTTTTTCACTTATAAATCTTTGAGTTAACTACATATACGTTTTCAGACATTTTTATACGTTTTCATACGTTGTCGTCCGTTTTTGTACGTTTTCGTACATATTTATACGATTTTTGTACGTTTTTATATGTTTTCGTTTGTTTTTTACGTTTTCGTCCGTTTTTGTACGTTTTTATAAGTTTTTGTACGTTTTATACGTTTTCATCCGTTATTGTTTTCTTTTTTAAGTTTTTATACGTTTTCATCTGTTTTATACGCTTTATACGACTTTTGTACGTTTCCATCCGTTTTTAAATGTTTTTCATTCGTTTTGTTTGTTTTTAAAGTTTTTATATGTTTTTGTACATTTTATATGTTTTCATCCATTTTTGTACAATTTTATATGTTTTCGTCTGTTTTTGTACGTTTTTAAACAATTTATACATTTTGTACGTTTTTATACGTGTTCGTCCTTTTTTATACGCTTTTATACGGTATTATACGTTTTTATACAATTTTTGTTCATTTTTATACGCTTTCATTTGTTTTTATACGTTTTCTTCTGGTTTTATATGTTTTTAAACGTTTTTATACAATTTTTGTACGTTTTTATACGTTTTCATCCATTCTTATACGGTTTTCTACGTTTTCATCCGTTTTTATACGATTTTTGTATGTTTTTATATGTTTTGAAAATGTATAAAAACGTACAAAAATCGTATAAAACATATAAAAGCGTATAAAAACGTATAAAATGGATGAAAACGTATAAAAATGTACAAAAATCGTATAAAAGCGTACAAAAATGGATGAAAACGTATAAACTGTACAAAAACGTATAAAAACAGATGAAAACGTATAAAAGCTTATTAAAACGTACAAAAACGGACGAAAAAATGAATAAAAACGTATAAAACATACAAAATATATAAAACAGATGAAAACATAAAAGAACTTAGAAATACGTACAAAAATGGATGACAACATAAAAAAACAGACGAAAACATATAAAATAGTACAAAAATCGTATAAAAACGGACGAAAACGTATAAAAACGTATAAAAACGTACAAAAACGGACGACAACTTATGAAAACGTACAAAACGGACGAAAACGTACAAAAACGGAAGACAACGTATAAAAACGGATGAAAACGTATATTAATGTTTGAAAACGTATGTGTAATTAACTCAAAGATTTATAAGTGAAAAAATACTAGGACGATTTACGTAGTTAACTTAAAGAGTTATAAGTGAAAAAAATAGACAATGGACTAAAGGTGAAAGTCAACGTAAACCATAGGGACCATTACCGTAAGTTTTTTAAGTGAGAAAAAATCAATGAACGATTGGTGAAAGTCAACACCAACCACAGGAACCATTTCTGTAACTTTTCGAAGCTGGTAACATGCTAACCTGTTGGTTCCTGGTCATATTACGTAGATCGTTCCAAATTTGAAAGTATTTTGCGTAGACTGGTAATTCCAAAGTTCATTGCGTAGATCGTCTGTTTTGAATAAATATGTTGCGTATATTTAGCTTTCACCCCAATAAAGTAAAAGATCAAAATTGATACAAGTACTTTTAACATTAAAGTCAAACCAAATAACCTTCGTCAAAATTTTTGAATCATCGCAGATAAATCCTAACCTCATACACTCGTGTGTGTCGATTAAGTCTTCTCTAAAGAAACAACTCAAGCAATGCTCAGTTGTTCTCTACAAATAGGGGAGTTGGGATTAAACCCAGAACCAACATTCTAACCACTTAGAAGTGGCAATAAGTTCAATTTTTACTACTTGAAAACGACCTAAAGTGGTCAAGTCAGTCTTCTGAAAATCGAGACCTTTAGCCGATTTGAGTCTGTGTAGCAGTGAGTTCAAATCTCGTGAATTACTATGTCAAAAAATCAAAAACCATGGCTACCTCGAAAAATTTCTTTCACGGTGTGATTTCCGACTACTTAACTAATCAAACTAACATAATCAGAGTTCATTAAAAATGGAACAAAAGAGATTAGTTTGACCATTAAGGGTATTAACCGGGTCGGGTTAGTCGTGTTCGGGTCAAGTCGTCGAGGCTAAAAAATATCATAACCCAACCCGACCCTATCTAGATCTCGAGTTAGTCGTGTCAGGTTCACTAGGTTCGGGTTTATTCGGGTTTGGGTCAACCCGAATATGAGTAAAATGACTGAAAAAAAAAAAAAAAAAAAAAAAAAAAAAAAAAAAAAAAAAGTTTGCCTAGCTCTATAAGTTTACATAGATAACTTGTAAAGTAAAATCTTTATTCGAATCAATCGGATCGACCCAAACCTGAGCTAGAAAAACATATTTACCCGTAATTATTTAGCATTTAGATTATTCAGGTCAACCTAAATATCTCAAATAAGATTATTGACAAGAGTAACGCGAACCAAATATGTTTAATGGGGTACGGGTCGGATCAGTTTTTCTTTACACCCTTATCACCGTACAAGAGATTTACCATTAAAAATAAAGTCACTCAAATTAAAATAACTTTTTCTTTGTTGTGAAAGGGAATTAGGCTTTATAAGTTAAAAATTTATAAACGAGTTAATGCTAGCTAATAAATTCTTGTTTAAAGTAAAAGTGAAATTTTGAAAACCAGATTAATTTACTTTAATAAACCCTTTTATGATAGGATAATGTTATTGGACATGGATGACTTTACAGACAAGGCAATCAAGATTTCACTCATCCAGGTGGCCTTTTAGTACTTTAGTTCACTTTTACGTTTTCACTTGACAGTCTGACAACACATACTCCCTCCGTCTCATAATTATTGTCCATATTTCTATTTTGGGACGTCTCAAAATAATTGTCCACTTTCCTTATTAAGTAAAAACTAAAGAATCTATTAAGAGAATATTCTATTTTAGTGGTTGTATATTAAAGTAGACCCACTTTTATTAAACCTTGTGCATCTTGTCTCATGACAATAATTTTGAGACGGAGGAAGTAAAACAAATACAAATCCCACCGACGACGTTTTTAACCGCACCCACTGTTCTCAACCACCGTACAAGTCAACATCTTCCAACAAATATATAAAAACACAAACATCACACACACACTTATATCGAGACATACCAAATATAACTCTCGACCCGCCATATTCGCCGACACTACTATTCTTTATGGCGTCGGTACACGTCTATCTCGGTTTCTACTTCATCCTTCTAGCCATTTCACGCGCCGCATTAACGGCTAATGCGGCGCAAGTTAACTCTAACTCCGTTCTTGTCGCGCTCCTTGATTCTCGGTATACCGAGCTCGCGGAGCTGGTCGAGAAGGCCTTGTTGTTGGGAAGATTAGAAGAGGAAGTTGCGCTTCATAATGTTACTATTTTTGCGCCTAGGAATGAAGCGCTGGAGCGTGATTTGGACCCGGGGTTCAAGCAGTTTTTACTTGAACCCCGGAATCTGAGATCACTCCAGACGCTTTTGTTACATCATATCGTGCCTACTAGGGTTGATATGTCAGTGTGGCCTAATGAGACCACACGACATGATACATTGTCCGAGGATCCTTTACATTTGTCGAAATTTAAGTCCGGGAAGTTTGTTGGTTCGGCTGAGGTTGTTCGTGTGGAAGATGTGGTTCGTAACGATGGAATTATACATGGGATTGGGAGATTGTTGATACCGAAATCCGTGCAACAAGATTTCAATACTCGTAGAAGTTTGCGTTCGATATCTGCGGTTAAACCGGAAGGAGCACCCGAAGTGGACCCTAGAACGAACCGGTTGAAGAAACCGGCTCCACCTGTTCCCGTTGGTTCACCCCCGGTTCTCCCTATTTACTCTGCCATGGCGCCGGGTCCTTCATTGGCTCCGGCGCCAGCTCCTGGACCTGGAGGCCCACGCCATCATTTCGATGGCGAGAGCCAGGTTAAGGACTTTATTCAGACCCTTCTACAATACGGCGGGTAAATTATTGATTTACTCGTATTCTTACTGTTTATCTAGGCTTAATTAATTGACTAATACAGCTCTATGTTTTTCTATTATTTGTAATAGTAACTTAAATATATAAAAAAGGCGGAGTAGAAGTTAAGAAGTATACAAAGTATCTAATTAAATATCTTGTTTAATTAGGTACAATGAAATGGCAGACATTTTGGTAAATTTAACAAATCTAGCAACAGAAATGGGGAAATTAGTATCCGAGGGATACGTATTAACGGTTTTAGCCCCAAACGACGAAGCAATGGCGAAATTGACAACCGATCAATTAGCTGAGCCCGGTGCACCAGAGAGGATCATGTATTACCATATAGTACCAGAGTACCAAACAGAAGAAAGTATGTACAATTCAGTAAGAAGATTTGGTAAAGTTCAGTACGACACGCTACACTTGCCGCATAAGGTGCTTGCTCAAGAGGCTGATGGGTCAGTTAAGTTCGGTTATGGTGAAGAAACGGCGTATTTATTTGATCCGGACATTTATACTGATGGGAGGATATCGGTTCAAGGGATTGATGGCGTTTTGTTTCCTCTTGTGGAGAAGGATTCGAGCACGACAAAGAGTGAAAAAACAGTTGTTCCAAAAACGCGCCGAGGTACGTTAATCAACTTGTTAAATGTTTAACTATGTTGGTTTGTTTTGCCTGGGAATTTTGGTTGTTTAGATCAGTACAATGTTTTTTTTATGCATAACTTAAACGTAAAGTTAACTGTTAGTTACTGTACTTGATTAGTTTACGCTCATTGGCTTTTAGAGGTACTTAACATTACTTTACCATAAGTTCATCATTATTTACATATTTCTACTTTTACAGAAAAGAAAAAAAAAAAAAGACTCGTTTAAGCACTTAAAGATTGCCAAGTGTTACATATCATTATTAGAATGTATGTAAAGTTTATGGATGTCAATGTTGTAGAAAACTGAAATGTTGCATTTGAAAAGAATAAATGATCATATACGGACTATTAGTTAAAATACTTAGTGGCCTACATGAACGGGTTGGTGGTATTAGTAGTATCTTAGTATGTCGGATTTTCACTTTATGGTACCCTTTATCGGTCATAGTGGGATAGTAGGTCAATGGGGAATAGTGTGGTGCTAAGTTGAGAGTTTGGTCGGTTTGTTATGTTCGGATCCATGTAATCTTAGCATCTTGCTATCTTTATCTATGTATAACAATTGTTGTCTTTCAAAAAAAAAAAAAAAAGTTTAGACGTGCAAGAGTGTTGTTAACTTGGTTGTCGGTGAGTCTAATTAGGAAGTCAACAAGGACAAATTCGTCTTTATGTCAAGTCACAACTTTGGATTCTATTCGTTGCGTTACTATACAGAAATGAATGATAGCATGTTTAAGATAGCGACTTTGATATATGTATTGCATATGTAAATCTGTCTTAAAACTCAAAAAAAAAAAGTTTAGCAATTAAGTGATAATGTCTTCTCTAAGTTTATGTCATTACAACCACTTAAGTAGAATTCGAACTCAGTATCACACACTTGTCTATCTGAATTCTGAACCGAGATTTGAACCACAACCATTTGACCAACTTCTAAAGCCACATTGTTAAATTGATGGTCAACAATGTGAAGTTGTGATCATTACTGAACCCCCAAAAGCCAAACACAAAAATATCCAATATGGACTTATTGGTAGAGGGGTAAACCCGTAAGTTTATATAAAAATATGTGCTTTAGTAGTAGTTGTAGTAGATTACATAATTTAACTGCATTAAGAGTTGAATAAAAAAAAGTAAGTATAACATTAGTTAAGTGGTCCATATCATTGAATGCTTGTCGTGCTTCCAACTGTCGGTCGTATGTACACTACGTTAATTTATTTGCACTTATGCACATCGTGCGTCTACTTGCTTATTTGATGCCAAAGCATGCATATAGTTGGTACAAAATGTTAAGTCCACAACTTTATTTTAATCTTTGATTATTAAATTAAATATTTTATGTTATGTCTTGTACATGTTTGACATTTTCCAATTCTGTGCTGTCAGCAGAAAGAATTCATCTCACCAAATACTAATATATTTTGTCATTAAACATTGTTTTGTTTTTGATGTTTATACTTTTTTTTTGAACGAATTTTATGTTTATACTTAATAATGACCTTTTTTATTAATCATATACGGAGTATCACTCAAGCTAGTATAACTATGTCAAAATTTTAATACTTTTTAATTGATTAGTTGGAATGCCAATTCCTAATAGTATTATTTATAATGAAAATGGTGATGAGTAGCTGTCATTGAACAAGTACTACAAGATATGGAGTTGCTTTCACAATAAATTATAAGTATGGACTCGCTATTGATTACGAGAGATCGATAGATAACATGTTAACAGTCTTAGCACTAATTATAAGTATACTAATTAATCGTGCATGACATATAAAGAATGGTAGTATTTTATTAACAAGTAAATATATTGATTGTTGCAGGGAAGTTGCTGGAGGTAGCATGCAATGTGCTTATGAGCATTGGGCAAGATTCTAGGTTCACCACATGCCACCATTTGTGATCAACCAAAACTACATCTTCAAGATGAGGTTCATTTCTTTACTAAACCTCTCTTAATTAACATGGCCGGGATATGTAAATGTGTCGTTTATATATAATCTTTTACTCATTACACATGATATAAAGTCATTATGTTTGTTGCTAATATTGGTTTTGGTAACCTAACTTATTAAAAATCAGCATTTTATCAAGTATTCGAAAATGGCGATGCAAATGTTCTACAGCAATATCTTATTAAGCAAGTCATATTACATTATTACATATACATGTTTTTGTAATCATACCACTTGAAATGATTTTGCATCAAAAGTTTTCTAATGTGACCAAGAGGAATGATCAAAGTATCAAATTAGGATAAAAAAGAGCTAAGAGAAAAGTACTTTAAATGGGAGATGCTAGCTAATGGGTTTATACTTTACATAATCTAACAATTCTTTTTTGTTATTTTAATGCAGGGAATTGTGTAATTAAAGACATA
Organism: Chrysanthemum seticuspe; assembly: GCA_019973895.1. Taxonomy (NCBI): domain Eukaryota; kingdom Viridiplantae; phylum Streptophyta; class Magnoliopsida; order Asterales; family Asteraceae; genus Chrysanthemum; species Chrysanthemum seticuspe. The sequence continues at coordinate 170,891,234 of BPTQ01000002.1, read as the reverse complement.
AAAGAACCTCTAAGAGATAAATATTTGCAAAAGATAGAAGATGGTTTTGGCAAAGGGTCTTCAAAGACTAGGCTTTTGGGGTGTCATTAGTGTTATTCTTGTGTGTAATGTGCTAAAGAGTACAATGGTAAATTTTCAAGTCAGATTTTTTGGGTGAGGTATAGCTGGAATAAGATGAAGTGTCTCTTGCTGGCAGAAGTATAGAGGTGTTGTACATATATGTGTGTGTGTTTTTTTTACGTGTGGGTTGGTCAAAGAACAGCCCACCACTTGGAATATAGGACCACCCAATAAAGATCTTTCTCACATTAAATTGCAAAAAAAACATGTGGCGTATAAGTTTTAGATGATTAAAAATACACATTATCGGATTAAACGCTTTATTGAATTGAAAAATCAAAGATTCAAAGTTTTGCCAAAGCTATTTAAGTTGAAGAAGATTGTTAGTGTTGAAAGGAAACTATTTATAAATTTAGATATCTCAGAATGGAGATGACAAATGCATGTCTTCTATTTTCACTCTTTTGGAACTTGTTTACAATTATATTACATCAAAGATTGTGTGCCTCGTCAATTTATCGTTTTGAAAACATAATATAGAAAGGTAACTTATTGTTGCTCCCTTTAATACTCAAATCTATAAATAGAATATACTAAATATATGTAGGTATTGTCTGGTTGACATAACTCCCCGACTAAATGGCATATCAAGTTGACAAGCTAGTTGCAACGTACATTAAACTTTCAGTCAAACACTTAAAAGACCATGTGTAATGGTCGGTCAGTCGTGTAAGCCGACGCTTCGGCCACATTGCACCAACCCTATTGAGACGCGGCTTATGAAATAGAGATGGTCCGAACCCAAGATTCAGATGGGTTGGATGCTTGGATATTCTTTTCTTTTTTTTAGTAGGTTTCTAGTACAGTAGGATGGTATGGTAATCCATTTCGTCGAGGATGGACAAAAGGGACGAAATGGTTGCATATGCGACCGAGTTGTTTGTGTGTGGAGTGTGTTCATTTAATTGTTTTTGTGGATATATTTTTGATAGTGTCTTCGGTCTTCTTATTATACTAGCATAGTACCCCGCGCAAAGCAGCGACACCCAACATGTTTTTTCGCGTACCTTGATCTTTAAGCGGTATGCAATGAGAGTCAGTATTTGACGGTTTATCGGTTTTATAGTTCGAAAAGAATAGATTCGTGTTTGAATTTCTATAAAGTATATTAATACAAATATAGATATCCATACTTATACTCATTTGAACTTTGTAAAACTTGAATGTTTATGATAAAAATTACAACTATAAATTGTATTATTGTAAGTTAGTAACATCCATTTTAATACTAAAATTTAATGCATCATTAGTGTAGATTATAATCCAATTATTATAGTGTAAAATTTAATTATATGAATTAATAATTATACTAACATGTGTAAGCTTAGAGCATCCACAATGGTGGACCTTTTAAATAGGTTTATAACATGATAAATCATTAATTTATAAACTATAAACCTATTACCACTATGTATAAACCTTTTATAATCATATCAAATGTTCAACCATAACACATAGCATTAAATTATGAAAAGGTCTAGGATCTTGGACCTCTTTATGCCACATAGATATAAACCACAAGCTCACTATGGTTAAAACAAAAGATAAACCTTTTCATAGCTTTTAGACCTTTTTATAAACCTCTTATAGTGGATGCCCTTACATTTTTAAGACTTCTTTTTATAGGAAGTCCTAAATGCATTAGTATGTAGTATAGATCAAGCTGGTAATAAAATTATCCTAAAGGAAAAAGGCTGATATGATATAACAGTAGTGTTGATGAACTCTTGGTGGTCACCATTACACTTAGCCTAATGAACATACATGAATAATCGCGTACTTATGCTCTAGGCCTATACGGCAAGACCAAACATTACGATTGCTATGAGCGGCATCGCTATTGTTACACTTGCCTAACTATGATGAGATGAAATTGTGAAAGCATATTGGTTTGTAGAACGTCACTTTAAATTTGTTCAATTATGTTGATAATACCTTTTTTTTTATCGTCCTATAAACCTTCGGACAAAGATAAACTAACAAGCTTGTCGAATGGACTTGATTACATAGGTACGAGCTTTCCTTAACCAGTTGACCTGACTTCGTAACTTTAGCCTCCCTTTCTTTATAGTTCGACTAAGTGACTTCGTAACCGAAACCTACTTTTTTTCTTACTATAGAATAGGCCTTCGCCACTTCAAACGGGCGCTTCTCCCTCCTTTCCACATTTTCATTTGCGAAATAATGTACGACACCCTTGATCATTTACTTACAAAAATTTCATTTAAATTTTTGAAAGGCACTCGGGACTTAAAAAATGGTAAATTCTGATTTCAAAAGTTCAATATAGATCTCAAACTAACATATCCAAATCTCCATCTTGCTTAGAAATCTAAATTAACGTTAGGATTGAAGTAGTTATTATGGATAGGTGTGAGGGCAAAAGTTCAATATAGATCTCAAACTTATCATAAATTCAATGAACCAATCATAGTCATTCATTTTTCTAATAAAAAAAATAAAATAAACTTTCACCCTTTTTTTAAAAATTAATTATCTCGCAAACCGTTAATCGTTACGCGAAAAAAAATCATACCATCGCGACGAGAATTAAATTATCTTTCTATAGATATGCACTTCAATATATTTTTATCATTTTTTTTTTAAATTTCGGCCCAGAAAAAAATCATATGTGACTCGATTTTTACAAATCATATATGATTTTTGCAAATCATATGTGATTTGTAAAAATCATATATGATTTGAAAAAATCACATGTGATTTGATTTTTACAAATCACATGTGATTTTTGAAAATCATATATGATTTTACAAATCATATGTGATTTTTCTGGGCAGAATTTTTGAAAAAAAACTGTCAAAAATATAGAGAATTGCATATCTATAGAAAGATAATTTAATCTCGCCGCGATGGTGTATTTTTTGTAGTTTGAAGATTTACCGTTTGCAAAATATGTTTTTTTTTAAAAAAAATTGTGAAAATGTTGTTTTTTTTTTTTTTTTTTTTTTTTTTTTTTTTTTTTTTTAATTTTGATCAAAAATGGATGACTAAGATTGATTTATTGGATATATGGCAAATATGAGATCTATATTGATCTCAACTCTAGGTGTGAGTGTTTTTTTTAAACTAGACGATTATCCGTACATAGCAACGAGATTTTATAGCTGCAGATATTTATAATAATATTTTAATTACACAAAACGTTACATAAAACACTTAACCAAAATATCATTTGTGTAACCAAAATACCACTATAATTATTTGTCGCTATAAAATATCGTTGCTATGCACGGGTAATCATCTAGTTTTTTTATAAAACTATGTACTAATTTCGTTTCAAGAAATTTTACAAACGTACACTCCATACATACATGTACAACTGTACAAACATACTTAGTCAACTATATCAATACACATACATAGCACAATTATTCATCATTTACTACATAATTATAAATAATTAAGTTTCCTTAATTAGTTTTCTTAATTTTTTAAGAATTTAAGAAATTGATGTAAACCCTTTATATGTAGGGTATGTTTGGCACGGAGCTGTGTGAAGCTTTTTGGAGCGATGAGCGGTGAGCAATGAGCATTTTGATTTTTATTAGTCGTTTGGCAAAGGAGCGGTGAGCTTTCCTATTTTTTAGGAATGCTCAATTTTCCAATGCTTCTTTAAGAAGCTGTGAGCGGTGAGCAGTGAGCTGCACATCTACTGCTCACAGCTCACGGCTACTGCTCACTACTACAGCTCACACCTACTTTTGCCAAACATACCTGTAGTATAGTTTTTATAGAGCGGCATTTACAGGAAAGAAGATCTTAATTGAGGCTCGGGGTCACGCATAATAAGATCTGAAATCTCTAACGGTTGTTTCGATCCATTAAGTCACGAGTACAAACGTTGCTTTCTATCTTCCATACCAGCTCATCCTTCAAAACCTCTAACCCTTGCAAGATGCTCAGTACTAATTTCGTTTCAAGGAATTTTACAAACGTACGTTGATACATACATGTAAAACTGTACAAACATACTTACTCAACTATATCATACATAAATACGGAGTACAATTATTCATCATTTACTACATAATTTTAATTAATGAAGTTTTCTTAATTAGTTTTTTTAATTTTTTAAGAATTCAAAAAACGGATGTAAATCCTTTATATGTAGTATAGATGAGCTTATGGGTCTCTAATATTTGGGACATGTGTAACAACACAAAATCAAATCTAATCTTATTATAAATAAAGACTATGTTATGTACTTTTTTTAAAGCAATAAGTGTAAGATTTGTATGAAACGAGGTCTCGAGCCCGTGCGTTGCTGCGATTGTTTTCTTTAAAGATGGATGTAGTAGTTTGTCGAAAATAGAAATGGCGAGAATAATAAGATTGCAAGGATGTAATGTTGATGTGTATACATAAGGTGCATGTGTATACTGCGGGAATGCTGTGTTCATACTCATTTGACATACATTTGCCAACAACATGACATACATTTGCCAATTCAGTTCATGTGCACAACATGACATACAACTTATGTATCTCAGCCCCTAATCCCACATCCATTTCAACTACAAATTTGAGCCATTTTAGCTTGTAATTCAGGGCCAAAACACACCCATTACGGACCCATTTGATCACCCAAACCCGCCCATTTCAGCACCCAATTGCATCCACAGATGATCAACAGATGTTACCAATTGCACCACAAAAACTTGCACTATAACCCCATATACATATACAGATCATATAAATCAGATGTAAATTCGCACTTAACTGTATATTTTTCGGTAACCATTTTAGCCAAGGATGATTGTTGTTTGCAGTAACAGAATATTGAGCATATATGTCTCCAAAGCAGAGCAGCAGATCTCATGGACACATGTTTAGTAATTCATAACGTTCCCATTCTTACTCCATCTTGATGGCCCTTAAAGATTACTATCTAATAACCTACATCGAAGAGATGAAAAGATTGAATGCTGCTGCTGCTGCTTTTCAAACCAGATTCAGTCTCAGTCTCTTTAGATGGATAGATGGAAGACAATATAATTAGTCAACTATTTCTCACTTGCACAATTTATCATCAACAGTCAAAACATTACGACACATATGTAATTAAGTAGTATAAGCGCAAATGATGATAGAAAGCACACTGTACACATGCAGATACTAAAAGCTCATTAACATTGGAAATAAAGCTAAAGATTTTTTTACGTCTTTGTAAGTAACAGTTAGTGTTTTACAGTTGTGGTCAAAAATTGTTATCAGTTTGCTACATTAACTGCATTTTACAGCTGTGGTATATCAAAATTGAGGTTATAGAGTAACCCATTTGACCAAAATAGACAAAATGCTTGCCAATAATCAGGTTATGGCTTATATTTTAAAAAACCAGCATTAGTCCTAATTCTGTATCGGATGACGATCTTTGTTAACCCCAATCCCATAAAAATGCCATTCTTATACGATATGCTACAGTTGGTCCCACCCATATATAAATTTAGTGACTGTGGAAAACTAGAAGGGGGGGGTTGAAAATTTTTACCGATTAAAATTTCGTTTTAAAACATTTAGATTAACTTATGTCAATCTATTTGGTTGTTTATGTTGGACGTTGATAGATAGATATATAAACGTGTAATGAAAGATAAAGAGTGAGAAACATTGTTGAGTCACCTCCTCGAGAGTTCATAAACACTACACGACATCAATCTCCTTATGGCGGAGAAGCCTTCACAACGTCGCCTACTCTTTTTCCGGTACTAGGCTAACCACCGGGTTCTTTCACACCAAGGTGAACCACACCTATCACAACGTCGCCTACCCTTTATTAGGTACTAGGCTAAGCACCTAGTTCCATTACTATGGAGGAACTACTACCCAACACAACACAACACCTAATCTCAAGGAGATCCACTCCTTGTTACAACATCATCAAGGATATCACCATCCTTGGAAATAAACTAGTACTATATGTATAACGATGCACCTCATCGATTATACGACCTAGGCATTTTTCCCAAATGCCACTTGATTTGATTCCTAGGCAACCTTCACTAATGCCTTTGACACAACGCTTGGCACCTTTCACTAATGCCTTCGTCTTGACACCTTTAGCATTCTTCACTAATGCTTTTGACACGGACGTGAAGCACTTTTCACTAATGATTTCGTCTTGACTCTTTCGGCATCCTTCACTAATGCCTTCAACACAACACATCTACGGAGGAAGAAAGAACTATCAACAAGAGAACCTTAGTTGTCTTGATGATGACGAAGCATGGCAACTCATGGACTTGAGCTTGCTCGACTTCAAGAAGTGGTGATCTCGCCTTTAAGAGGAACCTAGAGAATCACACAAAAACAAAAGACAAACTACATAGAAAGATCCCTTAGGATCAGTGGTTAGAGAGATACAATACTTGGAGAAAGTATGTGTGAAAGTAGTAAGCCAAAAGGAAGAAATGGCTTACTATTTATAGAGGAGAAAGTTTACTGTTCCCCGAATCCCACGGATCCCTCCCACAAGGGATCTGACTAGCGTAAAGCTAGGGATCCGTGGGACGCTCCTCTTTACCCATGGGTATTTTGGTAATGGGTCATGGGTCATGGGTCATGGCTTATGGGTTGATCCATGGGTTACTTATTATATACAATGTATCTTATGAGTTCAATGTACCTAGTCAAGTGGTTTGGATAATACCATGGGTTATGGGTCAATACCATTTGTTAGTTTTTACCCATTTTAGTATATACTAGTTAAGTATATATTTGCCCAATATGTAAACACTAGTTGTTGTACATATGTATTACTAAATCATAAAATCACTTATACTTGTTTTAGTGTTTTATTTGAAAATGTAAGTGTGTTAGAAAACTATTGGCTCAAACAGTTTACGTATTTTATTTGTTTCGTTAAAATGATTTTACGTTTGTTATCGACAAAACATTAGAAGATCGTAAAATATAAATAAACGTTTTTACGGATTATTTGTATTAACAATCTCCCCCTTTTTGTTGATGACAAAACATAAAATTATTTTAAGGAAAAACTAGAATTCATAAAAAGTTTGAATTGGAGTTTTTACTCTCTTCTCTCCCTTTTTTTCGAAACAAAAAGAGCGTCGAAAAGAAGCTAACACAAAGTTTTAAGAAAAACATGTAAAAAGAAAAAAATGTAAAGAGAGCAAGTGACAGGAATGGTTCTCGTCTTAACGAGTCCATCCCTTTGTGAGGGCGTCAAGTAAATAAAAATAAATAAGCTAATGTATTGCAATTATGTTTGCAAATGGTTCGTCCTTGTGACGAAAATGCTCCCCCTTGAAGATTGCAACGTTGCGTTGCAATGGGGTGTCATGAAGTATAATCCAAATAAGGATTATGTTGCAAATGGTTTTGCAATATGGTTTGACTCAAAGCTCCCCTAGCTTTATGGTGTCAAAATCTTCATGTGTATTTTGAAAATCTATAAAATAAAGGTTAGAAAACAAGAATATAGTGCATAATTTCCTGCAAATAATACTCAAGTTAGTAGTAAATTGTTCTTCTGTATCACAGATCCCACGGTTCCCTTTGTGGAGGGATCCGTCTAGGCATTTTGGAGGGATCCGGCTGTCTGGTGACAGATTCTTCAGCAGAGGTAATATATCAAGCAATGCTAAATATAAGATCAAGATATGTATACAGACAATACACATATACTCAGAGAAATATGGCAAACAAGTTATCATTCAATAAAACAACGATATAATCAAACAAATCTCTAAAACTAAGAGAGTGATCTAGCCATACATTTTCTACAAATACAAACGAGTCACCTAAACTTAAGAAGTAACCACGTTCTTAAGGATAAAATGGGATTCCTAGACGTTATAAGTTTGAGCTTATGACTAGGACACCACTTTAGGCTCATGGTTGTTTAGGATTGTTGACCTCTTTGAAACGTTCGAGGAGGTGATAAAACATGAAACGTTGCTCTTCACGTAGTTCATGTATCAATCTTTTAACATGTTGACAATGATAGCAATCCTTGTCATGGTTTTGAGCTTCTTGAAATGAAGGTTCAAGTGAAGTAGGTTGAGGATCCTCAAATGAGGGAGGAATTTGTGGAGGCTCATTAAGTGGTGGCTCAAAAATGTTTGAGGATGGAGGTAATGAAGTTTCAACTTCCATGTGGTCGGGTGGTTGACTTTGATGTCTCCTCATAATCTAAAATGGACTATTGGGGGGAATTGGAGAATTTGATGTTGGTGCAAGTATTGATTCAACACTTTGGTTTTGTTGCACAACCTTTTCAATTGAGTTTGTTGGTGGTGGAAGATGAGATGGCCAAGGGGGTAAGTCCTCTAAGTTGTGAGAATTTGGTGATGATATCCTTATGGGAACAATCCTCTTAGGAATTAGTTTGATTGGTTTCTTTGGTGTAGGAGAAATCCTAGCCTTTGTGGACTTAACCGGAGATGATTCGGTTGAGGAAACTTCGTGTATGACCCTAGCAAGTTTCTTGGGTGGTTTTTGGGTAGTTAGCACTAGGAGCTTTTCTCATGATGAAATGACTAAGGAAGATGTTGGTAATTGCTGAGAATTGTGGTGTGTATTTAAGGAAGATGTCTAGCAATATGACTTATAAAGAGAAGAATTTGGCAAGTGTATTTAAGACTCAAGCCACTAAGATTCTTAGAAATGTGATGATTAACATACACAAGATTGAAGTTCAGAGTTTCAGTGATCTAGGAACTTAATAAAGATGAGGTGGAGTGTTCAAGTAAGCAAGATGAGCTTGAAATGATTGTTTAGGCTAGAGTTGACATAATCTGTCACACGGATCCCACGGTTCCCTCCTTTGAGGGATCCGGCTAGGCTAATTCTAGGGATCCGGCTCTCAACAGCTATGAAAGGTTAGAAATGAAGTTTCTAATAGCTAAAACCTATACCATCTTGAGTGTTTTAGTCCTCCTAAGTATCTTAAGTGATGGTGTACTTAAATAATCAAGAGTAATGAATGATATAGCAAATGATTGCTTTTTATGGAAGGAAAAAGGGACTAAATGACTACCAATGAATGTTCCAGGATAACACTAAAGGTTTAGGTGGTGTCAAGTCATAATAAATGATCCTAGAGATCATATTTTAGCTTGAGATGGAGTTTGAAAGATCCTCAAAAATCAAAAGAATTGAAAAACTAATTTTTTGACCCATCTTGAGATAAAGATGACTAGAAACAATTTCCTAAAACTGTTCAATATGTCCACCTAAATGTTTTGAAAAATGGAAAAAAAATTTGTGAGTATTGAAGCGGAAATATGGTGAGTTTTGATGATTTGATAAATCAAAAGGCATTTTGAATAAGATCTTATGTAAGCTATAAATGAGTTTAAGGCTTTCTCATCCTTGAAGGAGACTTAGTTGAGTTCTAAGATCTTATGTTTAGCTAGTGTGAGGTTATCTAGTAAGCTATATTGATGTATGGGATGCTGTATTGCTGATCTGTTATCACGGATCCCACAGTTTCCTCAAAGGAGGGATCCGTCTAGGCTAATCCTAGGGATCCGGCATCTGCAGATCAGAATCATCACATAATCATGTGCAAATTTTGCACACTAATCAACCACTAAACTAAACATAAATATAAACATGTCATCACATAAAACATCTCATAGGAAATGGTAGAAATAGCAAATATCCAAGTTAATGCAAACAAGAGTGCTAAAACATAATCATCCATACACAAAACAAGTGTTTAAGAAACAAACATAATCCTATATTCTCTTTCGTCAATTCTTTCTTTTCCTCTTTCCCGACTTTGTGAGGTGATAAGCTAGATTTTGAATCATACCCCTTAATTGTTTGAATTCCGCGGTCTCGTTTGGAATGGTTGGAAGTTGTTCATAGTAATCAAAGGGTTCCAATTCAATGTTAGCTATGGGGTCGACATCTTCTTCTTCATCTCCTTCTGAGGAGTCCGAGAGAGCTTTAGGTTTCTTTCCATTGACCATGAACCGTTTAGAGGGTTGTTTGGTGAGAGGTACCATTACGTGATCGGCAAAGAAATGATCATTGTTGATAGGAGATGGTTGCAATGCACTAACATACTTACAAATTCGTGTTAGGATCATACGATATGGAAGTACCATGTTGGAAGCTTTGAATACCCCGGCCATTCTCCTCACCATGTAATAGGCGAGACTAAATGGCTTTTGGTGGATAAGACAATAGATCATTTGCACAAGACATGCATTTGGATGATCCTTGTTACCAACGAGGCTAATGACGTTTTCCCTAAGGATTTCTTCCCATTTTCTAAACATGGGATGCATTTCAAAAAGTTCCATTTGAAAAGGATCATAGTGAATGAGGTTTTTGTTTCGGTTGTAACGGGATTGATCGGTCCTAACCTTGAAGATAGTATCTCGAATGGCTTCGGGATCATCAAGAGGAGTATTGTAGATAGGTTTAGAATCAAGTGCAAGGTTTTGAGCGTTAATTGCCCAATCTTGAGAATACATACAAATTCCTTCACAAGGAATGCGAAGAATTTGAGCAAATGTGTTGAGAGGTAGAATGAAGTTTCGTTTATTGATGATGAAGGCGATTGAAATGCTAACATCGGCGTTTCGAATGATCCTAGTGCTTTTATAGAACTCAAAGATGAAAACCGGGCAAATTTGTTCATCCATGTCAAGAAGAAAATCAAAGTTGATTGCCGAGAAAACTTGACGAGTGTCGGTATCTTCAAGGAAACATTCCTTGACTACATGACCTTCGTGAATGAGTCGTTTTTCAAGTCTTTTGAAGACTTTGCGATCGGTTTTTGATAGCCCTTCTTCCCGATAGTAATGGGTGAGATAATGGACGGTATCTTGGTGGTCTTGTTGAGTGGCTTTAGGCATGGTTGGTCCTAGAAACAAAAATATTCTAATTAGGTAAAATTAGTTGAGATGGGTTTATGGTTTTGATTTGTATTAACAATGTTGTGAACAAATTGTAATCCTAATTGTGTTAAAAGCCCCTTTTAATGATTAATTTTAAAAACCCTAATTGAATTAATTGATTAGAAATTGTGTAACCATAAACCCTAGGATGAGGATGATGAAGATTAGAACAAGTTACTGTAATTACTTATAATGGTGTTCAAGTGAGAAATACTTGAGGGTTTGGAGTCCTATGAGGATGAAATCAATTGTTGAGTCGTTTTTGTGTTATGTGGAGAGAGGGAAATTGGTCAGTGATGTTTTTGAAATGCGTATAGCTGTGTTCTGTTCTACGGTTCCCCCGGATCCCTTGTATTTGGGATCCGGCTAGTAAAACTAGAAGGATCCGACTCCTGTAGACAGAAAAAGGGTTGTTTGGCTTTAATTTTGTAGTAGGCTATAAACTAGCTTATGAAACAAAATTAGTTTAAAGGTTTCAAATAAAAAAATGTTTTGGTCGACGTGATTTGATAAGTTAATTATCAAGGATCCATTTATGACGACGGCGTTAGTTTGACGAAATAAAAAGGAATACTATTCCCGATGATGAGTAAGTCGGGAAAGTGACGAAAGAGAGATTTTTTCAAGAGACTAGCAGTTTATTTAAACAAATAAGAACTTATGATATCAACATAATCATGTAAGATAGCTAATGAAAAAGTAAACATACCTTTATGCTTCTTGGTTTGGCTTATGAAGACATAATACCAAAAATACTTCATGAGCTCTTAAAGTAATCCTTTGTACTTAGAGTAAGTAGGTTGTGATTACTTTTGGATCCTTTCTCGAAGGTTGACTTCATTATTCTTTGAATAGAAATGAAGGTTTTGAGGAGATCCTAGCATGAAGATTTCTTGAAACAAATATGTTAGAATGATCTATCAATGTCCAACATGAACGAGAAAAAGAAAATGTTTTGAAATATTTCCTTCTTTGTAGTTTTCAAACATACACGGATCGTATCAAGTTTTTAAAGTACAACATACTCTAAGAAACTTGGTAACGAAGCTCTGATGCCAATTGTGGAAAACTAGAAGGGGGTTTGAATAGTTTTACCGATTAAAACTTCGTTTTAAAACATTTAGATTAACTTATGTCAATCTATTTGGTTGTTTATGTTGGACGTTGATAGATAGATATATAAACGTGTAATGAAAGATAAAGAGTAAGAAGCACATAACCACGACACAAGTATTTATAGTGGTTCGGCTACAAGGACACCTTCCTTGCCCTACTCCACTCCTCGAGTCACCTACTCGAGAGTTCATAAAGACTACACGACACCAATCTCCTTATGGTGGAGAAGCTTTCACAACGTCGCCTACTCTTTTTCCGGTACTAGGCTAACCACCGGGTTCTTTCACACCAAGGTGAACCACACATATCACAACGTCGCCTACCCTTTATTAGGTACTAGGCTAAGCACCTAGTTCCATTACTATGGAGGAACTACTACCCAACACAACACAACACCTAATCTCAAGGAGATCCACTCCTTGTTACAACATCATCAAGGATATCACCATCCTTGGAAATAAACTAGTATTATATTTATAACGATGCACCTCATCCATTATACGACCTAGGCATTTTTCCCAAATGCCACTTGATTTGATTCCTAGGCATCCTTCACTAATGCCTTTGACACAACGCTTGGCACCTTTCACTAATGCCTTCGTCTTGACACCTTTAGCATTCTTCACTAATGCTTTTGACACGGACGTGAAGCACTTTTCACTAATGCTTTCGTCTTGACTCTTTCGGCATCCTTCACTAATGCCTTCAACACAACACATCTACGGAGGAAGAAAGAAATATCAACAAGAGAACCTTAGTTGTTTTGATGATGACGAAGCATGGCAACTCATGGACTTGAGCTTGCTCGACTTCAAGAAGTGGTGATCTCGCTTTTAAGATGAACCTAGAGAATCACACAAAAACAAAAGACAAACTACATAGAAAGATCCCTTAGGATCAGTGGTTAGAGAGATACAATACTTGGAGAAAGTATGTGTGAAAGTGGTAAGCCAAAAGGAAGAAATTGCTTACTATTTATAGAGGAGAAAGTTTACTGTTCCCGGATCCCACGGATTCCTCCCACAAGGGATCCGGCTAGCGTAAAGCTAGGGATCCGTGGGACGCTCCTCTTTACCCATGGGTATTTTGGTTATGGGTCATGTGTCATGGGTTATGGGTTGATCCATGGGTTACTTATTAGATACAATGTATCTTATGAGTTTAATGTACCTAGTCAAGTGGTTTGGATAATATCATGGGTTATGGGTCAATACCATTTGTTAGTTTTTACCCATTTTAGTATATACTAGTTAAGTATATATTTGCCCAATATGTAAACACTAGTTGTTGTACATATGTATTACTAAATCATAAAATCATAAAATCACTTATACTTGTTTTAGTGTTTTATGTGAAAACGTAAGTGTGTTAGAAAACTATTGGCTCAAACAGTTTACGTATTTTATTTGTTTCGTTAAAATGATTTTACGTTTGTTATCGACAAAACATTAGAAGATCGTAAAATATAAATAAACGTTTTTACGGCTTATTTGTATTAACAGTAACTAATAACTATGCCTTTATCTTTCAATTTCATATACACTGATGAGTTGCTCTAAATTTCCTCTAAATTTCCAAAATCCAAAAACTGCTCCTAATGGACTGTCTTCACAGTCAGTTTCATTCTCAATTTTTAGATTCTTAAATGTTGAAAACTGTTATTTTCAAGTCTTTATATGATTATTCTTAACTGTCTTAAGTTTATATAGTTTAATTTTGCCCTTAGATTGGTTTTCTGTAGCTTCAAAATAGCTTAGTAAAGTTTGTTTTTTCACTCAAATAGGTCGGTCTTGTGGTCTTAACCCAGTACTTTTACCACAGATTTTTAAGTCATTTTAATTTGTCATAAAAAATTTTAAAAATTAAAAATAGCAAGTTCATTAGCTAGCTTAACTTATCTCAAAAGGAAAAAAAATCAAAAAAATCACATGCTAGGGCTGCTTGTTGTTTGAAGTTAGTGATTTGTTCTGCTCATGCTCTGCACCACAGGAAAGGTGCTCAAGTAGGCTTTAGTTTTTATTTTTAATTTCTTTATTCTTAGCTTTTATGATCTAAAATTTTTTGCAGAGCTAGTTTGGTAGCTTATCTATTAGCTTGTATTTTTGTTTTATTTTTATTAATTTTATTTAACAGCTTTTCATAGGCTTAAACTTGCCCCCTAGCTGTTTTCTCTTTTGCAGCCATAGTCTAGGATTAGCTCATTTAGTGCTTTTTAGGCTTATATTATTGCTTATCTCTGCTCCCTATTGTTTATTTAGGTTTCCCCTTAGTGCCTTAGCTTATTTCCAGCCTTAGAGTAGCTTTTTAGTAGCTTTCAGCCTTGTTCCCTTTTACTTCCCTTTTTGCCTATTTGCATTTAAAGTATATCCTCAATCAAAATTGAGAATGAAACTGACTGTGGCATATTCTAAGAATCATATTAGAAATCATGATTCTAAGAAGTATATCCTCAAACAATTTCCAGAACTATTCTCTACCATGTATTAGGTGGTGGCAGATTCTAAGAATCATATTAGAAAATAGATGTTTTAGTAGTGTGATTTCTAGTATTATTTTTCTCCTTATTAATAAAGACATAATTACATTTTTGTTCATCAATTGACTGTGTGTGATAACCTCTACTTTATACTCTTACATTAAGATCGATAGACTCATAAAATGGATGGCCATACAAAAGAACATTAACCCAATTTTATGAAGTTACCTAACGAACTACTTCAATATTTTGCATCATCTCTCTCTTAACTGACGGTTACAATCAAACATACTTTGTAGTTGTGGGATTTGGCCAATAATGTACAATTTCATATATATGTACAATTATTCCTTGAAAGCATTAAAGAACGATTAAAACCTGCGACAATAACTAATATAAGATTATTAGTTAGCATAAGGTTGTAAAAATCGCTAGGCGCTAGTGAGGCGGTTGGGTAGGGCCTAGTGATTAATCGGGGATTAATCGGATTGGAATTTTTATACATAAAATTGTAATATTATATATTATATAGCATAGGGCATCAAAGTTTAAATATTTCAGGTGTTCAAATATAAACATAATACATAATTCTTCAAAGTTTTAAGTCAAACATAGATATTATTCGGTTTGTTGACCATTTTTAAGCGATCTTTGACCAATTTTGTCTATTTAATCGGTTTGTTAACCCATTTTTAACTTTTTAAGCGATTTTGTCCGATTTGTAAGCAATTTTGTAAATCAATTTTTAAGCGATTTTGTCCGATTAGACCGATTTTGTCCAATTAATTGGTCTGTTGACCGATTTTTAAGCGATCTTTGACCAAACCGATTAAATAGGCCGATTATGATAAATCAAGGCGCTTAGTGAGCGATCAGCGATTATGCGGGGATTAATCGGCCGCCTGGACCGATTTTTACAACATAGAGCATACCTGCTCCATGTATTGAGGATTGGAAAGCAAGCTTTGAATCATCATAGAAATAGCTTGATATAGCATTAGCTGACTCATGTCCGGCATGCCTCCAATCGAACAGTCTAAGCCTGGTAAACCAAGACCACCTAACCCAGAAAATTTGGGTGCTCTCGTACCAGCATTTATCTGACCACCTAATAATATTCAACATTCATTTACCCATAATAACTCCTGTCATCAGAATAAATAAGTAATAAAACTGAGCGCTAGGTTCCCTTAACGTTTTAAGAAATTTGAATAAATCTGCAATATTTGTGTAATGGGAAAGAAAACAATAAGATCATATTATGATGCTGCTATTCAAAGTAGCTACTAATGTGACTGAGCTATACAACATGGTGTCATGAAATTAAGGAGATAGAACTAATGACTCACAATTTCTGTTGCAGCAACAACTATCACTTGCCATGTTTACATTTCAGCTCCGTAAAAAGCTTGATATTTTTATGAGTGGTTGAATTTTAACTCACTGATTACATCCCAAAGATTGATATTTTTCAAGCTAAATATAAGGATCTAAATCATTTTAGGCTAACTGTCAATGTAAATAAAAAAAGAGACAAAGCTGTTGACAAATCGACCCAACTACCGATTTGATGCATAACTAAGCCCAACTGTTTTGTCGATATTGAATAGAATTTATACAGTAAACCACTCTACTGTTATAAAATGTAGCCTACTTCTCTTCTTATTTCATGCCACGTATTATCTCATATTCTACCACTAATTATTATTATTCATGAATGAATGGCAGCTACTATTTTGTTGGTATCAAGAAAGTCTATAATGCAAATGACAGAACTTTCAATAAAAACTCATTTTAAATCATAAAAGTGAAATAAATGGTTCAATTAATTTTTTGCGCAATTTAAAGGGGTGTTTGGGTAAGTTCAATTTGTCATAAATAATCACATCCCGATATTCAATATCATGTGGACATTCAACCCGTATACTACGTCTGGACATATGAAGCATCCTTTTTATATGTTCTCAGAAACTTAAAGTCTGCAAACACCAGAAATGTTTCATTTAATAAAATATCATTTTCATCTTGGTTGAAGTATTGAACCACTATATCCATTTACATTTTCGTTTAGTCACAAAATCAAATTTGTATCATTAAGAGTAACATTAAAATCTAGTCTGTAAAATAAATTATGAGCTACTACTAACCTTTTTTAGGTTGAAATTCTGGTTCTCGGCCTCTTGCCCATCAATCTTTGTTGTAACAGTGGTAACAGCACGCTGCACAAAATGAGTATAATCTAAATTGGTGCACATATCTTCTACTGATAAACCTTGTTTTTAAAGACCAATACCAACATTACTTACACATATGGTGAAATGGGTCATTAAAAATTCTTGAAATGAACGTGTTTGACCTGTTTGTTGGAAAATTGGTTGGCAAAAGTGACTTTTGACCAACTTTGGACACAATTATCTATATGTATATGTCACATATATGAGTAATAGTTTGTAGGTTCGTGTTCTCCTTGAAGAGAGCTTCACAATAAGCCTTTATGCGTCCAAAATAGAGTTGATGTGAATGAGATATCGGGTCTCAAAGTTAGGCATTCGGTACCATGCCTAAAGAGGAAAAGTAGTTTATTTTCAATCCCACATCGGTGGGATGAGTAAACTTAGAGGGAGTCTATTGTGTATAAATAGAGGCCCTAATTCCACAAGTTTTGAACACATCAAATCAATAGTTATTATTGATTTCCAACATATGGAATACGCATATCTTAAGATGAAATTCCTGGCAGTTTTGTTAAGTCCGACAGTACAACTTACTGTTTTGGCTGTTGTACCCTGGGAAACAAACGGCGAATATGTTTTAAGGGAAGCGTGTCAAATACGTGCCTCAGCTTTTAGTGCTTCTTTGTTGATCTTTATTTGGTAATCAAGTAAGTCTTTTGACTATTTTATTATCCTATTTAATTATCGTTTATCTGCTTACATTCTGTTTGTATTTAATTTACTGTTAATTTTATTTATTGTAATTTAGATTTTATTAATAAAAGTGTAACCGTTTCCCTACAATCTTAAAACAGATTCTGTTTAACAGAATTAAAACACTTTTTATTAAAATACAAGTTGTTATTTTATTGAAACAAATCTCATAAAATACAAGTTGTTATTTTATTAGATTACTAGAACGTGTTTATTGAAACCAAGATGAGTTTGTTTGAAACAAAATCTGATAATATACAAGCTGTTATCATATTTTGTGGAAAAGTTTCTTTGACTTGTTTAGCTTATTTAAACCATGTTGAGTTTAATTATAAACTAAATATAGTTCTTGAAACTTTATGCATTTGAAATTAGATCTATAGAAACCTTGTTGAGTTTCTTTGAAAGAGTAAATCTATTTTGAAACCTTGTCGAGTTTCATTGCAGAACTATACCATGTGATGCATATCTATTAAGATATTGTTAAAGAAGATTGACAAAATCATATTACAAATTTGTTTTTGTTTAAAAACATTATGTAATATGCGATATTGTTTAATTGTTTAATCGAAAGACTTGTTTAAAAGCGGTTTTGTATAATGGATCTTACAAAACAGTAGTGTTTTAAACAAAATTTGATGTTATCCTGTTTGTTAAGAAACACTTTGTGATATAGCAAGTTGTTAATTATTCCAAATTTAGTGTTACACTAATAACGGAATCTCGTATTAACAGAATGTCTGGAATGTCATGAGTGACATCTAAAGGATCTGCTCCCGAACTTGATGAAAGGGAGACCGATACTCGAGTTATGTGTACGGTAGATGCTTTAAAGCATTCAGATTTTATGTGCCATAACTATGGGTTAAATGGCCTGAATGAAATGGAAATTGTTGCCAAGGCGGGATCCGACATTAGAAAATAGTGGATTAACACTTGGGCATCATGTCATGAGTATGATGATAAGAGTTTGGTTAACTCTTTCAAAGTAGCATAAAATGGAGAGATGCAATCTATGGGCAACTCTATAACTGCTAATAGCAAGGGAAAAGAAATGTGATGTCGAAATTCACGTGTGGAAAAGAGCTTAAGTGAACCAACATGTTGTATGTGCCAGAGATTCGTAGGAATCTTGTGTCTGGATGGTTGCTTAATAAATTTGGCTTTATTTTTATTTTAATCAAATAAAATTGAGTTAACATTGAACAAAATTTTGGTCGGTACGGGTTATGCCCTTCATTAAATGTTTAAGCTGATTTTTTTATAATAAAAATGCGTATGAATACAGCTTATTTGATCATTTGAAATGTATAGCATGGCCAACTCGGACATGTTAATTTTAACTCAATACGTTGTTTAATTAAATAAACGAACACGGATTACTATAGTAAAACTTATGTCAAAACCAAATTGACAAGATTGTCTTTTCACTCGGTTGACCGACAATGAACCGAACCCTTGATTCACATAGTTTTATGTGATTTGGAATCGATGCCTACTAAGGTAGCAATTAGGTACTTCATCGTAATTGTTGATGGTAGTACAAAATATTGCGACTTTTACTTACTTGAGAGTAAGGATATAGACAAGATTGATCTATACAAATAAGTTAAGAATCAACTTATTATCGAAAACAAGGCGGTTCGAAGTGATATCGGAGGTGAATATGTGTCTCTATTTCATGTATGTGCTAAACATGGAATAAGACATAAATTTATTGCTCCTTATACGCCACAACATAATTGTTGATAGGAAAGAACCGTGCCTTAAATATATGGTTATGCCATGTTGTTAAAGTCATGGTTTAAGCCATGGCATGTGGGGGAAAGCGGTTTTATTGGCTACTTATCTTTTAGATAAGATCCCCTATAAGGAAAAGACGATAGTTCTATGAACTATGGATGGGAAGAAAACCATCCTATAAGTACTTACGAATGTGGGGGTGTCTATCTGTCCCGACACCCAAGGATCAATATGTTGGACCTAAAACTGTGGATTGCATATTTTTGTGATATGCTCATTACAGTAGTGATTATCATTTATTTGGATATGATTCGGAAAATCTGAATATATACAAAGATACGATAATGGAATCAAGGAAAACTTTCATTGTTTGAAACTGTGTTTCCTTATTTATCCGAGGAAAATGGAAGTTCATCTAGACTAGATGATATAGTTGTCCATGATGAGAGGCAACTAAATGATGATGTCCTTCATGATGAGAGACATCAAGATGATGATGTTGTTCTAATAAGAGACAACAAGAGCTGATAATGATCTCCAAGATGAGAGACAAGATCAGACTGAGGAAGAAGAGGTTGAACCTAGAAGAAGCAAAAGGGCAAGAACTGAGAAATCGTTTGGACCCGATTTTGTTTCTTTTATGGTTGAAAACGAACCTACTTCATACCGAGAAGCGGTTACTTCCTCAGAAGGGCCTCAATGGAAAGAAGCCATTAAAAGTGAAATAGATTCTATTTTACAAAATCATACTTGGGAGCTCGTGGATTTACCTCCTGGTTGTAAACCACTAGGCTATAAATGGATCTTCAAGAAGAAGATGAACGCCGATGGCACCATTGAAAAGTATAAAGCAAGATTAGTAATCAAAGGATTTAGACAACGAGAAGGCCTTGATTACTTTGATACATATTCGCTTGTTACGCGAATAACCTCGATTAGGATGATACTTGCTATTGCCGCTTTAAGAAATTTGGAAGTTCACCAAATGGATGTGAAAACGGCATTTCTAAATGAACCAACCCGAGGGTTTCATGGCTCCTAGACAAGAGAACAAAGTTTGTAGGCTTGTTAAGTTATTATATGGCTTAAAGCAAGCTCCCAAACAATGACATCAAATTTTTTTTCACGTCATGTCAGAACGTGGATTTAAAAATAATGGATGTTTGTTGAAAGAAATAATTGTTGGTATATATGTAATCATGTGTCTATACATATATGGTATACTTATCACTGAAAGTGATAACAAGATGATCAAATCCACTAATGAAATGTTGGAGTCAAGATTTGACATGAACTACATTGGCTGCTCGATATGGTTCTTGGAACTAAGATCATATGAAACCAAATGGATTTGTTTTGAAGTCAAAAACACTATAAGGACAATATTCTTGAGAGGTTCAATGTGGGGGATTCCGGCCTAGCTAGAACTCCAATGACATCTTTTATATCTATTTATAATAGAGGTAGAGGTGTTGCCTATTTTGAATACTCATAGAATATTGGGCGTCTTATGTGTCTAATGACGTGTGTAAGACTTGATTTAGAAGTTATAATCAAGTTAAGTAAATATACCAGTAATTCAAGTGATGACCATTTGAATAGTATTACAGAAGTACTATGATACTTACGATATTGCATTTTGGAAGATATCCAACTGCTATCTAATGATAGAGTAATGCAAATATGGATTCTTACATAAAAGAATCTAGATCCACTAGAGTGGATGTATTGACTGTACGTGGGAAGCTGTGTCTTGGAAATCTTGAAAGTATTTCAAACAGAATTTTATAGCTAAATCTATGATGGAATTTGAATTTATCATTTGAGATAAATTTATATAATATGCGGATATATGCGTTAATTCGTAGAGGACATACCAAGATGGCGTAAACTGGTAACGACCATCTATATAAAGTGTGATAGTCAATTGGAAATTGACAGAGCTCATATCACAATGTAAAACGGTAAGTCAAGACATATCCATCATAGACGTTGATTGGTGCGACAACTACTCTCAACTAGAGTTATCACGATTGACTACGTAAAGCCAATAGATAACATCGCGGATCCGCTTACGAAAGGCTTAAGCAGAGAGTTAGTTAGTAAGTCGTCTAAAGGAATGGGACTAAAGCCCTTAAAGGAATGAGTTTATATGAAGGAAAACCTAACCCAGTTGACTGGAGATCCCAAGATCTGGGTTCAATAGGAAAACCTAATCATATAAATGTGGGGGAAGTCACGTCAATATGAGGGAGTTACTTAACATTGTAACTTCCTAGTCCATTCCTATAACAAATGTGACTTGTTGAGAGGTTAAACATATGGCTTTAATGATTCAGGATGAAATCACAAAGCATAATGATTCGAGATGAAATCACAAAACATATGTTTTTAATGATTCAAGATGAAATCACCTATGTGAGAGAGAAGTGGGGTCGCTTTGAAGGGAATTGTGGGGGCGCAAATCCTAAGAGCTCTTGCAGAACCAGGCTAGTGTTCATGACCATAACGAACATGACTATGAGGACTTGACAATGTCAGGGAGAGTCTTGTGTGAAGTGTAATGTCGTCTACGTAAACAGAGGCTGAGTTCAAGGACATCGCGTCTACTCGGATCTAGGAGACTAAGTACATCTCACAAGGGAAGGTTCAAAGGGTCACACCTACCTATCCTTTGGAAGATTCAACTATTGGAATTTCATCATAATTTTTGTGTATTATGACCGATCTCCATTCATGTGGGGGATTGTTGGAAAATTGGTTGGCAAAAGTGACTTTTGACCAACTTTGGACACAATTATCTATATGTATATGTCACATATATGAGTAATAGTTTGTAGGTTCGCGTTCTCCTCGAAGAGAGCTTCGCAATAAGCCTTTATGCGTCCAAAATAGAGTTGATGTGAATGAGATATCGGGTCTCAAAGTTAGGCATTCGGTACCATGCCTAAAGAGGAAAAGTAGTTTATTTTCAATCCCACATCGGTGGGATGAGTAAACTTAGAGGGAGTCTATTGTGTATAAATAGAGGCCCTAATTCCAAGTTTTGAACACATCAAATCAATAGTTATTATTGATTTCCAACATATGGAATACGCATATCTTAAGATGAAATTCCTGGCAGTTTTGTTAAGTCCGACAGTACAACTTACTGTTTTGGCTGTTGTACCCTGGGAAACATACGGCAAATCTGTTTTAAGGGAAGCGTGTCAAACACGTGCCTCAGCTTTTAGTGCTTCTTTGTTGATCTTTATTTGGTAATCAAGTAAGTCTTTTGACTATTTTATTATACTATTTAATTATCGTTTATCTGCTTACATTCTGTTTGTATTTAATTTTCTGTTATTTATTTACTGTTAATTTTATTTATTGTAATTTAGATTTTATTAATAAAAGTGTAACCGTTTCCCTACACTGTTAACCGTTTGGCTTGCATTGTGTTTGAAATCTTAGTACATTTGCAAATATTTTGTTTCTCGATTTTTTGTTGTTCTGAATATATGCAAAAACTATATATATATATATATATATATATATATATATATATATATATATATATATATATATATATATATATATATATATATATATATATATATTATAGCATTTTTTGACTGAAAAGTTCAAGAACTTACCTGAATTTTGTTTCTAAGATTTGCTAATTTTCAACACGGTCAGCTGCACTTCATTTAAAGAGATGAAATTAATGAAGATGACTTAGCGGCTTCTACTTGAAAGGCTTGACGATTTTTTTTGTACCCCGACGTGTAATGTTCAAGAGAGAAAGATAGTTGTCTTATTGCTTTTCGTTTCTCCTCTGTCAGACATAACTTCCTTATGCATATTTGCTTCATGTTCCAATTCAGCGACTTTGGTATATGCAACCTTCCCACATACTTCCACTTTGGTTCATCTTCCGGCACGTCTGCCAATTCCTGAAAACAATAAACATATAAATAATCAGCCAGAATTATTAATTGGCTAGTAAGCTAAAGAATAAATATATAACCTAAGGCGCCTAATGTGCTATGATTTTCAACATTCTAATAAAGATAGCACGAAAGCATACCTGAAGAACATGATAATTTCGTCCATCTGCAGCAGCTTTCGGTAATTGAGCAGCCTTCGCTTACATTAAAGAAAAAATAAACTGTTCTATAAGAAAAATAAAATAATAGAAACAGGGTCATACAAAATTATGTGCTTATTGCAGATAAATTTCAATTTCTACCCTCATTTTTAACTTTTAAACGTTTAAGTCGGTACTTCAAATAAAATAGAACCTGAAATGAGGAATATTACCTCACGAATGATCAAATTGAGGAACTAAAGATTAGAAGAACATCTACGCGCAGGCTTAGGATTAGGAGCATAGCCTAACTTGCTATTCTTTTTTGCAGCATTGCATTGGCATAGATACATAAATTCACCACAACACAAAACTCCCGCCATGGTTGCAGCCACATCTGTAGCGTGACTGCCAAGCCAAGATACGAGGTTAAGTCAAATGTGATGATCATCATTGCCTTAATGGTCATATTTAAAAAATATGCATCAGTCAGTGGAAAAAACTCAGGCAGGCAAACATAATAAACTGCTATGGACTGACCAAAGCAATTGTAAGCAAAATCCAGCCCAGAATGAGCAAAACATCTGTTGGGTTTAGTAAATACCCAAACCTCTTAATCTAGGATTTGAATAGAAAATAACCTAAGTGCTTAGTCCGTTAAACACTAACAGGTTACTGAGTGCATAGTCTCTCAGTGAGCCATCTTCAGGATACTCAGCATGAGGCGAAGAAGAAGTCTCTCCACTCAGTAAGGCGGAACTTAAAGAGTGAAGACTGAGTCAAGAAGAAGATGGTGGATTCAGTGAGTGATGACAATAACTCACTGAATCCCTCAACTCCTCACCAACTACTTACACTGAAGACAAACTGAAACTGAAGACTGAAGACTATGAAGACTGAAGAATGGGCAGGATAAAACGGTTACATTGGAAACGAATAAGACGGAGTACTTATCCTGAAAGTTTCCCTTTTAGAATCAGCATCAGTACTGACATGAAGAAAGTGACTTGGTCCCTTTACCTAATATAGTCTTTGTAAACAGAGACAAAATACATCAGTATTTTGTCTTCTGCAAATTGTCAGTTTGTCACTTAAGAAAGAGTTAAAACTCATACTTGTATAAATAGCATAAGAGATGGAGTGAAAGTTTAAGCTTGTGAATTGTAAAAACACACACACACACAAGCCATCTTTCACTCCTCCAAATACAACTTAATCCCTGAGATAGCTCAGTGGGTACTTGTAGTTGTGCTCAGACTTAGCCTGAGCTTAGTGAGGAGTTACAACACTTTGTCATTTCAATCCCTAGTACTGTTCCGCAGGTACTAGGGTAACATATTCTTTTGATTCATTTCTAATAAGAATATGATGTTGAAAATTACTCTTAGTGTTTTACTTATATCTTTTCAGTCATTGATTCACTATTAACTTGTTTTACATACTTAACTGTTTTTTAAGATAGTGAATAGGGATCAACAAGTGGTATCAAAGAAAGGCTGATTATAAAACTGTTTTTAAGCCGCTCTAAACGTTTTTAAATCAGGATCCTAAAATGGCTGAAATTGATGTACCCCAACTAGTCGATAAAAAGGGTGGAGCTTATTCAGCTGTTGCCCCCAGACTTGAAGTTGGTAAATTCAACAAATGGAAAAAGCGTATGCTTTGCTATTTGATTAGGATGGAACCTTATTATATCAAGTGTATAAATGAAGGTCCATTTATAAGCTGTAGTACGGCCAAACAAACCTGGTATGACCTGGTTCATAGTCATGAAGGTCCTTCTGATACCAAGGAAAACAGGATTATGGACCTGAAACTTGAGTATAATACCTTCAGGGCTAAGGACTCAGAAACTCTGTCTCAAACTTACACCCGTTATAAAACTCTTTTAAATGAACTGTCAAATGATGGTGTTAAGTTGTCCAAACATGAAATCAATGTTTTCTTTGTCAATAGTCTCCCTGAGAAGTGGTTGAATTTCTCTCAGGGACTTAGGAATGCTAATCATATCCAGAATCTTGAGCTTCCTGAAATTTATGGGAAATTTGTCTATGAGGAAAACCTCATCAACAGACGATACCCTGACTTAAAGAAGTCTCAGGAAGTCAAGAAGTCCCTGACCACCACTTCATCACCAATATCAACTGCTTTCTTTTCTAACAATGTGGTTCAAGATTTCCAAGAAAATTCAGATGATGAGCCTGATGAGAGATCAAGTGAGGAGTACCTAAATGACCTGAATGTTGAATTTCAGGAAAGGGCACTCCTTGCTAACTCTCGAAGGTTTATAAAAAGAAACAAAGGTTTTTCAACTGCTAAAGCAACTAAAGACATTGAATGCTTTAAGTGTCATAAAAGAGGTCATTTTGCAAAAAACTTTTTTTCAAAAACAATTTCTGAACCCTCTTACAAACCATCAGGTTCTAATCAGTCTTCAGGCTTTAGCAAATTTCAACCAAAAATCTATCAGTCTCATCAAAATTTTCAAAACAAATCTGATCAAAACAAAACTGTGGATTTTGAAGCTAAATACAAGAAAGCCAAAGCTAAGCTAGCATTGCTTGAGGCCACACCCTCAGAAACAATACACACTGTTAAATCTGTGCCGGGTAAAAACAAAGGTTTTGTTGCTGAAGTCTTCGATTGGGATGAAGAGCCTGTCTCATCTGATGACGAAATGGTGCAAGTCAGTGCACTGATGGCTCTCTCCGAAGAGGACAAGCTGGCTGTGGGAAAAAAATCATGCCAGAAATGGAGAATGGGTCAACATTACAATGAAGAAGGTAAATATTTTACTTTCTTTGGATGATGACTCTGATTGGCAGTCCTATATGAACTATATCAATGTCGATCTTAAGTTTTTAGAAGAGCAACGATTAAATCTTTTTTCAAAATATAACAAGCTAAGTTTTAAACTAAACAAGTGTAGGGATGAACTACTACTTTTAAAACAAAATAAGCTTGAGGCTATCACCTTGCAAATTCAAAACACTGAATTAGTTAAAAGAAATCAGGCTCTTCAAGATGAACTTAAGAAAGAAAAGGATATCATTGCTAGTTGGACTGCTAAGAATCCAAGAGTCTTTGATGGTGTGGGAGCCCCTAGTAGCAAAAAGAGAGTCATAGGTGAAGATCATCTCCCTAACTCTCACGACAAAGACCAGTCTCCCAAACCATTTGTGTCTGGTGGCATGATTACCAATGTGTTGACTATTCCCAAGCCCAGTGATTGGATTGAACGGGTTAATCCTGAGAGTAAGCTTCCAAATTTTGATTCTGGAAGAATTCTAGAGCCTAAAAGTCAAGATCTAAAGAGCATTCTTGGACTCCCTGATGTGCCCAGTAGTACTGAACACATCTCTAAGTCTGAAGCAGAATCTCAAGCACCGCTTCCACCCCTGGAACCTCTTAAGGGTGCGGATCCTAGCTCTGAGCTTACTCTATTACAATTCAATCCACACTCACCAAAAGAAAGATCTGGACTTGGTAGAACCATCCTGAAAAGACCAACAAAACCAATTCAACAAGAATCTAACCCCACTGAGACTTCCACATCCTCTGTCCCCACTGAAGCTGACCAAATTCAGCTACTGACTGAACTTGTGAGGAAGCTAACTGATAAGAGGGAATCCATCGAAAAAGTCCCTGAATCAATCAAGGAAACAAAGTCAGCTTCCTCTAGTTCCTCAAAGTCAAAAGCCACCACAAAATCCAAGCAGAAGTGTGATCTATGCCACTATACCAGTCATACAACTAACAACTGTTATAGAATCCTTTTTTGTATGATTTGCAAAAAGGAGGATCACGGAACTTCTGATCACTTACAATATGTAAGTTCTCTTAGTAAAGCAAACTATACCAAAATTGGTCATCAGTATGCTTCAACCTCAAAATCTGCTCAAAAGTTTAGAGCAAAACCCTTTTCTCCTTGCCCACACTGTGGCTTTAATGATCATCATCCTGATGATTGTCTCATGAACACGTGTTGTGATATTTGCGGAAATCCAGCTCATGAGACATCCCAGCATGACAGTGTCATCAATGCAAGGAGAAGTTCAAAGCAACCAAGAATCACTGAGTCATCCTCAGTCTCTAAATGCAAAACCTGTGGTAGCACAATGCACTCAACCACTGACCATGAGTCGATTGCTAAATGCAAAACTAATCCACTTTACTACTTTTGCAGAGACACGCCAGGGAGCCTATCTGGCATCTAGATAGTGGATGCTCAAGAAGCATGACTGGTGTTAAGGAGTATATGCACAAGTATGTAAAGGAACCAGGACCCAAGGTAGTATTTGGTGATAACTCATCATGTCCCACTGAAGGTTATGATTCAGTATACTGTAATGGAATAGTTTTCTCTAGAATAGTTTATGTTAATGGTCTAAAATACAATCTCATCAGTGTCAGTCAACTCTGTGATGCAAAGTACATTGTGCAATTCAATGACAAACAAGGTACCATTTTTAATGCCAACAAAGAAGTTGTTTTGATAGCTCCTAGAAGGGATGATGTTTATGTCTTAGACATGTCAACACTCTCTAAAAATGGAACTTGTCTCTTTGCCAAAGCCACTGAAACTGTCAACTGGCTGTGGCATAAGAGACTCTCTCACTTAAACTTCAAAAATATCAACAACTGGGCAAAACAAAACAAGGTCTTTGGCTTACCATCACTGGTTTTTGCAAAAGACAAACCATGCTCAGCCTGTGAAAAAGGCAAACATCAAAGAGCATCTTTTAAAACAAAACAAAATTTCTCAATCTAAAGCTGCCTTCACCTCCTGCATATGGATCTCTTTGGACCAGTCAGTCCTAGATCAATCCATCATGAGAAGTATACCCTTGTCATTGTTGATGAGTTCTCAAGATACACTTGGGTATACTTTATTTCCAAAAAGAGTCAGGCAGCTGACACTATAATGTCATTCATCAGGAACATTGAAAACCAGAATGACATTACAGTTAAACAAATCAGAACTGACAATGGTACTGAGCTCAGAAATGAAGAGCTTGAGAATTTCTGTGATGAAAAAGGAATCTCCCAAAAAATTTCATCTCCTTACACCCCTGAACAAAATGGGGTAGCTGAAAGGAAAAATAGAACTCTCATTGAGGCTGCTAGAACTATGTTAAATGGCTCAGCTCTATCAAAACATTTCTGGACTGAAGCAGTCAAAACAGCCTGTTACACTCAAAACAGGTCAATCATTGTCAAAAGACATAACAAAACACTATATGAGATATTCAAAGGTAGACTTCTTGATATCAGCTACTTTCATGTGTTTGGATGTCCTGTGTTTATCCATAACCACAAGGATCATCTAGGAAAGTTTGATGCAAAAGCTGATGACGGATACTTTCTAGGTTACTCACTGATCTCCAAAGCCTTCAGGGTATTTAACACAAGGAGACAACAAGTTGAGGAAACCTTTCATGTCACCTTTGATGAGAGTTTAGAAAGCATCAGGTTCACCAACACCTCAGTGGAGGAAATAGGAATTGATAACTCATCAAGATATCTTCCTGATGAGTATAACACTGAAATCAATTCCTCATACCAAGCTGATGCTGACATCTCATATTATGTCTTACCTCACAACCTTTCACAACCAACTATCAGTGAATTCATTGATAATCAATCAGTCCCTGCAGGGATAGGTAACACTGAACCAAATGTTCAGGAACATGTGATTCAAGAACCCCAACCTGAACAAGACATCTCAACAGATGTTCTTAATGATTCTATGGCTCCTGCACCTGAACTCACTCCTGAGTTTACAGTGACCTTTTCAAGCTCAGATCCTAGACCACGGTGTAAGTGGACAAAATCTCGGGATATTGAACTTGTAAACATCATCGGTGAACCCACTGAAGGCATGCTCACTAGAAGCATGGTTGCTAACTTAACTGCAGCTTCAGCCAATGAATGTCTATATGTTGATTTCCTATCATATTTAGAACCTAAGAGTGTCATTGAGGCTCTAAAACATCCTAGCTGGGTTCAGGCTATGCAAAGAAGAACTTCAACATTTTGATAAAAACAAGGTCATGACCTTGATCAAATGTCCTCAGGATGTCATAGTTATAGGAATGAAGTGGGTTTTCAGGAACAAAACTGATGAAAATGGCACTGTCATTAAAAACAAAGCCAGACTTGTAGCCAAAGGTTACAGTCAACAAGAAGGCATTAACTATGATGAGACATTTGCTCCTGTTGCAAGAATGGAAGCCATCAGGATCTTCCTTGCATTTGCTACCTACATGAACTTCAAAGTTTACCAGATGGATGTAAAAAGTGCATTCCTGAATGGTGAACTCAAGGAAGATGTGTATGTTCAGCAACCTCCTGGCTTTGAGAGTAGTGAATTCCATGACTATGTCTGCAAGCTTGATAAAGCCCTTTATGGACTGAAACAAGCTCCTAGAGCATGGTATGAAACTCTCTCAGCCTTCCTGATTCAAAACAATTTTGTCAGAGGAAAGATAGACAACACATTGTTTATCTATAGGACAAAACAATATATGATACTAGTCCAAGTATATGTTGATGACATCATCTTTGGCTCAACAAACTACACTCTTTGCAAACAGTTTGAAAAACTGATTACAAAGAAGTTTGAAATGAGCATGATGGGTGAACTCACATACTTCCTTGGACTACAAATCAGGCAAACTGACAAAGGAATCTCCATCAGTCAAGAGAAGTACACCAGAAATCTCTTGAAAAAATACGAGATATCTGACTGCGCCTCAGTGAAGACACTAATGGTCCCTCCTAACAACCTTGGACCTGATCTCACTGGCAAATCAGTCAACCAAACTCATTTCAGAGGGATTGTTGGCTCACTGATGTATCTTACTGCTTCCAGACCAGAAATACAATTCTCAGTCTGTCTAATAGCAAGATATCAGTCCAATCCCAAAGAATCCCACCTCACTGCAGCCAAAAGAATACTCAGGTACCTGAAGGGAACCCCAAACCTTGGACTCTATTATCTAAAATGCTCATGGTTTGATCTCAAAGGGTACTCTGACTCTGATTATGCTGGCTGCAACATGGATAGAAAAAGTACCTCAGGGTCCTGTCAATTTCTTGGAGGAAAATTGGTTTGTTGGAGTGCTAAAAAGCAACAATCAGTGGCTATGTCTTCAGCCGAAGTTGAGTATGTTGCTGCTGCAGGATGTTGTGCCAATGTATTATGGATGAAAAGTCAACTCAGTGACTATGACATCCACTACAAAATGGTACCCATCTTCTGTGATAACACTAGTGCCATTGCTATCTCCAACAACCATGTCCTTCACCAAAGAATCAAACACATTGATATCAGATATCATTTTATCAGGGACCACATAATGAAAGGAGATATAGAACTTCATTTCATTCCCACTGAATATCAACTTGCTGATATCGTCACAAAACCCTTAGATGAACCTACCTTCAGCAGGGTGAAAGCTGAATTGGGAATGCTAGACATTGAAAGTCAGCAACCTGAAAACCAATCCCAATCTCAGTAAGTTTTCACTGAAATGGTTCATCCTCCCTGAACAAATCCCAATTCCATCCTCTCACTGAATGAGTAAGACTCATTCAGGGACCCTGACTCTAGATATTGAGCATTGAATGAGTAACTAAATGCATCTAAGTATTAATTACTTAAATGTCCTAGGTTGAAAGTCACACCAATTAAATATAGGAATATATGCCTCCTCTCACATAAAATATCATGTGGATATTTTATTACTGCAAAAGTGCACTTTTACTGTACACTGCAACTGTTTCCTTGAAAAACAGGATTTTACTGCGGGTAGTGGAGTGGTGGCATTAAATATGGAAATTCAAAACGTTTTCAAAAACCGACATTACAAATCCAATTTAGTGCACAAACTACCCCTCTCATCACTCTATAAATACCACTCACAAAATCCTTAAAACATACACAAAGAATTTCTGCTAACAAAACTCTGTCAAAACCTCTTTCAAACCCAGAATTCTTTGTGTTCTTCAAATCTTTTTCTGAAAAACCTTCTATGTAAACCTTTACAAAAGTTTTTCATCACAACTTGAGAGATTCAAGACCCTTTTAATTGTTCTTGTCAAGATATTTTTCTCAAAACCCTAAAACATTTTAATGGAAATGGCAATAACACAATCTCTTCAGTTTGCATCACAGTGGGCAGGTGATCTTAGCAATGTTGAAATTAAAACAAATAATGTCATAGGCAATTTTGAATATCCTCAAACTGTCCTAGCCTATAAGGACATTATGAAATTTTTGTTTAACTGCCCACTGAAAATGGCCTTTGTTCAGTGTCCCTCAATTGTATACCAAAATCTCCTCAGGGAGTTTTGGGCTACTGCAGTGGCCTATGACCCGACACCCTCAACTAATGAGACAGACCTACGACCACTTAGGGAGTATCTCATTAAGTTCAGTCTGTTTAATGGGGAAAGATCAGTCACCCTGGATTACAAAACGTTTTGCACCTCAACAGGGTTAGACTACAATAAGGGTGTTTATGTCGCCCATCCTGAACCCTCCACAGTGAAGGATGGGTTAAAACAAATCGTTTTGAATTCACATTTTTTGAACAAGACCCCAGTTACCAAAAGTTCATTTCCCGTGGCTTGGATGATCCTATTCACTTTTGTGATTCAGGTCCTCGGCGGGAACCACTCATCCACTGAACAAGTTAATTCTATTCAGTTGATGACGGCATACTGTTTGATGAATGGGGTCAATGTCGACATTGGGGAGATCATTTACAGTGATCTCGTAACCAAGCTACTGAGCAAAACTAGGGCGAAATACGTTTCGTACCCTAGGTTTGTCTCATGTGCTTTACAAGTATCACTACTAGAAAACATGGCAACAATGACGGATTTACTGATGGAAACAAATCCGCCAGAGATTACCGACTGAATTACCAAGAGATTACTAACAAAGACTGTTGCCGACAAAATACCAACAGATTTCTAACGGATTACCGACGCACAAAGTTCCGTCATTAATTGGTCATCAATACGGATCTCTGACGGAGTAATGACGGATGGGAGCAACCGTCGGTATTCCGTCAAGAAAAATGATGGATTATCGACGGACGAAGATCCGTTGGTAATCCCTCATTAATTACCGACGGGTTACTGACGTATTATCGACGGTCGAGGATCCGTTGGTAATCCGTCGTAAAATACTAACGGATTAGTGACGTAAGTTTATTCATTTGATATCTCTCATTATCACGGATTACCGACGGAATTTATAGTTCTATATATTTTGATGTACTACACTTTCTCTTTAAGACCACCATACATTTGTATTGTTTTAAGTAATAAATTTAGTGTATAAACACATTTACGAATTGCTATTTTTGTGTAACACATAAGGGTTCACAAGCCCCAACCTCGGTATATTTCCAGTGATGTGAGACCTCGAGCAGAATTCAAGTTCCACACTTTCATAACATCTTTAGTATTCGTCGATGGCTTTCAATCTGAGTGTTAATAATTTAAGATGTATATAATAGGAATAATGACATCAGTCAGTTGCTTAGCGCAACTTCTGTTTTTAAACAAACGACTATTGTGTTCTTGCCATATATAATATGTCGTGGCCCCTATAGCTAACATCAACCCACTATACTCTACACGTCACTTCCATTTGAGATAAGAATAAGAAAGTCGCATAAAGCCAATCAACGCTCTTTACATACCACTTTTATTCAAGATAAGAATTAAGAAAGTTGACCACATTAGTCTATTGACCCGGTATACCTTGAATGTCTTGCCGACATTGGAAATTCCTATTACGTTAGTATTGTTTGTGGTTTTTCTTTCTATCTGTACATGTTTTGTTTGTTTGTTCACTTTAGTTCATTTATTCACTTTAGCTCGTTTATGTTCGTTTGTGCCTTAATGACTCAAGACAAGTAACCTCACTTTTTGAATGAATGAAATAAATCCCTATGTCAAGCTTCTGTTTTCGTTTGTCTCTTTACCTTATAAACTCAGATAACCAAACATTAAAGCCTCATTTTTGCTTTCGATAATAGCGGTACTTATAAACCTAAGCTTTTAAAATTTCTGAAACATTAAGCTAGACTTATTAGATTTACGTTAATAAGTGCCTAGAATAAGTTAACGCAAGTATTCATCAATCACGTCTATATGACACTAATTATCAATGTTTTAAAAACCGGGTTTTAATCGACCCGGCGAGTCACCGTGCACTGGTTCGACCGCCGGGTCAACCCGGTTTTCCATTTATTATTATCATTATTTTGCTGACCGGGTCAACCGGTTCGACCGTCGGGTCAACCTGTTTTTATTAAAAAATTTTGAAAAAAATCAAACCCGGCCAGATTTCAAGACCCGGGTCACTCAAAACCCGGCCGGTCTAACCGATTAACCCGGGTTTTTTTTACCCGTTTTCGTGGCCGGGCATTTAGTGTTAAATATATTTGTGAATTTTAATAAAAAAAAAAACATCAAGATGATTTCCCTCTCCACATTTTCACAAGTCCCGCCCCAATTTTCCCCAAAATCAAAATGTCCCTCCATATGTTTTTTCACTTACCTCAAAATTCTTTTTCATTTTCACCATAACCCACCTACAACCTGCTTCCCCATGTTTCTCTCAATATGTGAAATTGAATACCCCTAACAAACCCCATTTGAAATCAATTTTTTTATCAACTCAGGTACTTTACTTTACCTTCAATTTAATGTGTTCATGGGTTAATTTTATGTTTTTGGTGATTTTTCAGATTTAGTGTTTATGAACTTGTAAAACATAAGTTGGATTCTATGCTTAGTTTCCAATGTCAATAGTTGTAAATGATATTCATTACTTGTTGAATTTTTAGTGTTTTATGTATCTTAATTGCTACAAATAGGTCATCTCATTACTTTATGAATTGTTAATGGCGTGAAAATAGGTCTATTTGTTGCTGAATTTTGGGTCTTTTTGTGTATGTTAATGGCCTGCAAATAGGTAACTTTGTTGTTGAATATGGGGTGTTTTTGTGTATGTTAATGGCTGTCAAACGCGCCTAATTACTTGCCGAATTTTGGGTGTTTTTGTGTATGTTAATGGCTATCAAATGTGCCTAACTACTTGCTGAATTTTGGGGTTTTAGTGTATGTTAATGGGTGTCAAATGTGCCTCTTTACTTGTTGAAATTCGTGGCTTTACGTGTATGTTAATGGGTGTCAAAAGCGCTTATTTACTTGCTGAATTTTGGGGCTTTTCGTGTACGTTAATGGTCGTCAAACGCAACTCTTTACTTGCTGAGTTAGGTGACATTTAGTGTATGTTAATGGCTATCAAATTCACCTCTTTACTTGCTGAATTTTGGGGCTTTTCGTGTATGTTAATGGCTGTCAAACTCGCATATTTACTTGCTGAATTTTTTCGCTTCTCGTGTATATTAATGGCTGTCAAATTCGCCTCTTTACTTGCTGAATTTTATGGATTTTCGTGTATGTTAATGGCTGCAAATGCGCCTCTTTACTTGCTGAATTTTGTGTCTTTTCTTGCACGTTAATGGCTGTCAAACGCACCTCTTTATTTGATGAATTTTATGGCTTTTCGTGTATGTTAGTGGCTGCAAACACGCTTCTTTACTTTCTGAATTGTGGGGCTTTTAGTGTATGATAATGGCTGCAAACATGCCTCTTTACTTTCTGAATTGTGGGGCTTTTAGTGTATAATAATGGCTGTAAACACACCTCTTTACTTTCTAATTGTGTTGGCTAACTAACTTTAAGGTGATATGTCTTGATTGTTTAATTAACTTTTGTTTTTGGTTGGATGCAGATAATGTCGACACATACAAATAGAGACTGGATGTACAAGAATAGGAAAATAAGCGGGTATATCTCTAAAGATTGGTGTAATCTTGTAGACATACTCTTTTTAGACGTTGTATTTTCTAATCAAGCAAATATTGAAAAGAAAACAATAGATGGTGAGGTGGTATGTCGTATTAAATGTCCTTGTAGAAAATGTGAGGCTACTCCATACAAAACAAGAGAAGAAGTTAAGTTACACCTGTCGAATTGGGGGTTCATGCCTGATTATGAAACATGGAGGGAACATAGTGAATCTAAAACAAATAGTACATACTATGTGGGGCAATCTTCTAATCCGATAGAAGATGATGAAAATGATGGTTGTACACGGATGGTGCTGGATAACATGTTTCCAAATGATTTTGGTCACCAACAGTCTCAATCAAATAATTGGGAAGAACAAGAACCAAACCCACATGCTAAAGAAATGTATGAAATGTTACAAGCTGCTGATGAGCCGTTGTGGAATGGGTGTCAAAAGTTATCAAGACAGAAGCTGCCACTCATGCTTTGAACTGGAAGTCATAATACAACATTTCAGAATCTGCCTATAATGGCATGCTTCAAATGTGGAGGCGTTCATTACCTGAAGATGCAAAACTAGTTGGTAACTTCTATGAGACCAAAAAGAGTTTAAGGAAACTCAATCTACCAGTTTAAAAAATCCATGCTTGCAAAAACCATTGCATGTTATTTTATAAGAATCCTTCTTCATTGACGCACTGTTTGGTTTGCAAGACGTCTTGTTATAGTAATGACGGTAGATACAAGGTTCCTAATTTGGTTATGACGTACTTTGCTATTGCTCCTAGACTTCAAAGGTTATATATGTCAAAAAAGACGGCAAAAGATATGACCTGGCATCATAGCCATCGTACAGAAGCGGGTATGATGGCACATCCAAGTGATGGTGCAGCTTGGAAACATTTTGACACAAACCACCCACCATTTGCAAGAGAGATCAGGAATGTTCGTCTAGGTCTATGCACTGATGGTTTCAGTCCAAATAACTCAAACTCCAACCCTTATTCATTATGGCCCGTCTTTCTTACCATCTATAATTTGCCTCCATGGATGAGCTTGAAAGACTCATATGTTAAGCTTAGTTTGATTATTCCCGGAAAAAAGAGTCCAGGTCAGAACTTAGATGTTTTTCTAAGGCCATTGATAGACGAGCTGAAGGAATTATACTCGAAAGGTATTCAAACTTATGATGCCTATCGTAGAAATAATTTCACATTACGAGCTATACTTTTGTGGACGGTTAGTGATTTTCCCGCTTATGCCATGCTCTCAGGCTGGAGTACACATGGCAAGTTAGCATGCCCATACTGCATGGGTAAGGCAGAATCTTTTCAATTACAAAACGGGGGGAAATCATGTTGGTTTGACTGTCACCGAAAATTTCTACCTAGAGTTCACCCATTTCGACGTGATAGATGTGGATTTAAGGCTGAAACTACTGTCACATCTACTCCACCGTTAGAATTAACCGGTGATCAAATTTGGGAGCAGATACGCCGGTTTCCAACAGTTTATGAAGGCAACCCATACAAGTCAAGTAATAAAAAACTTCAAGGCTTTGGGATTACACATAATTGGGTAAAGAGAAGCATATTTTGGGAGCTTCCATATTGGCGTTCTTTATTGATTCGGCACAACCTTGATCTCATGCACATTGAGAAGAATGTTTTTGAGAATCTCTTTAACACCATTATGGACACTCCTAGAACAAAAGACAATGTTAAGGCAAGAAAAGATATAGCCTTGTATTGTGATCGTTCGGAGTTACATATATTCAAACAAGGTAATAAAGAGATGAAACCAAAAGCATCATATACAATGAGCAAGCCGCAAGTAAAAAAGTATGTGAATGGTTGACGACAGTGAAGTTTCCAGATGGATATGCTTCAAACATAAAGGGTTGCGTAAACGTTAAAGATTGTAGCTTTTATAGCTTTAAGAGTCATGAGTGTCATGTGTTTATACAACGGTTGCTTCCCATTGTCACCAAAGGTATGATACCAGATGCAATATGGGATGTAATTACAGAGTTGTGCACTTTTTTCCGTGTAATTTGCTCAAGGGTGTTGCACATTGATGACATGCACAAAATGAAAATAAGTTTTGTTGAAACTATTTGCAAGTTGGAAAAATTCTTTCCCCTGGGATTCTTTGACTCTATGGAACACCTTTTAATACATTTGCCGCATGAAGCTATTCTCGGTGGTCCGGTGCAATATAGATGGATGTATCTCTATGAAAGGTAATTATAAGTATCTTAACAATTAAATTGACAAAAAAAAAACCTATTTTGTTGCTAACACTTGGTTTTTAATATGTTACAGAAAGTTGGGAAAATTGAAAAGAACAGTTAGAAACAAAGCAAGGGTTGAGGGGTCTATTGTTGAGTCATATCGAATTGATGAACTTTCTACCTATTGTTCTCTCTTTTTTGACGAAACATATGAAACTCGGCTAAATCGTGATCCTCGAAATTTCGCACCAGATATTATTGGTTCGAGTTCTACGCAAAAAGACTCTCTATTAAGCATATTCAAAGTTCCATCTAAGAGATTGCAGGATAAAAGTGGAAAAGATGAATACTTTACAGATGCTGATTTGCTTAAGGCTCATACTTACATCTTGCTTAATTGTGAAGAGGTGATGCCTACTTTATGTTTGTTTAATCAGTGGGTGAGTGATGTACATCGTGGTTTTGATGAAGTAACACGTGATAGATACAAAGACGAAAACTTTGCTCGTTGGTTCGAGGAATATGTAAGTTTTTCCCTCACTGGTTCTTGTGAAACTAATCATGTATATGTCTATTTATATTTACACATATTGTCACTATAGGTTGGTCAAAGTCAAGATGATACTGCTAAAAAATTAAAGGATCTAGCTCGTGGTCCAGTACGGAAATATAGATCACATAAAGGATATTTTGTCAATGGTTACAAGTTTCAAACACGTTCATATGGTAATGGTCGTGTCACACAAAATAGCGGTGTATGTGTGAAAGGATCAGTTTATAACGACGATGTGTGTGACTACTATGGAATGTTGGATGAAGTGTTAGAGGTCGAGTATCATAGCGAATTGGCTCGTAGTGTTGTTGCGTTGTTCAAGTGTCATTGGTTTGATCCGATTCTAGGGGTAAAGGTTAATCACAAACATGGTATGGTTGATATCAAATACAAGTCTAAGTTGCGCACTAATGATCCGTATGTTCTAGCATCACAATCAGTTCACGTGTATTATGCATCATATCCTTCAATGACAAGGGATCAAAAAGATTGATGGGCTGTTGTCAAGACAAAGCCAAGGGGCATATTTGAATTAGCAGATTGTGTTAGTGATGTTCCTGATAATGAAAATTTGGACGAAGATTGTTTCTTTCAAGAAAATGATAGAGTAATGTGTACACCAAGCACAAGTACGAATGAAGAAATTGAACCTTTGTGTCTTGTCATTGAAGGGGAAGTAGAAGCGGCTGATAATGCAATATATGAAGAAGACATTGACGAGGAAGAAGAGTTTGAAGATTTAGATTATGATTCAGATGAGGATATGGATATGGAAGACGAGCTAAGTCTATCTGATCATTCTTCGGATGATGATTATAGTATGCCTTTAGTTTTTCACCTATATTAAAATGGATATTGCTGTTATCTTATATACTTTTTCAATAATACAAAATATTAACGTATGTCTTATGTTTTCATAAGTTCTAATTCTTTCATTCGTTTTGTTATTCAGGTAATTGATTATTGTGCAGACCCGACTTGACATCGACCGAGACTTGATCCATTTCTATTTTAGCGCATCAGTAAGTTTTCAATTTAAAGTTAGTTTTTATGGGTTAAAATTACTTGTAAAGGGCTGAAAGTGATCGTGTTTGTTGGAACAAGTTATATTAGTTGTATTGAATTAAATTGGTTATAATGGGTATGAATGGGTCATATTTGGTTAGTTTATGTTGAAATGGGTAATTTAGAGTTGAAATGGGCTGCAGTAGGTTGAAATTAGTTTTATTTAATTTAAATTAGATGGGTCGTATTGGTTGTAAAATACTAAAAATATGATGTTTAAAGCTTAAACAGATCATGTTATTTATGAATGCATCATATCGTAATGGTTTGGTGTATGCTAAAATTGGTTGGCATGGGCCAAAATAGGTCAGTTTGGTTACACTTACTTATGTTGTGTACGTATTGGTTGCATCCAGTTGCATGTATCTCCAATGGAAGAAAGAAGTTGAGGAGCTGCAACAAGAGTACAATTGACATGCAACAACCCCAAAATACATTACTACATTTTTTTATATGTAGTACATCAGATATCATACATTTTGACATATTTTGTATTGAATTTTTTATTTGAATATTGGATTGGGACTTGTATTTGCAGATTTTACAATATGATATGAATCTTTTGCGATTATTTGTTTTATAGGATTCTACGATACATAAAAATGGCCGTAATTAACTGTCAAAAACAGCCACAAATTTGTGACAAGATAGTGACAAAACACTAAACTATATTTTGTTCTGATATTGACGATTATCCGTTGGCAAACTCCGTGGGCATTTTCTGACGGGTACCCGTTAGTAATGCCTGTCGGAAATCCGTCACTAAAATCCCTCATTAATCCTATGGTAACACGTCGATAATTAATAACGGATTATTAATGGAAAATTCCGTTGGTGATTTTTGAAATCCGTCGGTAAAGTCCGTCACCAAAATTACCGACGGCGATATTACCAACGGAAACTTTCCGTGAGTAAACCATCGGCAACGACTGTTACCGACAGATTAATGACGGATTTGACCGTCATTGTTGCCCTGTTTTCTAGTAGTGTGTTACTTGGTTGTAATTATCCTCAGGAACAAAAATATTGTGCTTTACCTGGCATCCTGAGTCAATCTAACTTTCAAAAGGACCCATCCCTTGTCACTAATATTGAATTGACGGCCCATATGGTTGTTGTAAACAACCAGAGGGACTCAGTGTCTCCTAACCCTGCTTCTAAAAAGAGAAAGGGGAAGTCTCAGACTGGGACTAAGACCAAACCTAAGTCTCAAGGCCCTGAGGCTTCAGGAAAACTAGCCAAAAGGCAAAGAAGACCCAAGACTGATCTGACACCCACTGGAGCCCAATCATCATCCACCCCGGTGACAACGAAGGACACTGATACATCACAATCAGTGCCCTTGGTCCCAACTACTACTCCCCATGATCCAGAGGGAAACATACAACCCGCTGGTAGGGGAGCGCCTTCCACTTCGCCCAAGGATGACATTAGCAAATCACAGCCTTTGTCTGAGGGCACACTGATTGATCCCAAAGACTCAGAGGGAACTAAACAACCCGCTGATAAGGATGTAACTATCACTGACTCCGCTAAGGGCACTGGGAAAAACCCATCAGTGTCTCAGGGGTCTCAGGGGGACAAAGACTCGGAGGGAAAGAAACAACCCGCCGATACGGAACCCATCACCAATCCTGACTCCAGAGAAGGCACTGGGAAACACCCACCAGTGTCTGAGGGGTCAACGGGGGACAAAGACTCAGAGGGAAATATACCACCCGCTGATACGGAACCTATCACCCCCACATTGTTAATTGTTGCTGAGGTCGATGATCTGATATTCTCTGAAGAAGAACAAGCTGACAGTGAAGATGAAATTTTATCAGCAGGAGAAGAAGTGGACACTGATGCTTAATCTGAACAAGAGCCTCAACCTGATCCACAAGAGCCTAAAGAGTCACCTTTCTAGCCTGAAGATAATGACTCTTCTGCATCTTCCTGTCCTGAAGAATTCAGGAGATTTGAAAACACTCTTCCACTGACAGAGAGGCAACTGGTTATGTGGATCACTAAAGCTTCAAGGAAGCTATATTCAGGAGCCATTGAAACCTTATGGGATCAACACACTGAAGCTGCTGCCAGCTATGCAGATCTGAAAGCTGAAGTTTTTGATTTTAACACCAACACCGATGAGCACAGGGATCTGATGTATGACAATCTTCACAGACTGGATGAAAACTTGACTAAATTTCTCAGGCACCTTCAAGGTGTTGGCACAAAGATAGATGAAATCAGGGAATCTATCAAAGAAGACCCAGCGCTCAACTCCAGAGTGTTGGAGGCTACTGAGGCTTACTTGAAACAATCCTCCAGCCTCACTGGACTAATCGAAATGCTCAAATCTACAAATGTTCAGGGTCTTCAATCTTTAGTTTAGTCTCTTCAGGCTACATTGGGCTCTTTGGATACTCAGATGGCTACTCTGGCTCAGGCATCGTCTTCTATGGCCTGGAATCTTGGGCCCAGACTGACTGCTTTAGAGGTATCTCAGGCTAATTTGGAAGCAAAGGTCACTGGTATTCAATCAGATACTTCAGATATCAAGGCAATGGTCACTGAGATTTATCAAGCCTTTAAGGGTCAAGCAGCTCAGACTCCCTCAGTGCCACCTACAACTCTTGCCCTCACTGACGCTACGGCAACAGTTGAGGGGGAGAATATTGTTGAAGAAACTCCTTCTCACACTGAGGGGGAGCCAACACCACCAGTTTCAGCTGTACCAATTTCATCAATCCTACCCTTATCATCAACAACAACAATGGCTATGACAGTTACACCCATCACAACAAAAACACCACCACTGGTAGCATCATCATCTTCCTCAGGCCAGGAAAAAGGAAAAGGCATAATGCAAACTCCTGAGCCTGAGAAGATTCCCTACAAGATCGGCGACACTGAATACATACTCACACCACAACAACTAAGCTCCTATCTTGCAAAAGAAGAAAGGAAACAGAAACTAGCTGAGGAGGAAAGGAAGAGCAAAGAAGCAGTGATAAAAGTTGTCGCTGAAGAAGCTGAGAACTAGGGAATTGATCCTAAGAAGCTTGAAAAGGGTCAGGCAGGACAGAAGTTCAAGGACGCTCAGGCTGCTAAGATGGCTGAAATGAGAAAGCAGTTGGAAGAATAGAACAAGAAAGTTGCAGCCATCAGGAAAGCAAGAATTGATCATTACAACTGGACAATGACAAGCAGAAGGCTGCCTGAGAAGATCACTGATGTCAGAATCATCCCCAAGTCTAAACCACTGGCAATGAACGTCTACAGGGGGGATGATAAAAGACACTTTGAGGTTCATGACCCCCTAAAATTCATTGACTTTGGGATCACTGAACTTGATGAACTTGGTCCATTAATTGAAAAGAAGTAGAATGCGGTGGTTAAGGAGCTGATGAAGATGCTCAGTAAAAGGTATGAAAGACTGAGGGATGCACCAACACAACTGGGGATTCAGCCTGCCTTAACTGCACCACAAGGATCTCAACCTCAGTCATCACAGGGCAAAAGAAAGAGGGTTGAATTCCAGCCTGAGATCAAAGTACCTGGACTCGAATGCAACAGGGAGCTGCCTGAAGGTGTAAAGTTCGTGAACTGTCTAGTGATTGAAAAGCCTGAAAGAGGTCTGTTCCATATTGATGTCTATGGAAACCCAGGATTTCAAAGATGGAGTGACATTGATCAGGAAGGTGTGGCTGCAATGTTGAGCTACATACCTGTGGCCTCTCAAATCCAGACTCCTGCAAATATCAGGTTCTGTGCTGACTTAAACGCCAAGATAAGAGAGCATCCTGATAGGGAAACACTCATCACTAAGAAAGTCAAGCTTGAAGCATTGGGAATTCATCTAGACTGACATCATTTTGTACTAGTGTTAGGAACCATGTAATGTGATCATCAAAAGATGTATGTTATGTTAAAATACTCAGTGTTCCTTATTGTATTCATTAGTACATTCAATGTAAGAAGAAGCCATTTGCTCACTTACACTTATCAAACACTTAGGCTATTTGTATATCCCAATAGAGGGAGACTATTGGGTTCAGTAAATACCCAAACCCCTTAATCTAGGATTTGAATAGAAAATAACCTAAGTGCTTAGTCCGTTAAACACTAACAGGTCACTAAGTGCATAGTCTCTCAGTGAGCCATCTTCAGGATACTCAGCATGAGGCAAAGAAGAAGTCTCTCCACTCAGTAAGGCGGAACTTAAAGAGTGAAGACTGAGTCAAGAAGAAGATGGTGGATTCAGTGAGTGATGACAATAACTCACTGAATCCCTCAACTCCTCACCAACTACTTACACTGAATACAAACTGAAACTGAAGACTGAAGACTATGACGACTGAAGAATGGGCGGGATAAAACGGTTACATTGGAAACGAATAAGACGGAGTACTTATCCTAAAAGTTTCCCTTAATCAGCATCAGTACTGACATGAAGAAAGTGACTTGGTCCTTTTACCTAATATAGTCTTTGTAAACAGAGACAAAATACATCAGTATTTTGTCTTCTGCAAATTGTCAGTTTGTCACTTAGGAAAGAGTTAAAACTCATACTTGTATAAATAGCACAAGAGATGGAGTGAAAGTTTAAGCTTCTGAATTGTAAAAACACACACACACGCAAGCCATATTTCACTCCTCCAAATACAACTTAATCCCTGAGATAGCTCATTAGGTACTTGTAGTTGTGCCCAGACTTAGCCTGAGCTTTGTGAGGAGTTACAACACTTTGTCATTTCAATCCCTAGTACTGTTCCGCAAGTACTAGGGTAACGTATTCTTTTGATTCATTTCTAATAAGAATATGATGTTGAAAATTACTTTAGTGTTTTACTTATATCTTTTCAGTCATTGATTCACTATTAACTTGTTTTACATACTTAACTG
Source organism: Chrysanthemum seticuspe (assembly GCA_019973895.1). Classification (NCBI taxonomy): domain Eukaryota; kingdom Viridiplantae; phylum Streptophyta; class Magnoliopsida; order Asterales; family Asteraceae; genus Chrysanthemum; species Chrysanthemum seticuspe. The sequence continues at coordinate 170,847,261 of BPTQ01000002.1, read as the reverse complement.
TTTTTTAAGATAGTGAATAGGGAACAACAACATCAACAAACCAAACATCACAACCACACATAAATAAGACCTTCTAAAAAACACAGATCATGTTTTATCGCCTTTCCATGTACAAAGAGGTGCATGCAGGCAAATACAAAGCCAAGAACTTAGCAAGCTTGCGTGTTAGTCTATGAGGCTCAGATAGGCAAGCAACCGGGAAAATATGACACACCATCCATGGCTACAAACTTACCAAGCTTGCTCCGCCAAGATGGCCGTAATCCAAACTTTAATTGAACCCGGTTAGACATGCGCAAATGCTATTATCATCACAGCCAATTTCTTTTATATTGGAATATATAGGCGTGCCACCATCATCACGCACCGATCACTATCGCCGCACACCAAGGATAGCGGCAACGAAAGGAGCAATGCCATTAAAAGAGGAACCACAGACACGTGATAGCCCATTAGCATCACCACCATATACCATATAATAAATCTTTTGTATAGCTTCAACCATACCACAACCACATGTTGCACCCGAACATTGAAAGAATATGTACATCAGCGCCCTTCGCATTACAGCTTTCCTAACCATACCACAACAATGTAAATGTCATGGTTGGGTTCAAATGCCCTCCTGGTAACCATCAAATCCAATACGATTCAAATGCCCTCCTGGTAAACATTAATAAATCAACAAAACCGTCACACAACCATCAAAAACAACATATAACCTGATAGCATGACTACCCCCCAACAAAACCTTAACAAAAGCAGTATTAACTACACATAACATCTGTTTCATCAAAACTAATTAGGCAACCCCATTAACCCCAAAATTTTATTAAAAAAACAAAATTAACAAAATAAAGCCCAAATCGAAGCAAAACCCTAAATTTACCTGCCTTAAACTTCATATTGCTAGAGAGAGATGGAGCGGGTCATAAAGTTAACCGGCCTAAAATTTAGGGCTAAAAATAAAAAAACAACAAACCTACTATCAATTCTTCAAAATACTTCCTTCACACAATAACCTAGCCACAATTTTTTTGATCAACAAATTACTGTAAAACATCTACCCTAAAATTACACCTAATAAACACACAAATCTAACATCAACAGAAACAGAATCCTAATCTGAAAACCCTAAACATGTATACAAAATCTATAATAAATCCTAATACATACCAAATTACCATTAACTAACACACCCCTTTATGAACTTCAACCATCAAGAACCCACAAACCTATATCCATAATCAAACACAAAGAAAGTCAAAAAAGCCACCAAATGTAGCAGCTTGTTCGTATAAATGAATTACACACACCCTATCCTATCCAATCATCAATGTACTACTAATTTTATTTCTATGCAAATAAAGGCAACTGGAAAAAAACCGAAACCAACACAGCAATTAACGCTGGAATTTATTTTCTACCACAAAATGAAACGCACCTAACTATGGATGCTTAAAACAACATCCCTCAAAATTGAAAACCCTAAATACCGCAAACCCTAATCTACTTACAATTGAATCAATTAAAACCCTAGATCAAACATCAGTAACATATCAACACGCAAAAAAAACAGAAAACACAATAAGGAATCCAAACCTTATCACAATAATGATGGGTTTTTTTTTCTCACCACAAAATGAAACACATATCACTTTATCAGATCACCCAACCCAAATATATGGCTGTAAATGGAGTTCTAGATGCAACCACAACACATGGCCAATTGAGAACCACAAAAGGAATAAAAAAATAATGTCAGTGTTAGTATTATTGCACACCCCCTCACAAGCAACTGTAGTTGCCAAAGGATCTATGTTTTCGAATCGGGTCCAAAAGGTAAACGGGGATTGTGAGGAGAAGGGAGCAGGGACGGGTCATGTATATTACCCGAGTTAAAAGAAAGAAGTGTGTCGGGTCGGGTGTCCCCAACAAATGTAAAGTAGTATAATATATATGATAAGCCTTATATATGATATTAGTTTAAGTATTTAAATAAATTATACCAAACAAATGTTAAGTTATATAAGTGAAAATACAAATTTGCTTTTACTTGCACAATGGTACATGTTAAATGGTTTTCTAAAATTTTATGTGCTCTCATAGATTGGAAGCAAGTACTTTTACATGTACTACATATGTAGTAGTACAAAGTAGTTAGTGTGTTGTCATTCAAGTAGAGTGGTGGCAAGCCTACATTTAAAGGTAAAGATAATCGTCACGCCGGGTCATCTTTAACATCAGTGTTACCTTAACTTTCTTTCTCCTCTTACTTCTTTTTGTCACCAGCTCACCTTTCAACCCTAATAAGGTCACGCCAACTCACCTTTCATTAAAGTACTCACTTTATAAAATATTAGAGTAAAATACATTGTTCGTCCCTAAACTTGTCAAAAAAAACATCACCATGGGTAGTACCTTGGTATTTTCGTCATCGTGAGTCCCTTTTTCAAGTTTTTTCATCAAGCTAAGTCCCTTGACACGTTATCACTCGGTCAACTTATTATAGGTGAGGGCATAATTGTTTTTTACTATATCACACTATTTAAAGTCGTTGTACACTGTTTTCATTTCCCTATATTACTCTCTACCACAATTTTTATCCTCACTTATCATCCTCAAACTTTCCCCAAAACCTTTCTTCTCCAAAACCTTAAACCTGTAAAAATGGTTCATTGTTGGTGTGGTAAGCAAGCAATAGTTCGCACATTGTGGACAACGGTCAACTCAATGCGTCGATTCTATGGTTATTCTGATCAAGTAAGTGTGTGTTAAGATTTTTTTTCGTTATTGGCAAAGTGTGTAGTAACAATGGTTGTTATTTAATGACTTTCTATTTTCATGATTAGGGGTCTTCTTGTTAGTTCATAGGATGGTATGATCCGAAATGTGTGCTCGTTCAAGAATGATTATACCAGTCATTTTGGGGGGGGAGAAATGAGCTTGAGTCAAGATTACAAGTTGCTCAAGGTGATGTGTGAAAGTGAAAGATTTACCTGGTGCTCAGTTGGATATTGTTCTTGATTGTTTATGCACTTGGTTAACTCTTTAGCTTTTATATATGATGGTGGCAGTATTTTGAAGTGTTTTGTGGAAATGGAAGTACTTGTTAGGTCACCATCTTAGTATAACAACCTTGATCAAACAATGATGTAGTATGAACTGACTTTAGATTCTTTTTAATGGAATCTTTCATGTTTTCCTATATTGAAAATGGCAGTAATTGAGTCTCCTATTTGGTTATGAATTTTATTCTTATAACAGTTGATTTTACCTTATGTTTTTGCAGCTGGTTATGAATTTGGTTAGGTTTGACTTTTAATTGTTAACATTGTTATTAATTTATTAGTATTAACTTTTGTTAATGTTGGCTTTATGTACATGGTTATTAAAGAAGACACAACTTCTTCTACATCACCTCAGTCAAAGTTTCCTAAATTGAAGGCGATGCATTCATACACAATGCAAGAAGACACAGTTCATACGAGATATAAATTATGTACATAAGAACCTTGGTCAGTTGTAACTTAATGTAGTTATCAGTTTACAGTTCTAAGTTGAACATGTTTAGGCATGTGGTACCTTTGTACAAGTACAACAACACAACAAATGTACAAAATCAATTAACAAGATATATATATATATATATATATATATATATATATATATATATATATATATATATATATATATATATATATATATATATATATATATATATATATATATATATATATATATATATATATGAAAATACACAAATACATAATGGTTTCATAGATAATGCAAATGGATATAATTCCAAATGCATAAAATTTCATACTTTTCAACATAATAATTAGAGTTAGACACACACATTTGTTTTTAGAGTACATAACTTGTCCATAGCAAACAAAATAGATGAAACATTGTCTATTTCAAAAGCATTACATAATTGACCTATGGTTAGACCTATGGTTAGACCTATGGTTATGCCATCATTCTTTCTAATGCATTATGTTGCCTAGTCCTTCTTGGTGCAGTATGCTGGGATGAATCAGAACCTTCTTGTACACCATTTGAATGGACCTGAGATTGAGAATGGGATTGATCATTAGTAGTTTGAACTTGACTTTCAGATTGAACACAATTTTGAACTGCAAAATCTTGACTCTCAACAACACCTGGACCTTCAGCTTGTTTCTTTGCTGCTACTTTTTTACCTTTAGGATTTATCTTCTTTGTTGCAACTTTTTTAGGCACTTTATTACCTTTCCCTTTAGCACTTGAACTTTTTTTAGGGTCACTTTAACTACTTTGAGTGCCACATACACCACCCTGCCCAAAGACATGTTTTTCTGTTGTGTCCATCAATGCCACAAACACCACACTTTACACTCTTTCAAGCCTTAGACAACTTAGCATTCTTCACAATATCTTCACTTTCAGAAGATATCCTTCTTCTTTTTCTATTTTTTGAGCAACCCTCAAATGTTTGATGTTTTGGTTGAACAATGATTGTGGGCACAAATGATTTTTTCCAATGCTCGTTGCCATTTATGGGTTGGATAGTGTGTTTGTAGGTTTCTTGCCAAGTGTTAAGACAGTAACTAGGATGAGCCCAAGTTTCCATAGCTCCTACTTGTTGTCCATTTAAAGTCATATTCCAATTGGTAGCAACAACATGTTTACATTGTAAACCTGTTATCTCCCATCTTCTGCAAGTACAAGTCTTACTTACAACATTTACTACATATTGGTCTCCCCATGGTCCACTAACCTGAAACTTATCTCCCCCATTCCATAAAACATTATGCTTAACATCCTTTTTATTAATAACATCTAACATGTATTGTGTAGTTGGTGTTAGTGGCCCATTACTCTTCCCAATCAGGTTCAAAACATTCAATATTCTCTTCATATAGTATTCTCTGACGTATTTTAAGGCTGTAATGATTGGTTTATCCATACCTCTAATTATTTTTCCATGAAACACTTGACACATGTTATTAAGTAACACATCGGAATGAGCTCTTCCTAAACAATAAAAATGAAGTTGTATTACTTATACATTTCATTGTGCATTAACATATACTACTTAAGTTATATAGATAGATCATTTACCTGAAAAAATGTGACCTTGACCAATAGATTGGTGGTATATATCTTACTTAACCAAGCATAGGCACGTTCACAAAATCTCTTGAACTGAAGCATAGATTTCTCTAATTGTATAAAAATTGAGGCTGTTACACATCTCCACAAATGGTCTTTGAAGGCCCTACCTTTCTATTAAATTTTTATATTCTAATGAATGCTTCTAAGACAGAATCTGTGCTCTGGATTTGGAAAAACTTCTCCTAAAGCTCGAATGACACCCTGCACAAAATCACATATTTTTAGTGTTTGTTTAAAAACAGAGGGACGTGAATTCAGTACCAGTTTAAGGGAGTACCTTTTGTATGTCACTAATAAAAGTGAAGTTTGAGTTTGGTTGTAGTTCAAGATCATCAAATAAATAATGAAGAAACCAAGTCCATGATCTTATGTTTTCTGATTCTGTAAAAGCATAAGCTAATGGGTATATACCAATGTTGCTATTAATTCCCACAACTGTAAGAAGTTGGCCCTTCAAAGGAACATCAATAAAAAAAAGCATCTAATCCCAACAACTCTCTTTGACAGGCTTTAAATCATGCCTTCAATGCACCTAAACAAGCATAAATTCTCTTGAATACTATTATTGGAAGAGTATGATCTGCAGGAGATTTCACATTCATACTAACTGTTGTATTAGGGTTTCTCTTCTCAAACTCTACAATATAATCTCTCAACATGGTAAATTGTAGCTTAAATTCATCTCTAATACATGTTACTACTTTTTGTTTTGCCCTTAAAACCTTCTGCGTTGACACTTGAAGCTCAAATTGGTTGGTAAGTTGATTCTGAACAGACTTGACTGGAGTATGTGGATTGATTTGAACTTGTTCTATTATTTGCTTTGAGAGAAAGTTACATTCAAAAGCTCTGACCTCCCTTGATTGCAAACATGTATATTCATCTGTATATCTTCTCACTGTCCAAAATTCAGTTTCACCATCTCTTCCAACATACAACATCCATGGGTAGAGTATTTGTGAAGAATCATTTTTGGTTTTCATTAATGCAATTAATATTTTTCTGCTTGTTGGACCCCTAGTTGAATTGTTTGGGCCTATACCCAGTCCATCACTTTCACATGAGCCTGAAAGTGGAACACTGCCCATACATCTGACCATTTAAAAGCTCAGCTTCAGGACAAAAACTCGACAATCTGCAATTTGAAGAAACATATTTCTGATATGCATGTGAAAAACAATTTGGTTACAAGTAATTCTGATGATAATGCTACTAATGATATTAAAATGAGAAATGATGAATTAGAAATTTGTGTGGCCAAATTTCTAAAGGAAAATGAGTCTTTGAAAAAGCATCACATAGAACTAAGTGACTCTGTCAAAGAAGCTAGAATTAAGTCATTCGAACAAACAAACTCTTTGATTGCCAATATTGATGAACTCAAAGCTCAACTTCAGGATAAGAGTTTCACAATAGTTTCCTTAAAGAATGAGCTCAGAAAAACAATAGGGAATAGTGTGAACACTAAGTTTGCAAAACCATCAATCTTGGGGAAACCAGTTATTAGACAACCGAATGCGTTTAGATCTGAACGACCAAAATTTTCAAAAACGCGGTTTGCCTCCCAAGTTGATACGAAACAAGTTTTGACAAAACCAGTTACTTCACCTTACTTGCCTAGGAAAAATGCTATGAATGACTTGTATAAGAACTCTTATCTAGAAATGGCTAGAAAGAAGGCACAGATTCGAAAAGACGGAATTTTAGGTGCAAGACCTAGGGTGATGAATTCTTCGAGATTTCAAGGCACTGTTAGTAGTTCTAAACCATTACCTAGGAACACTAAACTAAAGACTAGGGATTGGCTTGGATCTCAGAGTAGTTGCGCTTCGCTTAAAGCTATTTCCATAGCAGATCAGTCTAAGAAATCTAGATCTATTTCTGAATCCAAACAAGTTGTTTGCTCGAAGTGTCTGAAATGTATCTTTAATACAAATCATGATAATTGTTTCACAAAATCCCTGAATAATGTAAATGCCCGTGCAAAGGTTCAACCTGTTAAGTCTAGGATTTACACTAAGTCATCTTCAGTTCATATGAAGCAAAACAAACTGAAAACTTTGCCTAGATGGTTACCAACTGCTAAATCTTTGGAAACTAGGAATAGCGATAAGTCTTCCACTATGCATAAGATGCCCAACAATCCTAGACCTTGCCATAAGTGGATATCGTCTGGTAGAATGTTTAAGGATGTTGGACTTAGGTGGATACCTACCGGAAAGCTATTTTCTGATGGCAAAATCAAGGTTGACCGTGAAACCCCAAAGGGTTTGGATACTAATGTAACTAACCAATATATATGCAATCAAGCTTGTAATGTTAGTGCATGTAGTCCTTACTCAGTTGCAGATACTTCAATCCTTCAATACATGGACTGGCTTAAAGTATGGATAACACAAGGATTGATATCTCATAACTCACGGGTTCAAGTAACTCAACCTTGATATTCAATCGGCTATGACGTATGAACACAACAATTCATGCCTCGTTCCCTAAAGAAAAGAAAAGTGTACGCTTCAGTGCGCTTTATCTTCTGAAGAAGTGAAATCTTCTCAATTATGACCATTCTCATCAACATGCTTCATACTTTTTCCAAGCGCTTTCAGTTATCAAGTGAACCGGACTACTGTTGATTGTTCTCTTATTCTACTTGCTTTATTAAAATGACGATGGCGACATCATGTGCAACCTTTGAGGGGGACAAGTGTAAAGAGACTACATCTTAAAGATATTCACTTGCTTAATCAAGAATAGCAACTCCGTATGCAATTCTTGAGGGGGAGAAGAAGTGTGAACTTACTGCATGGTTGATTGATATCTGAGAATTTATGGTCATATGGCTCCTAACTCATGTAAGAACCGAGCTTCTTCTTATCGGGTCATTTTTACATGGAGTTTCTTCTAAGAGCCGTTGGTTGACATCTTCCCACGGGCTGATATGATTAAATGACAAAGTGCTTCTAGTTGTTGGGCTGATTTCTTTGATGAACGTCTTTCTATTCTTGTTTGATTGGGAGGGATTTGATTTAAGGAGATTTGCTAGTTATAAGCTAACGGGAATGCATTTGGTAAGATGAAGATGTTAACTATCTATTCCCCAACTGTACAATCTTGAAGAAGGTCGAGTCTACAGTTTGTTCTACATTTTCTGCTACATGTTAGAAGACTAAAGACGAGTTGCATTTGATTATCTAAAGACTTCTTCTTAATCTGGGCATTTATCAAATAGATTGTCGGTTTAGGGGAGAGCACTAATTGGGGGAGAGTGATATGTCAGATTTAATCCCTAATTAGACTTGCTCACATTCTACTTCAGCAAGTTGATTCCCACAAGATCTAAGATGTTCTTCTCATCAGATTTCAAGAATTTGGGCTTATAATGTTTTGCTGATTCTGAAGTATCAAAACCAGCAAGGGGGAAGGAGACACGTATCTAAACGCGAGTAAACTTGATGAACTTAATACTTCTAAGTGATTGAATAAATCCCGGGAAGACGTATGTCATTACCGCAGAGAAACTCAAGGTTTGACTCATGGCGTTTAGTGTCTTTATTCCAACTATGTGGGGGAAGAGATGGAAGAGTTAGTTTCTGAAGATAAAAGAGGTACACAAGTGTGTGATGATTTCGATGCTATCGCAATCATCAGGGGAGAGAGATTATGTACATTGGGGACGCTTAGCTGTTTCACTTGAGTACTTAATCAGTGATTCAGATATATAATCACTTATTCCGGAGTTGAAATCCGCAGAGATAGTCCTACGCAGAAATAATCAGTGATTCGGCCTGCTTCTTTAATGTTATCGGTTATTCTCTCTTTGGGCATTCGGGTACTTCGGGTTCTTGAGCTTCATGCACTTTCTTCAGGGGGAGAGAAAAGTATACATCGGGGTTATTCTTTGGCTATTGGATTTAATCTGCTACTTCGATGGTATAATTTTCTTTGTCTTCGGGTATATGTATTCGGGTTCTTGAGCTCTAGTCTAAGAGACTGACTGCATCAATTCATCTACTTGGGGGAAGTGGTCTCTTGACAACTCGTTGGGGATGCATTGCTTCAGACTTCATTGGTAATGAAATATGAGAAGAAATTTAAAGAGTGGGATGATACGTTGCTGTTCTTGTTGATGATATAACCCCGAACGATGAATCACGATGATTATTCTTAAAAGGAGCAGCGGGATTTATGATAATGGTGTGCTTCTCTGTGCACCTGGCTAAGGCAAGCTTGAAATAGAGCTTCGAATCTACTCATCTAATGGATTTTCGGTTTGGGGGGAAGCTGCCAAAGTCTCTCTTTCTCAAAGGCTCATGTTCTATCTTCTATTCTGAAGCCTCGGAAGCTTTGGTGGTGAAAGTTTTAGGGATGATGGCTTCTATCTTCTACAACGGGGCTGCTCGATATCCTTATCTCGGTACTCATATCATCATCTTCTTAAACTATATCATCTAATCTATCTCTGTAAATATTTATAAAAAAACCAAATACAAAAATATAAAACCAACAAAAACAAAATAAAAAATTTTAAAATCAACAAAAACCCCAAAAATTCAGAAAATTTGAAAAAGACAAAAAATATGTTTTCTCAAGACATGTCTTCTGGTTTCGATAACATCTGCGGTCTTACAAATGTCATTCAATAATGGCACGGGGCCATAGATGAAGTTCGAGCAGGAGGAGTAAATATTCTTTTTCCAAAACATGTCTAAAACTATGGCTTACAGTTATTTCAGACTGTAACCTGCGCTTCAAAAAAATGGCTTGCAGTTATTTCAGACTGTAACCCGTGCTTAAACCATGGTTTGCTATTATTTCTGATAGCAACCCGCTCTTCAAGAAAGGAAAGTGCTGCGCTAAACCTATTTTCAAAATATTTCGTGCGCTTATCCTAAAACAAAATGAGGAAAGTATGTCGAAGGACTGCTGTTCCTACTCAAATATTTTTCCTTCAAAAATTCTTCAGAAAAATATTTATTTTAACAAAATGGTGGTAAATGAGTTACTTTAAAATCAATCAGATTCAGAGTTTTCGTATAAATTGAAAACTCAATCAATGACTTCAGCGCTTTTAATCTTTTCATAAAATGAGTCATTGATTGAGGGGGAGAATGTTTTCAAATCTATATCTTCTAACGAGCTTATCTAATTATCCTAAATGCTTAACTGAAAAATGATGTTAACCTACGTTGAAGGACTAGGTGCCTAGGATATGACTGTTAGGATTAGATGATTAAAGTTTGATGAACACATAATTGCCATACCTTTATATGATCTGATTGATATGTTGAATTGACTTTTATTAGTCGATTGTTGTTTGGGTGATGTCGACCACCATATATCTGTATGTGTGTTCACTAACGTATGCAGATATATTGGTATATAAGAATGTTCCCGATCCGGATCCCACAAATGAATATGATTGGATGCCGAAAGGAAAGGGTAACTATATCTTGCATATGAAGAAATGGAGCTTAATTTGACTTCTATGGAGAGTTGGCATGAAATGCAACGTAAGAGGTCTCACTGCATCAGCAGATGGTTTTCTTCATCATCAAATGAAGAAACGGAGCTTAATTTGACCTCAGTTGGCATGAAAAAATGCAACGTAAGAAGTCTCACTGCTTCAGCAGATGGTTTTCTTCCAAACCTCCAGCAACAACAACAAAAGCAACACAACCACCTAACGTATCTTTGTGCAGGATAATTGTGATGATACCATTTTTTAAACAATTTTTAAATAATATTGTTTTGAAAAATGGAAAAATATTGGTTTTGAAAATAAATTGGACTTAATTTTGAAATTCACCGGACTTTACTTTATCAAAACTTAAGTCACTTAATCATCGACTACGGTCATCGATTAAGGGGGAGAGTGATTTAAAATAAAATATTTTCAATCGATATTTCTTTATAAAAGGTCCGGTTTGTACGAAACAAAGTGGTGATCTAAAGATTTAATGTTATGTCATGGTATGATTTTCTTTAAAACTCAAAGATCTTTCAAAATGAAATTTTTTCTGTTCTTGTTTGATTGTGAAATTGTTTTATTTGACTTACAGATCTCTTAAAAACTAACATACCTGACACTAACAATCTTTAATGTCGAAAAACTGTTCCTTATCCATCATTTTTTCAAAATTAAATCTTGCCACGTCTTTCCCCAAAATTCTCTAAATGATTTAAATCAATCGGGATCCAAAATCTCAATTGGTTTGAAATTTTTGATCGGGGGAGAGATCGTGATTTAAATCTCAAATAGATTTTAAAGGGTGATTGTTTCAAAGCACTCCTTCCTTCATGTGCCAAACGATTTTGAAATACATAATGCACATGATTGTGGAGGAGCATTTAACCAAAAACCAGAAGAGTATTTAAACAAGGCCACATATTCTCCCATGTTTTCCAAACCTAATTAAATCACTTGGGATCCAAAATCTCAAAGGGTTTGATATTTTTGATCGGGGGAGAATTTGTGATTTAATAATGAAACTTGATAAAAGGTGATCATTTGATTCAATTGTGCAAGCTACTCTCCCATATGTGCTAAACACTTTCGAATCTCGGAGCATATATTGAGGGGGAGCATTTCATAAGATGTTAAGCTATCAAGGTACAAAGGTTTCAATGTTTTATCATATGTACCATGATTGAGTTTGAAATGGTTTCTCTATGGCAAATGTAATCGTGAATGTGCTTCAAAAGAACTCTTTCCTCTATGTGATAAAACTATTTCACATATCCTATGCACATATTGAGGGGGATAATTTACCAAGAAAATCAAATGGCTTTTTCTACGGAAATTGTGATCAAGAAATCATTTCAAAGAACTCTTGCCTCCATGTGCTAAACAATTTCAAGATCATATGCACGTGTTGAGGGGGAGCATTTCTAAATGATCAAAACTATTAAGGTACAAAATGCTTTGATCTCGTATCACAAGTACCTTGATTGATTTTTCCAAATGATTTTTCAATTGGTTTCAAGGAAGAATGAACTGTACCAAAAGACCGACCATTTTATTTTATGCATGAAGTTATAAGGATGGTTAGGTTAGGTATTTGTTCCCATGATCCCGCCAGAGCCGGAGGGATCTACCCAGGGACAATCCACTAGATAGTGTAGAGTCCTTAGGTATGATGAAAAAAGGAGAAAAATGAGAAATGGGAAGAGTTCGGACTGAGACGGAGCTAGTACTGGAATAAACCCAATAAGGTTCTAGTTATGAAGTATCGGTAAGCACTGAAGGGGTTGAAGAATGAAAAAGAAATGAATATGAAAAGGGTGAAAAGAAATAGCCCACCAATAATTCAACCTTAGGGCAGAAACCGGGTTCAATACATATGCTACTGGTGTTTACTAAGGTAACACTGGTATTGAAGACAAGACATCATGGACCCAGTGATGCACTGCACTAAACTTCCCAAGCTACTCAAGTTCCTCTTAAAAGGGCTTGTTTCATTCTCACGGGGAACCAGCATTATCTATCGATTTTCTCTTAGAAATTGTTGATATTGAAGAAGGAGACCCTCTCCCTAGTCTCCGACATAGGAAACCAAATGTGCACTATTGAGTCTAGAGCCAACAGATCATCCACAATATCTCATTAGGACACAAAAATAATGAAGACTTGCTGTTTCACACAATGTGGAAAGTAAGTATATATTGAGAGTCCTACGCATTATCCTTGTGGTATTGCCAGAACATCCGAGTGATACATAAAAATATTCACGATGAAGATGGAAATCCTTCTAGAGCCAACATCATACAAGCTCTTGGTGGGTGACATGTGAGATCTTTTCAAAAGATCAAGCTTGTGACAACTGGATAGAAACGATGGGGCGATTCACTCTTGAATCAACCTTGGTCCAGGAAATGAATTGACGAATACTTTTGGAAAAACCGTTTGATGTGCAAATCTCTTTTCTCTAGCACATCGAATGTGTATTCATGTTTTCAAACACAAAAAGTATCTCTGATTAGAAAATACTTTTGGAAAAACCGTTCGATGTGTAAATCTCTTCTTTTCTCTAGCACATCGAATGTGTACTCATTTTCTAATACAAAAAGTATTTTGATTGAAAATTGATCTTTCTCATAAAACCTTCGTCGTATTGCAAAACTCTTTCTTCAAGCAATACACGATTGTTTTCAAATCAATCTTTCATCAATCAGTGAATCTCAATTCGCTGGTTCACTCACTTCGTGTTGTCTTCTTTGAGACTTTCCGGTTTGAGAACAGCTAGAACAGCTGCGAAACCCTGTCAAGGAGATTCTTAGGAATCCTACCTGATCACAGGCAATACTTGTACTGATCAACGGGGAACCGTGGGCCGTGTACCTCAATTCAACGAAAGTGATCAAAGACACTTTCGTGTGTTTTATTGTAAACTGTTGTTTGCAGGTACATTTGGACGGTTGCAGCTGATCAGAATTGAGGAGTCAATCCAAAGCCGCATGCTCACACCATCCACACTTAATTGAAGAAATCATGACTTGTGCATATCTACAGAACCTGGCTCTGATATTTAATACTATGCTTCTGCTACGCTGCTGCAAATATCATGAACCAGTAAAGCTTCTGCTACTCTGATGGAAAGATGTCATGATCCTGAAAGTGTGAGCATGTCGGTCTAAAAGTCACAACATCACATGATGGCAACATAATAAAGGGTGATCCAGAGATTTACTGTAGCTGATGATCTCGAATAAAGCTCGAAGATCATCAAAGATGTGGATCAGTTAAAGGCCTCCACTAAAAGTACAAAGTTATCGGACTTTAAAGAATCACTGTTAAAGCACAAAGATGCAGATGTTGAAGAATTAATGTCTACAAGCTCAAGACTGAAGATTAAATAGAATGCTAGGATTCGAAATGTAAAACATGGGGTGACCTCCCTTAGGGGGAGATTGTTAGGAATTAGAAATTCCAAAGTGAAGTATCGGTCACCCCAAACATTATCTAGCATAAGTTAGCTCGTAGACATATCGTTAGTTACGTTATTTGTTAGTTTATTAGTTAGTTATTAGCGTAGTTTAGTTTAGTGCAACACCGTGGAGGAAAGACGGGTCTTTACCCACTGTATGCATGATCCACAGTCCGTTAGGAGGACGTATTGTATGTAACTATAAATACCCTCTACCTCCCATGGTAGAGGGTTGTACCTTTCATTCTTAATCGAACCTTCTAAGTTTTCTTTCACTTTCTCTCTCTAGAAAGACTCCCATCCCACTTTCTCTCTCTAAACTCTTAAACCATACGCCCCATTTATAATGATATGATGTGTTTGTGAAATCCAATATGTTACATATGGTATTAAGAGCCATGGTTTGATCATCTCTCTCACATATCCTTGGATTTCTAGTGGTTTTAGATGGTTGGACCTTTCACTCAATCTAACCTTCTTTCTTTTGTTTACTTTCTCTCTCTAGAAAGGCTCCAATCTTCCACTTTCTCTCTCTAAAACCTCATATTGTACGCCCCATATTTGTGATTGTTTGTGTGTTTGTGAAATCCAATATGTTACAATTACTAATAATGAATTCATGTCCGTTAATGTTATAATGATATGTGAAACCAGTAAGTGTTTTCAGATGATAAATTGGACTAACGTGTGATTATTTGGTTAACGTTGAATCATTGGTAAGAATCAGATTTTTCGAATTGAATGACATTTCAATTAACAACATTAATTGAATAACAAATTAATTGTGGTGTTTTGGGTAATTGGTAAGTCATTGACAAACATTAGATTTGATGCCCGTTAATCGGTTGTGTTTGGGAAATTGAAAGAGTCGATTGGAAGTGTTTAATGGTGTTGGGTATGTTTGATTGTCTGTCTAGATGGCGATATTCCTATGAGATTGCTTGGGGGATTAATTAGAATTGTGAAAATTGTTTATTTTGGATTCAATGGTATATATGTCAGCTTTGCGCTACGTCAGGTGTTATCGTGACTTTCTAGTCTCGACTACCCTGGCAACGCCGTAACGTATTCTTGAGTATTTATTTGGGCAATATGATTGTGTAAAAGCCGAGAGTCATGACTCGGACTTGGGAACTCGAAACGAATAATGACTCGAAATTTATATCGAAATTTTATATTGCAATTTACATTGAAATTTATATTGAAACAAATAAATTTATGTTGAGATTTATCTCGAAATTTATATATATATATATATATATATATATATATATATATATATATATATATATATATATATATATATATATATATATACATACATACTAGTAAATAGTACTGGAAGATATAGAGGATAAATGGTTTTGTACTAAGCATTCGATAACAAGGCTCGCCTTTTTATTCGACATTTTAAAGAGGGAACCAACGTTTAAAAATAGAAATGTTTTGTAATAAATGAGTCATTAAATGTTTCAAGGGCACGTTTATCGAAGGGTGTCAGATATGAGTATTTAATACTAATTATGTGTTGTGCGTGGGTTACGGATGACCTAACATTAATAGCGTCGATCCACGTGGATAACGGACTTATTAGGTTGACGAACCTAATAGGCGCCCGCTATGTACGTAGGATAACGTTGTTAATGGGTGAATTATCCTTATGACTCGTTAGGATGTGACTGGTTTGCGGATAATAACCGACATGAATAAATGGTTGAGTTTATCGAATTGACGAATTCGATAAGATCTACTATTCATTCCGAAACTTATTAAACTATAGAGTTTATCATTTGGACGTCTCATTGCATCATTATGAGAAGCATTGTGGTTATTTGAGTGCATTCATGGTGTCTTGTCGAGTCGATACCACACACACACGATGATACCTAACGCTAATAACTAAATGGAGCAACAAGATATTTTGAGATAAGAAAATGAATACATTTTAGGCATATAACATTGAAGTTGGGAATATATATTAAGAATTGGTTATAAACTAGTTGTGCCTTGCTAAATAAAAATTTATCGAACCTCGATTGAATATAGACTGATCACCTATATTCAGCCAGAGACAACAGGACATGGACTGATCGCCTATGTCCGTCTCAGAGGTGAATTTTGCAAATACTGGGAATTGTTATAACAAAATTGTGTTCGGATCTGAGATTGGTTTTAAGAACGATAAACTTTAGGTGGACTCGCACACTCACACTCGCTAAACATCACGAAAGCCCGCACTCACACACGACACACTGGCATCGTAACACCTCTTGAATTGTAACACTTCTGGCATCACTATACGTCTTCGTTTTTGTGAAATTCTTGTTTGTAACACCTGAGCGTAGTTCGCTATAAGTCGGGTGAGACCTGATTGGCACTGTTTGCATCCGAATTGCTTATCGACATAAACCTCGTCGATCTCTCTAGAGGGTTTGAAATTATTTTGGGCTATTTTTGGATTTGGTCTTGACTATTTTGGATTCGGTTTTGGATTTTGGTCTTTGGGTTTTTGAATTTGAGATTTTGATCTCGTTCCGAGTTTTAACTCGTCATTTGACTTTGAATCATTATTTGGCCTTGAATTATTATTCGGCTCCGTTTCGTTGATAACTTCGTTAAAATCATCTTTCGACCTTTAATCGGTATTCGATTTCGAAACGTCATTCGGTCTCATTACGATAGTAACCGTATTGGAATTATCATTCCACCGTATTTCGATAGTTATCTTGTTGGAATTATCATTCCACATCGTTTAAGTAGTAACAACGTGGATTTGTCATCTAGCCTCGTTTCGTTGGTAACCCTGTTACCGACACTTATACCTCAAGCCTAGTCTTGAACCGATTATTGATAAAACTTCCGAAACCTCACCATTCACTCAATGTTGATTTTAACGACGTCATCTAGTCGACGTTGCTCATTTCCTGAACCGATAATGTCGTAGTCGACGTTGCTTCGCCAACAGCTTTCAGTTAAGGTAGTACCTTGCGTGCTGTTGATGTCGTACCTTATCCTTTTTTTAGGTACCTCTATCGATAACGATCTAAAGACTTGTTTTAGTGAAGTTTTTCACCGAGGATTATCCTTAGATATTGTTCCGTCGATGTTGACTCTAGCAACATTGAACCCTCAACATTGGTTGTCAACAATAGTCAGCTACGTCACACCACCGGTTATGGTAATACCTACCCTATTTTATCAATATGGTACCTTACACACCATCGATGCGGATTTTTTTTTTTTGTAAACCAACTTAGAGCCGTTAACCTTCACTTGTATTTAAGAGTTGAATTGATAGTGATCGATAGTCGAACCTCTTTTGGAGATTATGATTTTGGAGTTGAACCTTGAAACCTTTTGCGTTAAGTGTTAAGTGCACCAATGAGTCAATTGACAGACTGTGGTTAGTAACCAATACTCTCTTTTAGGAGTCGTACTTTCGTCTCTAACCTAGATATCACGCTAAGTCAACCGACCCATTGATGGTAGTAATCAACACTTTCTAATAGAGACATACTCTGAACTTCCTAGACTTCTCATCTAGTAAAGATTCCGTACTCAGCAGAAATATCGAAATCCTAAGGAGAAACCGGAACCACGTTCTCTAGGACAATCACATAATCTTTCTCTAGCACCTGCTAACCTTTCGGACCTCTCACCAAAAGATAAGCTACACATAGACGAAACCTTGGAAGTAGATTCCCGACTTTACCTAAGTGGTTGTTAGTAGTCTTACCAACCTATTTACCTCCCGCGAATTAGTAAAAAAAAAAAAAAAAAAAAAAAAAAAGAAAAAAAAAAGGGAAAAGTATGGACGACAATGCCCGTCTCTCCTCATATAGTTATAGCAACACTAGAGAACCCAGCTATCTTCTTTTAAGGAGGTGAGGTAGTATGGACGACAATGACCTCACTTTCGAACCTTAGTTCCCTACCTTCTTTCAATTATGGAACTTCGATTAAAAAGGGAATCCCCCTTGATCCACTTTATCTACCTGAGACTCACCATGTTAGAACACATCTGATTCTTCTTTCTCAAACTTTAACTCCCTTCGATACTCTTTAAGGAAGAAGTGCAATCGGAAAACCTAAGTTATACAAATGGATTTCTCCACACGTAAAGGAAACCGTGTGCTTTAGGAAATGCTTATTTCTATCCTTTACGGATTATGGCAATCGCCACACACCCATTTTTCATCTATCACTCCCTATAGCCGAGAGAACCGATCTGGATATGCTTGCAGTGTAACATCTCCATACTAATGGCTGAAATAGAGGAACCATTCGAACCCTAATAGAACACGTAGCGTGCCTATTAAGTTTGGCAATAGTTGGGATATACACCTTCCCTTGGCCAACTTCTCCTATAACCATACCTATCACTTTAGTACCTCGAAGGCACCGTAAGAGATCCTTTATGGTCGTAAGTGCCGATCCCGATTGTTGGGTAGAAATGGAAATACCCAACCTACCAACTCCGAACCTATTTAAGAAGATACCAAGGAAACCGTTCTAAGTTGAGATGGATATGTAAGTTACTCACAAACCATTTGGAGACATAGACAACGTAAGTCTCTTGAACCCTCCGAGATAACCTAGAATTAAGCTTACGGATCCACCATGAAATTATGTGAAGCGAGTAGTAAACGTGGAAACTTAATCCCCCACTATACCGATCCCCCTGAAAACCATTGCTAGATTGAGACCAGTAGCTCAGAGGTTTGAGCTACCATCGAGACTCAGTAGAGTTCCTAACATTTCTTGTGTAATAGGAAGAAAAGACTCGCCGATGAGACAATCGTTATCCTTTTAGGAAATTCTAATCTTTGGACGTTTAAACTTCGTTGACCTATCGAAACCATAGATAATGAAACTTAGCAACCTTGGTAAAGTTGCCTCTCTGTCTTCGAAGTTCATAGAAACTCGCAGTAAGATACTAGATTCACGTAGGGGACGTGAAGATAAACCCTCGTGCTGTTGCACTCACCCCTTCTAGACTGTAAAGGATAATTTGAATTGAATCGCGAGGACGCGATTCCTTTTAAGGAGGAGAGGCTGTGACAACTCGTAAATTCTTCGATGTGTTGTAATTGGAGAAACGTCGATTTGAGCGATCGTTTGATTTAAATTGAGACACGAGTCGTATTTTATATCGTTTTTATTGGAAAAATTATTTTAAAAGCAATGGCGTAACTCCCGTGTCACGAATAGTTCGTTTACTAGGTAAAATGAGTCCCGAACCTTATATATCACAAGTCTTATAAAGTTTCACTTAGGGTCCCTTTGATAAGTTATGAAACCATCCCTCACACTTTATATTTTACATGTCTAGTCCCTCCTGGGTATATAAATACCCCACCCCTCACACATTATCCCATTTCACCACTCTTCTTTCTCTCACTACAAAACACACACACAAATATCTCTCTCTCTCTCTCTAAAATCCGGCCACCCAAACTAGGGTTCCGGCGCCGTCATATTTTCCGGCCAACTTTCCGGCGACCTCTTCTACTTACACCTCCTATCCCAAACGATAGATCGGTGTCTTGTGACCATGTTGGTGCATGACAATCACGTCCAAACTCACCCACGCGCTCCAAATCTTGATTTCAAGATTCGGATGTCTAGGGTTTTCATGAAAAACGATGTAAATGGGATTCGTGCTTGGTTGATACGAGTTGTACTCGTATAAGGACAACACCAAGCCCTCGTTTGCTTCTCTTTCTCACGGTAAACACAACTCACCCGTTTTCATTCATCTTGTACGCGTATGTATTCTTATGTTGTTGTTTTCGTGGTTAAAAATAAATAAAACATGTATGAAAAACAGTTTTGATAAACCATTTAAAGTATTTGTTTTGTTTTAATGGGCATAAATGTGAATTTAAAGGAGATGTGATATAAAAATCGTGGGTCAACAAATCTGGAAAACGAGTTATAGACGTAAATCGGTTATGAAATTGTGTTCGTGTGGTATGGAGAATTATTCAGTGGTGTTTCGTTAATGTGGGTGTGAAATGGATTCGGGTCAGACCCGTTTGGTTTCTGTACGGGTTGGGGTTATGGGTCGGGTGACCCGGTTTGGTAAAACATGTGTTGGTCTTAACAAGGTCTCGAGTTTAAGTCAGTCATGGGTCTTGGCGTTTGTATTAGGCAACCACGATTAGGTTGCGTTTGATACTTTGGCCGTTGCTTTCTAACATGAGTTGTAAATATGTTTAGTTTTAGTCACCCCTTTTATGTCTTAATATCAGATTTGGTGGGTTTCTTTACATGGTCACTTGACAGTTGCTTTGTCTCGGGTTATAAAATGGGTATATGATATAAGTAAAAAGGATTACGGGTCCAATTGTATTATGTCACGGTAATAGTTTATAAGTCGTAGACATGGTTAATATAGAATATCGAAGCGCACACTATGGACGTATTATATCTAGTAATCGTGATAATGAGATAACGAGATTAATGGAACGGTTAATGGTACAAGACAATGGATTAACCACATGTAGATATATATACATATATATAACACAACGTAACTATGTAACGAATCAATTATACAACTATGACGACATAAGCTATCATGATATATGATATTAGTCTTGATCGAATAAGGAATAAATACTTATAAAACGGTATGATAAACTTTGTGATCAATAATTAATATCGGGCATTATATATACGTTATAACTTATAAGTGTCTAACTATGTTTTATAAATTAGAATAACACTTGAAATGCGAGTCATGTGGAATATAAGTTGTGCTTATTAAACATTTTAAGCTAACCGAATATAATGTGTTGGACTCGACGCGAATTAAATATATTTATTTCGCGATATGTTTAAATATTCTATTTCCTCATTTTAACTAATAACGTAATAATTAGATATATAATTTCAATGAAAATGGTTTCTAATTATTAGAAACCTTTATAATGACTTGTGTTTTATAAATACAAAATATCTTTCATAAACTTTTGATAACAATTTTATTGTTTAGTACGTGGTACTCTACTAAACGTCTTGGTTTAAATGAGTTTAGTCTAATTGTTTTTGCGCTAAAACTAAATATTCCGTTTTCACGTCTAAGCTGCTATTGAAGTATATAACTATAAATAATATTGACGGATATGGTTTAATCTATTATAGACCCTTATTAAATACGATGGTAACTCGTGTTTTATTACACATGCTAGCTTTTATAAATTTGTTTGAAAATATTATTTTGATAATATAACTTATTGAAGTAGTATTGATTTGGACACGTTGGAATAAACGAACGTGTCATTTATAATACCCTACTTAATATACCTTATATGAAGTACTTTCTTGTAAACTTGTATAATTATGAATAGTGACTGAGAAACCTTTAATAATTGAGCGATAAATGGAAACTTGTCTTTTGTTATTAAACATGTACGTTTGGGGATTATTGGGTAAATTGCCGAAACTTATCAATTAACCTATTTATGTTACATAAATAGTTGTCGTCATTTCCTAGTCTTTGACTAGCTTGAGTAATGTCTGTAATTCTTGACTTGGTCGATGTCTTTTCCTTCTGGCGTGAGTTGTGGTTTGTATGTCTCGATTGTGTCAATGTCCTCTCTGCTTTAGCATGAGTTATATCTTTGGTGTGAGTTATGCTTTGATATACTTTTTGGCGTGAGTTGTATGTCGCGTCTATGTTTCTTACCACCACACGAAACGTTAAAACTAAATTTTTGAGATATTAATTATGAACTTTTGGGAACGATAATGTACTTTTGAAAGTAACGACATGAATGATCCACGAAAACTACAACACATTACTTTCTATTGATTTCTTTATCGTATGAGCCGTATTCTAAGAATAACGTATACGCATTAGGTTGCGTCACAACTACTCTATTGTACTCGTCGTACATTCTTTTGGATGCCATGGAGATTAACTTTAGATGCTAGTCGTGTCAATAGTGAATAGTGCATTGTTGTGGCAAAGGTGAGTTTCATAGCCCCACTTTTATCTACGTTTTAAACTATATTGGGGTGAGAATCATGCAACTATTTTCGGACCGTGAAAACTATTTGGATTTGCTTATATACTTGACTGTTTAGATAGATGTGCGGTAGTTGTTGCCTTAGACTAGGGTAACAATCCTAATTGCTATAACTGTTGCCTAGCTAAGAATAGACTTCTACCTCGACCTAGTCCGGGGTTGGCAATTGTTCTAGATTTTGCCACGACAGTGCTGGACTAGAGTCGCTGGGCCCGAGTAATCCCTAGATGCGGGATATGTTTATGGTTGGTGATCCGGGTAGGATCAGTATTTATCTATCTTAGGTCTTGCATAGCAAATCAACTCTTACAGGTGTTGAACTTAAACCTATGAACTCACCAGCGTAAGCTGACCTTTTAGCATGATTTCTCAGGTTTTTGAGAGGTGTTTGGAATACGTGATTGGTGGAAGCTTGGCAAGAAGGCGGGGTTCAAGGATCATTTCTGACTCTGATAAACTTTGGGGACCTATTTTATTAAACCATGTTTTGGGCATAATATTTACACTTTTGGATTAAATGTTTGGAATAACTATTTTTGGGATTTGTTTTGAATGTTAAATGACTATCTTTTGCTATACTTATGTGCGATACCAATCCAATAGTAACGTCTCGAAAACTTGATTAAGTCTTCCGCTGTACCGAGATTTGGGGGTGTTACAAATAAGAAGTCACGGTTCTTAATGGTTGAGATAATTCCATTTTACTTGGTGTGTATTATTAAGTTTATCATTGAACGCTAAGCTGAGTGCCTAATGACTTTAGCTAAGTCTATCGTCCAGTAAGACTAAATTCGTTTGTACCAAAACTCACTTATATTCATTAGCAGTAAGACAATATGTAAAGGATTGAAAAGTAAGACTTAGTGGTTCTCTAGAATAATCGTCAGGATGATTTGAATAGTAGTGATTATTTTCTCCCAACACATTATGGTACAAGTTGAATCAATCGCCAGGGATCAAGGTGATTATTTGCTCCCAACACATTCTGGTACAAGCTGAATCAATCGCCTTGAATGAAAGAAAATTCATTCTAAAAAGGTTCATAGTTGGTTATCATGGAGGGATACGAAGATAATGTTGACATCTATTGTGAAATAAGAAACATTCGACGAAGTGTTCACATGAATTTGTGGGGCAAATGTTGGACGTGATGATGATCGAGAAGCGACTACATGGATCATATTTAATGGCGTTCTCTGATCGTGACGAACTATCCTAATGACCTGAGGAGTTAGGTTATTTAACTTTGTTTTTCACCAGGCTTAGATCTAGTTGCTGATTACATCTTAAAAGCGTAACGTTGTGTGCTAGCGTCAAGTTCATTAGGAAGTAAGGAAGAATGACTTATTGGTTGAGATCGCAATTTGCAGCTCTAAGTTGAAATAAACTTGAGAGAATGATATTTTTTTCAGGCCCTTTGTGTGAAATGATTTGTGGAAAGTATGACCGTACGAAAAAATATATTTGGGACATTATGGGAGTCAAATCGTTCACAAGAACAGGAAAGGACGAAAGTATTATGAAGTTAAGATATCCATGTCTGGTAATTTCTAAAAATATCAATAAAGTACAAAGGGATACAGTCACATACCCGGACTAATGTCAGGAGATATCATTACTTGGGTATTGAATCGGTTTCTGTGAGTGAGGTATTGCAATGTCTTGCTCGCGACCTCTTGGTACATTGAAAATGGTTCCTACGTTGTTGTGTTTGCACAAGTGGGAGTGTGAAAGTATTATTTGCAAACCACACAACAAGCTTTCACATTTGCCTTCACAGAAATATCGAAGGGTCACATCGATGCATACTAAACAGAACATGCAAGTGAAAATAAGAAACGAGTTATGAAATGAAATGGAGTAAAAGAGAAAATGAAAATACGGCGTTATTTTTATTTAATGATTAAACAGTAATTACCCGAATCTTAATATTTATCTAGGATAAATAATAAAGGTAATTAATGACATAAGACAGAACAACAAACCCATAAGGGTTGTTTGTTCGGTAGATCAACCAAATACCCCAAAGAAGGGGTATTTATGTTTTTGTCAAACTTGCTAACTTGGTTAGCAAGTTAGGGTTCCCAATCCTTCTAGAATTGTCCTTGGTATCCTATAAATACCAAAGGCTTTCTAAAGGATTCATAACACACCAACAAAACCCTAAAAACTCTCTCTTTCTCCAACCGATCGGTCCAACTAAGGGATTAAAACCATTAGTCGACTTTACTAAATCGACCTTAGTCTATTTAATGTTTATCCGAGCTCGTATCTTACCTAACTTGCGTAGGTTTGAGCCCTAGTTCTACCTGTGTAGTATAATTGGATATATGACGCAACCCGAAGAGTATTTTTCCTCCCTAATCTGGTCGATCAAGAAAGAAGAAGACATATCCGTGCATCAGACTGATTCAAAAGCTTACGTAATTGTAGGAAACAAATAAGTATTCTATAAACACCCTTTATACGTGTTTAGGGTTAGGTTGTATCGCTAATTAGGAAAGATCTTGCCAATTAAGGTTTGTCTAGCTGCATGACCAAATATGTTTGTACTTTCGCTGTGGTATGTTTTATAGACCATGCAGGAAGATAGTTATTACATTAATTATTTAGAGGAATTTTCTTTTGCTTACTCTTATTTTGATGCTTACCAAGGGATAAATCCTCACTATTCATCTAGTTTGATCTAATGGTGGGGATTAACCTAAGATTTAATGGATAAACCTAAGTCCATGTTTTTTTATTGTCTTTTTGTCTTCTTTTTTTTTCTTCACTCTTTTTTTGTCTTTTTATTTTTCTTCACTTTTTTTTGTCTTTTTTTTTTCTTTCTAATTCACGTTTTTATTTATTAACGTCTTTTTTTTCACGTATTTAACATTTTTTTAATTAGCTTTTTTTTTCTTCGCTTTCATACGTTTTCTTCTGTTTTCATACGTTTTCATCTATTTATGTCCGTTTTCGTCCGTTTTCTTTTTTTTTGTCTGTTTTCTTAGGTTTTCGTCCATTATTCATACGTTTTCGTCTATTTTCGTTCGTTTTCATCCGGTTTCTTTCGTTTTCGTTCATTTTCAGACGTGTTTTTAGGCTTTCATACGTTTTCGTCCATTTTCATTTGTTTCGGACTATCACAAGTGATATTATGTGATATTCAGAATATCATTTTGTGATATTTTGAATATCGCTTGTGATTTTCTGAATATCACTTTGTGATATTCAGAATATCACTTGTGATTTTTTTAATAACTACTAACTACCACACTTTTATTTCTAATTTTTTGTGTATCTCATTCTCATGATGTTCAACTTTTTGGAGGAAAATTTGATATCACTGGTGACATCACATATATGTCAGCTTCTTCTATTTTGTTGAATCATGTGTGATATCACAGATGATATCACTTGTGAAATCACCTGTGATATCACGTGTGAAATCACCTGTGATATCACGTGTGATATCACAAATGATATCACTTGTGAAATCACCTGTGATATCACGTGTGATACCACACGTGATATCACCTGTGATGTAACATGTGTTTGAGCTTCTTCAGTTTGTTTATGAAGATGTTGTGCTTTGTTTAACCATAGCTTCTTCACTGATCAACCATAGATATTTTCAAATCCCATTGTAAAACCTATTGAAATACTCACAATGTATCCATTAAATAGACAAATTCAATCACAACTTAAATAATAAACAAAAGTACACTAAATAACTATGTGTTTAAAGCAAAATCAACTTGTTTAAGTTGTTTAATCTAAATGTAAACAAATGAAAACGTAAGAAAACAGACGAATACGTATGAAAGCGTAAAAACACGTCTAAAAACTGATGAAAATGGACGAAAACGTATGAAAACGGGCGAAAACGTATGAAAACGGACAAAAACGAACGAAAACAGATGAAAACGTATGAAAACAGACGAAAACGTATGAAGGCGAAGAAAAAAATGCGAATTAAAAAAACGTAAATAAAAAAAACGCGAATTAAAAAAAAAAAAAAAAAAAAAAAAAAAAAAAAAAAAAAAAAAAACGTGAATTAAATAACAAAGAAACGCGTATTTAAAAATAAAAGACAAAAAAAACATTTGAATCAAAAAGAATGACAAAAAGACAAGAAAAAAAACATGGACTTATGTTTACCTTTTAAATCTTAGGTTAATCCTCACCAGTAAATCAAACTAGATGAATGGTAGAGATTTATCTTTTGGTAAGCATGGATTTATTGGTAAGCAAAATAAAGTGCCTCTAATTATTTACTACGTAATTATGTTTATCCATCTAAGTACACAACTCAATCTTTTGTAACTATGTTTTTAGTTCTTTTTTAAAATCTAATTTTAACATATCTATAATCTATAACTATCTATATTTTTTAAAAAGAGAAGTCTTAATTTTTTAAGCTTACACATGTTACTATATTTAGTAATTCATACAATTAAATACTACACTACTACACTAATTACATTATAATGTACATTAATGACACATTAAATTTTAGTATTATAATGAATGTTACAAACCTAAAATAATGCAAAGTTAAAGTTTTAAATTTTATCATATACATTCAAACTTTACTAAGTTCAAATGCATATAATATTTGTATTAATATATTTTACGGAAATTTAAACACACATTTATTTTTTTAGGACTATCAAACAGATAAACCGTCATATACCGACTATCATAGCATATAGTTAAAAGGTTAAGATACGACAAAAACTGCATATTTAGTATCCCGCTACTTTGCGCGGGTCCAATGCTAGTTAACTTGTATATATGTTCATCAAGTTAATCATCTAATAATCGTATTATTTTTAATTCCACATGCAGAAAATAAAAGAATAAACGTAATTTTAAAGTGACTAAAGTTGAAATTTTCTCTAGAAACTATTACGACCTAATATGAAGTACAACCGTTGACCAAAAAAATAACACACCCCATAGAAAGTTTGACATTTTCCTGGACCAAAAGCGTAAAGAAAAAATCTCCAAAATAAAAAATAAAAAATAATAAAACTGCTTTGACCCGTAACACACACTTCACGACCCAAACAACACAATCACACGTAAATCCCGGTCGATCCTCAAATCCGACAACACTTAACAGCAACATTAAAAACAACACATTCACCATGTCTCTCTGAATCAAATCTCATCTTTTTGGTAATTTCATTTGCTGACTACTTAGAGTCAACTGTAATGTGTTTGACTTTTGATTTCCATCTTGTATAGATTGTTATTTATCAAGAAATTGTTACAAGATTGGTTAGTTTAGATTTTTGTTTGATATATAAAAAGTGATTAATTTGATCTGGGATTATAATGGGGAATACTTGTGTTGGACCGAATATATCAAAAAATGGTTTTATACAATCGGTTTCTGCCGCGATTTGGAGTACTAGATTACCCGATGAAGCGTCTGTTAGTAGTGGTAAAGAAGAGCAAACTAGAGAATTGCCTGTTCAAAATAAGCCACCTGAACATGTAGTCATACCCAAAAATGATAAGAAACCAGAAGTGAAGGCTAAGAAAATGAAACGTGTGTCGAGTGCTGGATTGAGGACGGCGTCTGTTTTGCAAAGGAAAACTGGGAATTTAAAGGATTTTTATACTGTAGGGAAGAAGTTAGGACAAGGGCAATTTGGTACGACGTATTTATGTATAGATAAGGCGAGTGGGGAGTTGTACGCGTGTAAGTCGATTGCTAAGAGGAAGTTGTTGACGGATGATGATGTGGAGGATGTGAGACGGGAAGTTCAGATAATGCATCATTTGGCTGAGCATCCTAATGTGATATCGATTAAAGGAGCGTATGAGGATGCTGTTGCGGTTCATCTTGTTATGGAATTGTGTAAGGGTGGTGAGCTTTTTGATAGGATTATTCAACGTGGACATTATACTGAAAGGAAAGCAGCTGAGCTTACTAGGACTATTGTTGGGGTTGTGGAGGCATGTCATTCTTTGGGTGTTATGCATCGGGATTTAAAGCCTGAGAATTTTCTGCTGGTGGATAAGAGGGAAGATGCGCTGCTTAAAACGATTGATTTTGGATTGTCTGTTTTCTTTAAGCCAGGTATACTTTTGAATTGTGGTAATTTGTTGTTATGACGTTTTATATTTGGTTTTGAGTCGATGCTAAGATGCCTAAGTTAGTTTTTTAATTTCAGTATCCTGTTAAAAAAGATTTAGTGAATTCTATTTCTGTAATTTCAAAGCAAAAATATAAGTATTGATTCTAATATTGGTAATTTCTTGCCCATTATTAACCCCTTGCCACATCGTAATTCCGTCTGGATAAACTTTAGATTGCCACATGATTAGTCAAAATTTGAACACAATATGAGCTTTGATATGTAAATGGCTATTTAATCTGTTACAAGTCATTACTGATGTTACTTATTTGACACTATTCTTTCATGAAAAAAGCATGCAAATTGTGTTTAGATAATTCACTAATGAAAAACAACAACTTATAATCGCTAATTAAATATGTTAGGCTTTGTTTCAATAGATCTTATGTTTGAACACCACGAGTGGTATCAATTTCTTTGGGGCATGCTTGGCTAGAGCGCTTTGAGTCTTAATGGGCTATGTAGTGGAGGCGATATTTATAGACCTTGTGAACTAGTTGTACCAAAGGAATAAGGTACCACAATAATTAAAAGGTGCAAGTAAAAAGGAGGAAAAAACTGCTAAAGTCACATTAGATGTTAAATAACCACATACTAATACATGTATGCTAGATGCAATAAACCAAAGAACCTTCACTTGGTAACCGAATTGCTTTTCCCCTGAATAGTGA
Source organism: Chrysanthemum seticuspe (assembly GCA_019973895.1). NCBI lineage: Eukaryota > Viridiplantae > Streptophyta > Magnoliopsida > Asterales > Asteraceae > Chrysanthemum > Chrysanthemum seticuspe. The sequence continues at coordinate 170,818,336 of BPTQ01000002.1, read as the reverse complement.
ATACTCATGGTGTTCATGAAAAGTATTTGTTGTTGAGCAATCTTACAACTTTATCCATGATATTCTTGTTTTAAGATTAAGGGAAAGATTTCTTTTTCTTCAGGTGAAACATTTCATGATGTGGTTGGTAGCCCATACTATGTTGCACCAGAAATCTTGAGAAAAAATTATGGTCCAGAAGCAGATGTTTGGAGTGCCGGGGTGATTGTTTACATCTTATTAAGTGGCGTTCCTCCATTTTGGGCAGGTGAGTTGTTAATTATGTGAAGTTATATATTTTTGTCTACCATCTCATATTAAAATCGCAAGTTCTATTTTTTTGGTTATTCATGAAAATTTCAAACATTTCGGCCATTATCAATAATGACTAAAATTACGTATTTTTCACTTTCATCACTACATGTAACTGATTTTGGTACAAAAAGTTACTTTATTTTGTAACCACTGAGAGATCTTTTGGGCATTTATTGTCAAATCTTGCATTCTTTCAATCGAACCGTGAGAATTTATCTTGTAGTGTTTTGTATTCAACATTCTTTGTAACGAAATTTATCTATTTTGCTCTTATCGTTTTTACATGGGTGTATAGAAACTGAGCAAGGAATATTTGAACAAGTGCTACATGGTGATCTTGATTTTGCTTCTGATCCATGGCCAAGCATATCTGATGGTGCAAAGGATCTGGTGAGAAGAATGCTGGTCCGAGATCCAAAAAAGCGTTTAACCGCACATGAAGTTCTATGTGAGTCTTTTTTTTTTTTTTTTTTTTTTTATGTGAGTCTTCTATTTGCCTATTACTTACTATTATTATTATCCATGTTGAAGCTTTCTCTCCATCTCAACTAAATGTTATGTTTTTTAAAGCCATTTAAACATGATTACATACATTAAACTAACGACTATTTTATTTATCTTTAAAAGAAAATCATTATAGGAACAATAATTTTTTAACACGATGGTCCTAGTTTTCTTTTATAATAGCTGATCCTCATTTGTCGAGATTTTTTTTATCAGTACTGGTGTTAATAGATATATGTTAACTTCACAATATAGTGCAGAATCTGCATATGTATCATATCCCTTTTCGGTGTGAAGTGTTCAACCTGTTTTTTTTCTTTTTTGTTTTATAGTTGTTAATGAAGAGTAGTCTAAAAATCGAATATTTATTTCAGATTCACTAATAGTTAAATCTACGTATATTTGGTAAACTTGAATTTAAGTTCATGTGATTTTTACATGAATGAATATGAATTAAACTCGACCTTTGTTATAATTAGTTATAATTTGGACTGCTCAATGGCTCAACATGTTGGGCAATCGACCCATAAAGTCTCTGACTTTATACATAGGCTATCAGGTTATGAGGCTGACCTGATAGTGGCTTAATCGTTAGGTCTGGGTTGGGTTTTTATATTAACATTGCGGAAATATGCTACAAATAGAGATATGCATATATTAATGAGTCAACTTGTTTGTACTTTGTACATTTGGGTATATAATATTGAAATGTTGAACTGATGTTTTGACATAGATTAAATTTGTTCTCTTATGCCCATTTCATAGTATCAAAATGTAGAACTTTCCAACTATGCGAATTTCAATTTTCATATGACATTTTCAAATTTGGGACTGAAATCTCATGATTACCTTATCCTCAATTATTGAGAGAGAGTTGAAAAGGTTGTAATTTTCCACAGGCCATCCTTGGGTTCAAGTCGACGGTATGGCACCAGACAAGCCTCTCGACTCTGCAGTTCTCAGCCGCTTGAAACAATTTTCAGCCATGAACAAGTTTAAGAAAATGGCTCTTAGGGTAAGTGCAATATTTTCATGTCAGTACTTGACCTGTTTCCAAAAACAAGAGATACAGTTTGAATAGTTAAATCTGGAATTTTGACGAAACCAGTACCATGTATGGTTGACTTTAAGAGTCCAAGCTTATCACTTTCTCTTGGAAAAAAGTATAGAGGATTTGATAATTCTTGTAGGCGAATTTTTTATTTTTATTTTTATTTTTATAAAATAAAATGCACGATTTGATGCAGGTTATAGCGGAGAGCCTGTCAGAAGAAGAAATAGCTGGCCTGAAACAAATGTTTGAGATGATAGATGAAGACAACAGCGGTCATATTACTTTTGATGAACTTAAAGCTGGATTAAAAAGAGTCGGTGCTAACCTTAAGGAGTCAGAAATATATGATTTGATGCAAGCAGTAAGACCCATATCAAATACTTTCTTACTTTATTTTATATCATAATCATTACTTTTGGGTGTTAATATCTTGAATAAACTCAGGCAGATGTTGATAATAGTGGAACGATTGATTATGGAGAATTTGTGGCTGCAACATTGCATATGAATAAAATTGAGAAAGAAAATCATCTATTTGCGGCATTTTCTTACTTTGATAAGGATGGAAGTGGTTATATTACCGCTGATGAACTTCAGCATGCTTGTGAGGAGTTTGGCATAGATGTTCCCCTTGAAGAGTTGCTCCAAGACGTTGACCAAGACAATGTAAGTTCCTTAGTTCATGATTCATTCGTCGCATCAAGTATATGCATGCTCGCAGAAGTCGTTCACTTCTAAGAATATTTTGTTCTTTACTTGTTGCAGGACGGACGCATAGACTACAATGAGTTTGTGGCCATGATGCAAGGACCTGCCAATGCCGGTGCTAAGAAGGGCCTAGAGACTAGTTTCAGTGTGAAGTTTAGAGAAGCTATTAAAATTTGAACATACAAAGATTTCCATTCTTTTGGTATTTCATGGTTCTTTGTCGAAATTATTATACGTGGATTTAGGATTCAACAGTGGCGCTTCAATATTAATTTGAAATACAACTTATTATGTAATCATACACAATCGTGTTTGTCTAGTATACCAAGTGACATGAACGAGTATACTTATGTAAGTTATGTTCATACACATCAGGCGTTATATGATTCAACATTACTTGGAGATTTCCTACATTGACGGATTAATCCCTTTGGTTGCAACAACTTTATATTAACTGCATCTGTAACAACATGAAAAAAAAAATCATCAAATCCAAAAAAGAACACCAACATTGCAAAATTATACTATACATACATTCATGAACAAAGATTTACTGTTCATAAGCTTTAATATATTTTAATCAAATGATAATTTACAAAATATTATTAAACTACTTGATTTTACAAATGCACAAATATGGTTGATCGAACTTTGGTCAAATTTAGTTCAAATTTTTTTTGGTCAAGTTGATATCTTAAACAACAAATGGCCTAACTCCAGCCCACATATCCTCCACAAGTCTCCAATTATTTTGTTTTTATTTTATCTAAACTACTTATAAAACTGTATATACTATTTTTCTTAAACTTGAAAATGCTTAAATTTGAATAATGTGTAATGCCTATATCACCTCTTAAACTAAAATTAACTTAAATTTGATCATAATAATAGAACTACCATATATGCATTATTAAATGACAAGTTTTACTTTTTGGAAATGATATACGCAAGGTTTTAGCCCGCGCTTCGCAGCGGGGTATTTGCATACAAAAGTATTATTTAATGTTCGAGGTAAGTGTGTTACTATTAGATATGTTTATTATTTTAAGCGTGAACAATATAATTCAGTGGTTGTGAATTTACAAAAAAAACATGTTATCAAGCATTCGCTGCGTTGCGTTTTATATAGACCTTCTTAATTAAAAATGATATAATATCGTTATTTAACAACCGTTAAGTAACAGCCGCTAGTAGGATTATTTGTGTAACGAACATCTAACATGAAGGACCAATTATGTAAACTTTTTTTACATCGTTAGTCCTTACAGGACCTATTTTGCAACGCAAGTTAAACCTCATGGACTTTTGTTTTAAAAAAACTAACGACCGTTAGTAGATAACGGTCGTTAAATAACGACCGTTAGTATTGTACATTCTACTATTCATCCATGCCCTTAGCAGAAAAAGGATTGCCTCTAGCAATCCTGCATCCATAGTTTAGGCATACAGTACAATAGTCATTGCTTGGTGGGTTGCCGCTAGAAGAAAAAGGAGTGGCACGAAGCAAGTTCATCCAGGATTGCCCCTAGCAATCTTGCAGGCATAGCTTATGCATACAATACAGTAACTATTGTTTGGTGGGTGTGCGCTAGCAGAAAAAGGAGTGGCACGAAGCAACATTCATAAATGTACTTTAGAGTAATAGTATAGGCTTTCAAGTTTTTTAAAAGAGTAAATTGCATTTTTGGTCCCTAAGCTTTAGCCAGACTGCAGGTTCAGTTCCTAAGGTTTCGAAAGTGCAACGGTGGTCCTCATTTTGAAACATTTGCTGCATGTTTGGTCCCTGATCAAGATCAAATGACAAAAATACCCATGTCTTCTTTTGTTTCTATTTTCTTTTCATATTTCTTACGTAAATGGTCCCCTGTACAGTGTTAGGTTTTACAAAATTCGTCCCAATTTTTCTTTTTTCTTTTTTCTTTTTTTTGGTTTTTAAATTAACTTTTAATATTAGTATTATTTTTTTAATTCAACAAAATTCAAAAATATTCCAAAAAAAAATTTAGTTTTTTATCACATAAGTTTTTTTTTTTTTTAAATTTTAATATTTTTCTATAGAATTATTAATATGTTTTTTATACGTTTTCGTTTGTTTTTTTACGTTTTCGTTCTTCTTTTACGTTTTTGTTTATTTTTTTACGTTCATGTTCGTCTTTTACGTTTTTGTCCATTTTTTTACGTTTTCGGCCGATTTTCACGTTTTCGCCCATTTTTACGTTTTCAGACGGTTTTTTACATTTTCGTTCGATTTTTTTACTTTTTTGTTCATTCTTTTTTACGTTTTCAACCGTTATTTTTTTACGTTTACGTTTTCATCTGATTTTTTACGTTTTCGAGCAAAAACATAAAAAACGGACAAAAATGTAATAAACGGACGAAAACGTAAAAAAACAGACAAACACGTAAAAAAACATACGAAAACATAATAAACAGACGAAAGCATAAAAAAAAAGGGTTGAAAACGTAAAAAAACGGATGAAAACATAAAAAAGTGACGAAACGGTTAAAAATGGGTGAAAACGTAAAAAAACAGACGAAACGTAAAAAAACGAGAACGTAAAAGAAAGAGACGAAAACTAAAAAAGGCCGAAAATGCAAAACAACTGACGAAAACGTAAAAGAACAGACGAAAACATTAAAAAAAAAAAAAAAAAAAAAAAAAAAAAAAAAAAAAAGTAAAAAGAACGAACGAAAACGTAAAAAAATGACGAAAACGTAAAAGACGGTTGAAAACGTAAAAAAAAAACGTACAAACCCGTACAAAAACGTAAAAACGGACAAAAATGTAAAAAACAAAAGAAACCGTAAATAAACGGTTGAAAACAGCGAACGGAAACGTAAAAAACCGAATGAAAACGTAAAAAAAATGGACGAAAACATAAAAAACAACCAAAAACGTAATAAAACGGTTGAAGATGTAGGAAAACGGACAAAAACGTAAAAAAACGGACAAAAACGTAAAAATCCGAACTAAACGTAAAGAAACGAATATATTTTGGACTTTTCTCTTCGAATTTAAAAAAAATTATGTAAAAAAAAATAATTTTTTTTTGAATATCTTTAACATTTTTTAATATTTTTGGAATATTTTTGAATTAAAAACATAATACTAATTGTAATAGTTAATTTTTAAATAATAAAAAAATAAAAAAATAAATAAAATAAACAGGACTAAATTTATAAACTTGACACAACGCAGGGACCATTTATGTTAAAAAGCTAAAAAGAAAATAGAAAAAGAGGAAGGCAGGGGTATTTTAGTCATTTGATGTTGATCAGGGACCAAACGTGCGACAAAAGTTTCAAAATGAGGACCACCATTGCACTTTCGAAACCTGATACTTACACCATTTTTATTGATGCACACACCACAAGTATGTATATAGCATGTTGTAACATGTGCATTAATAATGTAAAATTATGGTGTGCGCATCAAAATAAATGGTGCGAGTATCAATCCTCGATTAAAAATGATAACATCAATTATTATATTAATAATGTAAATATTTTTAAGCTTTAAACTTTTATCATATTTCGTTTCTAACTCATAATTTTTTTTCCTGCAATTACTACAAATTGAACCCTTAAGTATTGCATCAAGGGTCACACCAAAACCATAAATTATTTGACGTTACACACTGTCGCTATGCGCGAATACTCGTCTATTTCCTTAAAATAATAAAGATACATATTAATTTTGTAGACTACAAGTGTTAATGTTATACTTTTTTAAGTAATAAAACTACTATGTCCGTTCTAAAATATATGTTTATGTTTTATTTGGGATGTCTCAAAATAAATGTTCATTTTACATTTTAATCAATCAAAATAAAATTTAGTGAGTGAAGATGACATTTGATCGATGTAAAGTGTAGTTAATAGAATTTTTTAAAATTGTGGGTGAATATGTATTTTGTGACAGAAGAGTATGTATATTACCTAACAATAAAAAGAGATGGAATGGAATTATAAATTCACGTAATGTAATATACAAACCAGAGTTGAGATCAATATACATCACATATTTATGGATCCAATGAAACAATCTTAGTCGTTCACTTTTTATCAAAATTAATAAAACACTATTTTTCATTTAAAAAAAACAAACATATTTTGCAAATGGTAAATCTTCAAGCTACGAAAAATACATCATCGCGACGAGAATTAAATTATCTTTCTATAGATATACACTTCTATATACTTTCTACGAAACTTTTTTTTTCAAAATTTCCGACGAGAAAAATCACATGTAATTTCTAAAAATCACATTCAATTTGCAAAATCACATGTTATTCATTTTAAAAATCATATGTGATTTTTTCTAATTACATGTGATTTTTAAGGCGGAAATTTGAAAAAAAAAATAGTCGAAAGTATTTAGAAGTGGATATCTATTGAAATAGATGATTTTTTCGCGTAACGATTAACGATTTGCAAGATATTTAAATTTTAAAAAAATGGTGAAAGTTTTTTTTCTTTAAAAAAAAATGAATGAACATAATTAGTTAATTAGATCTATGACAAATATGAGATTTACATTCATCTTTTCTCACACAAACTATATAGCTTGTTAGAAATGTATTCGAACGTCACCAAATAAAAAATTGCTTCCGAGTGAAACACAATAATATCTAAAAAATTATTTTGTATTTGACTAGATTGAAGCATGCCATGATATTATGATTAGGATAATTTGATATGATTGAATAATGTTTTAGAATAATATGTTTCAGTTATGCCAACATCTCTTATATATGTCTATTCCATGGCAATATTAGTTTCTTAGGTGATATGTGCATTTTTTACTTTTAAGTGTATTTCAAAAACACTAATAAATAAAAGCAATTGTTATATCATTTAGATGGAAATAGAAGTTCCAAATAAAAATAGGTTTGGAAGCCCCGTCGGTTGTTGGAAGACGCGAGTCGGGTCGGGTCTCGATTCAGAAAAATGAAGGGCCCATGGTTTTTACATTTTCGTTTTAAACAAAACATAATTATAAAAGCATTGGGTGTGGTAGCACTCACCAACGACTTCTCATACGTGTCTTCCCAACGGCGGCGTCGTTCCAGCATCACCACACCCCACCTCCGCGCGCGCCATTTTCCAAGTCAAATAAACGACGTGTGTGATTTTTTATTTTTTATTTTTATTTATTTTTTATTATTTTTTTTATAAATAGTCATTGGAGCCTACCTAACAGTTCAAAATTTGATTTTTTTAACCCACTTTTATAAATTAGCATGGTACCTGCGCAATGCAGCGGCGCATACACCGTGACTAAATTTTGTGGCAAGAAAATGTCTTTCATTTATACGATTTTCTAACAATAACTTTACGAATGAATGACAACTTTTAATTAATACAAACTATTTCATATCCAAATACACAAGGTCCGAATGAAATATAGTAATATAAATAGCATATTTGAAACATAGATTAAAAATAGACGTCACTACAAAATGAAATGTAATTTTGCATAAACACAAATATGCCAACCATTAATATACAAAATGAAATGTAATTTTGCATAAGACAATCTCTACCCTAAGATGAGCAGCCCAAAAATTTAAAACACGAAGCTCACGTCCAATCTTGTGCAACTTAAGTTTCAGATCATAATATTCAAGCCCAAAAATACATCTTAGACCTCCTACCAGCCCAAGTCTGTTATAATCTTTAAACTAATTCCAAACTATAAAAGACTTACCTAATTTCTAGCACACTTTAACCTAATACACAAAAATAACGCAACCGTACTCTGGTTTTCTCCTAGATCTACGCCACCAAACACACTTCTACCATTTCCTTTCTTGTTATTATCGAAGAACAATAATCTCCAATCACCAACTTCGAATGAAAAAATACACTAAAAAATCACAAAAACCCTTTCATTTATACTTAAACACGAATGAAGATTAACAAGGAGCCCTTTTACTCGAACTGTTCGGACTTCAAGATCTGTACAGGTCTCGGGTAGGTATGGTTATGTTTTTTGATTTCGTTTTGTGTTTGTTTGTACTAACAAAGAAAGGATAAAAGTTTTTTTTTTTGGGTGGGGGGTGGGGGGGGGGGGGTACCACTTCATTATACACTCTCCAAATAAACACAACAACCTTATGACTTTTCCCTTTAATCCATATAAACAAAGAACCATATACGAACATAACCAAACACGTGACCCTGTTTGATTTAACTCTTTCGGCTTCAAGATCTCGTATGATGTCTCAGGTAGGTGATGTTGTTTTGGTTTCTATTTATCTTGTTAAAAAGCAGTGCTCTACCTCCAAAACCACCCACCAAAACAACACATAACTAAAACCACCAAATGAAGTGGTTTGTGTGTACAGAGGAAGAAGTGGTGGCGGTGGATGGGGGTGGCGGCGGAGGAGCTGATGAATTTTTAGATAAATAGTGAGTATAGAGGATTTTAGATCCTATGGATTTATGCGTGTGTGTTTTTTTGTTTTTATTTTGTAAATATGTGTTGTTTGTGGTAATCGGGGTTTTATATGTGGCAGGCTCGAGAGTAGGTTGAATGTCTGAATTTAAGTTTGGAGGGAGTAACGATGGGTTGTTACAAGTCCTTATTTAATTTGTGGTAATTGGGTGTAAATAGCTATTACAAGTTGTTGCAATTGTTACAAGTTTGGGTTGTTACTTTTTTATTTATGACAATTATGATGGAAGCTATTAGTTTGACATATTTTGAAATATGAGACTTCCTTTTATAGTAAGTAGGGGTGAGCATCGGGTCAAACCCGATGCGAACCGAAAAAGGAAAAAGATCAAACCGAGAACCAAACCGAAAAATATATATCAAAACCGAAACCGAACCGAATAACTCGGTTCGGGTCGATTTTCGGGTTTCGAGCCGAAAAACCGACAAAAACCTAATCGACCCGAAACCGAACCGAAACCGAAATAAATATACAAAACCGAAACCGAACCGAAAAAAGTCGGTTCGGTTCGGTTCGGTCCGGTTCGGTTCGATTCGTATGAAATGCACTTCCATCATATGCCGATTGGCATAAGACGTAGCACCTGATGCATTTGATTAATATTTACAAATGGATGAACATTATGCACGCGATTGTCTATTTTTTTTAATATGTGTGTTATTGATTTGTTCATGCCTCCCTTATTCAACGACCTTATTGATGACATTGCCCTTGTGACTCCGTTTGAAGTAAATGAAGTTACATATAATATAAAAAGGGTATAACCTAGCTTAAGGGATTTACCCACAGTGGGGAACTTTTTCCAAACCATTTACGGTGGCACGAGATGAGAAACATGAACACTTTAAAAGACGACAAGAAGGTGCACGAAATGATGTTGAACGAGCTTTTGATGTCCTCCAAGGACGTTGAGAAATTATACAACTACCGGCGCGTTTTTGGACAGTCAACAAGCTACGAAGAATCATGTACACATGCATCATATTGCATAACATGATTTTGAAAGATCAAAAGTTTGCAATAAGTGAATTGAACGAATTGTATATTAGTCCGAAACCAAATATACAACATACTTGGATCGAGAGATGCGAAGTACAATGGAGGAAAACCAAAGAATTCCGTGATAAACATACAAATGAAACTCTTCAAAGTAATATTATGTAACATCTTTGGGAAATGACATCAACAAAAAAATTAGTTTATTGATAATTTGGTGTATTTTTATATTTTTGTATTGTTTTTTAATTTTTTTGGTATGTTTTTTTAGTTCTCATATTGTAATTTGCAATTTTATTTGAATAAATGAAAAAAATAGTTTGTTTGAAAAAATGAAAAAGAAAAATGGTCTCAAAAGCTGAAAATGGCTTGAGCCACTAGTAAATATTTTGATGTGTGATGTGAAATGAGGAAATGTTGAAGTGACGAAACGGCTTGAGTTACCATGCCCAATGCCTTAACAATAGCTTCCGTAATACTCATTCCTTCTCATATTTAGGGTATGTTTGGCGAAATGGGCTGAGGCAGGGGCTGGAGCTAGGGGTGCTATTCGGGTCGGGTTGGTCGGGTTCGGGTCAAACGGGTCGGGTCCAAGTCGGGTCGAGGGTAAAAATAATATACCCGAACCCGACCCTATTTGAACTCGGGTTAGTCGGGTTCGGGTCAAGTCGGGTCGGGTCCAAGTCGGGTCGGGTCAAGTCGGGTCGGGTTCGATCCTATTTGAAAATGAGTAATTGCATGTAAAAGCAGGGCTGATTTTTGCATTTTGTTAAGGACTGTTTCTAAAATAAAATTAAATAGGGGTGTTTGGAAATTCATTATACTTGTTAGCTCCATTGTTTGCTTGATTCTTGCAGACGTGCATGGTTTTTTTGGATGAAGTTTAACTAAGCTAATTGGACTGAATTGGCCATAGATCTAAGGTAACTAAGCTAATTGGACTGAATTGACCATGAATCCAAATGAAGAGATTTCATGATCTTGTTCGTTTTTTGCTCGAATAAAACTGTAACACATCACCCCCGTTAACGTTCCTGTTATGGGGCCGACAATATAAACCCAAATACCTTTATACGTGTTGCTAGCCAATGCTGGTCCAATGGTACGTGCTGGGTTCATTGATCCTCCCGATATTGGCCTAAATATTCATTTACAAGTTATATGTTTTTAATGCTAGAACAATATTTATTTACTTGGAAAAATATAATTATATGATCAAAGCTTTACCCTGCTAAGATGGAATTAATGCATACTGCTGATCCGACTGCTATACTTGCTAACTCTCCTACCTGCAACATATTACATAAAACAACATTAATTAGACTTTTAAAGAATACATTCAACAATTAAAATTAAATAAAGATTAAAAAAAAAAAAAAAAAAAAAAAAAAAATCCTAAATCGGGTTAGTCGGGTTGACCCGAACCCGACGAAGCAAAGTATTTAAACCCGATACCCGACCCTAATTCGTACTCGGGTTAAACGGGTTGACCCGATTGACCCGAGTTAGATTTTGGACCCGAGTAACCCGACCCGAATTGACTCGGGTCGGGTTCGGGTCGGGTCGGGTCGGCCCGAATGACACCCCTAGCTGGAGCTGAGACTTATATTATTATCCGAAATTAAAATTTGTATTTTTATAAATTTGTTTGGCAAATGAGTTGGGGCTGAGGTTTATTATTGCAAAATTACTAAAAAAATAACATAATTAAATGAGTTTTTATATATTTTAGATATTTTTGCGGGTAAATAAGTAATTTATTTTTCAAAAGCCCAGGGCTAAAGTTTTTAGCCGACTTATTTTATAAGCCCTTCCATAAACCCTATGACAAACGAGACTTATTTTATTAGACGATTTATTTTAAAAGCCCAAACCCCAATAAGCCTCATTTAAGCCCTTGCCAAACATAGCCTTATTGTTCACATTTTTGTTTTGGATTGTCCCAAATTGATTTCCACTTTCAAAAATAGATATGAAATTTAGATCAAGTTTACCATATTATCCTCACTTTAGTGTATTATTAATTTATTATAAACATTAATTAAAGAAGTTATTAATTAATTAGTTAGAGATAAAACTGGTATTATGTTAAGAATAAAAATTAAAAAACTGTAATGATAATGTTTTTTTAAAATGTTTTATTTTCAACGTCAAGTACTTATAATTTTGTCATTACTTACACTTTGTTGGAAGACAACCTATCTTTATTCAAAACACTAATCGAATTTCTTTCGTAACTTTTACCAATATATTTATAAATTTCCAAAAACAGGTGATGTTTTAGGCTAGACGGAATAGACAAGAAGTCACCCGTGAGTCTCCCCCGTGAGCAACTCACGCTTATCCCCAAGCCACCACTCGCGCGTGAGTGGTTGGCCAAATCGTGAGTGAGCCACGGGCGTGAGTGGTTGGCCAAACCGTTTGCATCTTCATTTCATCTTCATTTTTATAAATACCCACCATTTCATCTTCATTTTTATACACATCTCTCAATTTATTTACACACACTTTTCACAATTTAAATCTTTAAAAATGAATTCGTATACGTTTATGGGCATGGATGATTTATTAGAAGATGGAGAAGAAGTTAGCAGCCGCAAGAAAAATTTTATTAAAAAAGCTATCGAGTATATTAAGTCGAGACGAACATATACTAGATTGTCGAGAACCACCATAACCAGAGATCGAGCGGGTGCTCATGAGCGTCTAGTAGCAGCCTTTTTTTCTGCTAACCCGATGTACGACGATCGACGATTTAGAAAAACGTTTCGAATGGCTCGTCCACTTTACAACCGTATAGTAAATGCGGTAACCAATCACTCTGCTTACTTTCAGGGTAATCCTGATTGTTCTGGACGAGAAGGTATATCCTCGTTGATAAAGTGCACGGCTGCAATTCGTCAATTGGCGTACGGTGTTAGTGCAAGTTTTCTAGATGAATATATGCAAATAAGTGAGAGAACCTCTCGAGAGTCTCTTGACAATTTTTGTGAAGCTGTGATGCAGATTTTTGGCCCTGAGTATTTGAGGAAACCTACGGTGACTGATGTTGAAAAACTTTATCGGCATCACGAAGCAAAGCACGGGTTTCCGGGGATGTTAGGTAGTCTTGATTGTACCGACTGGGAGTGGTTCGGTTGTCCGTACGCCTACAAAGCTCAATATGTTAGACGTGATCATGGTCCGAATCCGTTCATTTTACTTGAAGCAGTTGCATCACAAGACTTGTGGATATGGCATGCTTTCTTTGGTGTTGCGGGGTCGAACAACGACATCAATGTTTTGTATCAATCCCCATTATTTAACGATCTCAAAACCGGACGGGCACCTGAGGTTCCTTTTGTGGCTAACGGAGTAAGTTACCCACATGGATACTATCTTGTTGACGGGATATATCCCGAACTGGCGCCTCTTGTTAAGACGATTACGGAACCAGCAGATGATGATCATAAACGAATTTTGTATAAAAGAAAGCAAGAATCGGCAAGGAAGGATATTGAACGAGCGTTTGGTGTTCTTAAGAAAAAATGGGCAATAATAGCCAATCCAACACGAAAGCAAAATAAAAATAGGATTATGAATATGATGTACACATGTATCATATTACATAACATGATTCGCAAATACAAAAAAGTTGCAATCTCGCCTAAATGGTTTCGGGATGAAGCACACCAGCCAGAAGACGTTCTTCGAAATGAAGAGCAAGTGCAACGAGTTATGAGGTGGATCAGATCATCGGAAGAGCATCAAAACCTTCGTCACGATTTGATCGAGCACTTGGCTCAAAATGAATAATCTTTTTACCGTTATTTGTTATGTATTTTTTTTCCGTATTTTACTTTTTTATGTAATGTTTTTTTAATTCTATGAATAAAAGTTTTACGTTATAATTATTTTTTTACGTTTACATTTACGTTTACATTTACATTTTATTTAAAATGAATGTGTTAAATAAAAAAGATGATGTGGAGTGAGTGAGTTTGGTGTGGTGAGTGAGTGTTAAAACGGGTGGTGAGTGAGTGGTAAAGTAGGAGAGAGAAAGCTGAGGTGGCGCTGACGTGGAGTGAGTGACTCTCCCCCTTAGGCTAAACGGAATAATAACAATACTCACTCACTCCACGTCAGCGCCACCTCAGCTTTCTCTCTCCTACTTTACCACTCACTCACCACCCGTTTTAACACTCACTCACCACACCAAACCCACTCACTCCACATCATCTTTTTTATTTAATTCATTCATATTAAATAAAAACGTAAATGTAAACGTATTATCCCCCGGGGGGGACCTAGGGGGCGTCGAAATTTTTGGAAAATACCACTCAAATCTGGCGCAAAAAGAGCACGCAGAAATGGTGAAAAGTGTGTGTAAATAAATTGAGAGAGTGTATAAAAATGAAGATGAAATGGTGGGTATTTATAAAAAAAGGGGGTGTTTGAATTTATTTTTTTTTACTTTGTTGCAAACGGTCGAATAATAAATGGCAGACAATCAACGAGCAACTCACGCCCGTGGCTCACTCACGATTTGGCCAACCACTCACGCGCGAGTGGTGGCATGGGGGTAAGGGTGAGTGGCTCACGGGGGAGACTCACGGGTGACATACCCTCTATTCCGTCTAGCCTTATTCCTTTTAGCCTTATGATAACAAGTAATCACAAAAAAAGAATAAAGACATATGGATGAAGACATAAATTTTTTGCTGAAAAGTTGAAGGAGCAAAACTTCCCCGCCACAGAAACTGATTGGGAGGGAAACACTTTGGAGTTTACTAACTTACAGTTTGCCCCCTATACTAATACTTTCTTGTCATATTCTATTTAGAGATCTGCATAAATTTAGACGCAAGAAACAATATTCATCTTTTATATAATAAAAGAATTACATCATTTCGGAGTGTTTTTGCAAAACCCTTCTCATTGAAAAAAAAATTGGACCAATAGGAAAGCTTGATTTTGCCACGTAAGCGAAATCGGGCGACGTGATTGGCTAATTAAAAGTCAAAATTAAATTAGTTTGGTCAACATTAAAAAAAATTCGTGTATAAAATTGATGGAGAAAGAATATGACAATACGCATGTACCTGCGGGTTACTTGCTTATAGTTTGGGTTCAAATTGAAAAATCGAAAGAAAAAAAGGACTTCTATCTTTTAGCCTTCATCAACACAAAAAAAAAGAAAAACCATACGCTACAAAAAAAAATCCCTGCGACAACAAAGAAAAAGAAAACCTAATTAACATCCCTCAATCTGATTAATCAAAGGTATTTAGTCTGGTACATGATTTCAAGGTATATTGTTCATCTACTTATTGTTTAATGTATTGATTTATATTTTATGTAGTTAAGTTGTGGGTTTGTGCTTATTGATGATTTGTTTTGAGATCGCAGTATAAGGCTTATCAAGTGTCACGTTCAAGAATAAGAAGTATAAGGTTTCAAAAGTCATCATTAAAGTGTTAAGTTCAAATAACCCTAATGTTCGAGGTAACATTCGCTTTAGATATCAAACTAATATTAAAGATTACCAAAGGTTTGATTGGTTGAGTTTTTACATTAGTAACAAGGACAATTGTTGTACTACATATGTTATTACGTCCAGGTTTGTATATTGACATAAAGAAGAACCTTTATGAGTCAAAAAGTATATTATAATGCTAGAAGATCCAATCAAACTAAATTTTAATGACTTTCTAATTAGCTTGCTACAATCTATTAAAGAATGAGAAGTATGTAACATGTTAGTTTCACGAATTGACATAAAGATTAATGTTGAAGACGTATTAATGTCTTTCAAATACCAGAGCTTCATGAAGCAGAAACATGATGTAAAACATTGTATTATGGCAAGGCTAAGAAGCCATTTCAAACAACTCCCTTTTATTACCAAGCTACCTAAATTTTGGATAAGGTGCTTTATTAATTCATGAGTGAAGAAAGATGATACTCAATATTCCCTTCAGCACATAATATGGTTTCATGTAAGCTCTTATAAGGTAATTAATAATGTTTTACACTTTAGGTTCATCAATTTCTAGACCGAGTGGAGGGTACCTTCATCAAATACTTTGCAAACTCCAATTGATGAGATGGTATGGAACTATTGAGGAAAAATTGCAAGAGAGAAAAACACAGGGTAACTATTAGCTTGTGAATTTTTTAGACCACTTGGTGAAATTGGTGGACTCTAGGTTAAGTGACAAAAGAAACTTCTCTCATGTTTGTTTGTTTCTTGGGGTGCTTTTTAATTTGGATTATTTGATGAAAAAAAAATTGTAGTATCTGAACTCCTTTGAGGAAATCTTATGGTAGTTCCATTAGTCATCTTTTATAGCGAGCGGCAAAAGCTCTAATGAAAAAAAGGTCTGGAAATTCAAATTAATTGTTTTTAAATAGTATGTTATTTTTTATTTTTAGACCCGTGAGTTTGCTAAGGAGCTTGGGGCTGCTACTTAACCGCTTAGTATTGAAATTGTATGGTTTGAAATTGCCTCTCCGCGTAACCCAAATGATTACATGACTATGATTTCCGAAGCCTACTCCAAAATGATAGTAACAAACTTTATATCTGTATTTTGTTTTATTATGTTTTTTTGTCTATTCCTGTAGTATTTGCTACCTATATACAACATAGTTCCGTTTTAGCTTCTCTACGCGCTATTTATTACTATAGTATTAGTATTTGGGAAAGCTTATATTAGCACTTTATGCAATGAATAAATACACTATTTAGAATGTAGGAAGTAGTGTTTCGGGTTTACCTTAGATAAAAACCTATACAACTTTTTCAATGGGTTTTGTTTGTAGTTTACATGGCAAGGCTCTTAAATAACAATGGTTACTTTCGTGTCCAAGTTACCACAAGGCATTAATATTTGCTTAATTACTTATGTCTGTGTAAAGGCCATGAAAATGAGACTGTTGAAAATGCGAGTTTAGGTCTTCTATGCAAGATGCTAAGAATCGAGGTTTGCGGAAGGAAATTTACCATACTTATGTAAATCCGTGCTTCGAGTGACTATGCAAAGATTAGGTTGGCAAAGGCCAAGGTTTTGGCTATAATAACTATGCGAAGATTTGATTTTGTTCGTTTTGACAGTTTATTTGCCATTTACATATATTTCTTATTGCTTCTAACCTTATATTCAGTTAAGCATGGCGAAAAAATGCCTACTTTTCAGGAAGAAAAAGAGCTTCTAAAAAGACGAGGACTGCTTCTTGGGAGTTAGGATCCTGCAGTTTAATGTAATTTACCATGTATGGTTTAATACGTATTCGTTGTATGTTGGTCATTCGTATATTGATGTAGTTGTTACTATTAGAGGGACTAATTTTGCTAGCCATAAAGATCATATAGTCTCTTACATGACAATAAAGAATTAGCTTATAAATCATTATTTAAAGTATTCATTCAGCAACGTACCATATAGTAAGGTTAGCTTGGTGTTTTATATGTAGGAGGATTACTACAATCATGTTAAGGCTGTTATTGGCTCTAGAGCAGCTCATGCGTACTATATTGTATTAGAACATGAGAGATCCTTATGAGACACCATGATGTATCAATATAATGGCTAATAGAAGAGCTCGATTTCGTCACGTAAGCAAAATCGTGTGATGTGATTGGTTAATAAAAGTCAAAACTAAATTGATTTTGGTCAAACTTTAATAAATTTTGTGGAGAAATTTGGTTGATACACAAAAATATAGGTGTCAAATTTGTAAAAACAAAAACTTAAAAAAAGATGAGGTAATTAATAAAACTTTAGTGGTTGAATTTTTAAAAATTATATAGAGTTAGGTGTAATATTATAAACTTCCATGTTTTTTAATAACTTTGGATTATAAACAAATACCATTTTATACTTTATACCCTTTATATTTTATATCTTAAAAGATACAATGTATATATGTTGTTTTAAAATAACAAGATATAAATTTGCATAAGATTATAAGTATATCAATTTTTTTTTACTATATACGTTCAGTAAGGATTTATTTATTTCATTTTTAAAAGTGTAACCTATGTGGACACGAGTTTACATTTTAAATACGGCTAAATTACTGAAAACGGGAATATAATTATTAAATTGTAAGTACGGGTTACTTTAATATATATACGTGATTGTACTTATAACAGCGACTCATGTAATTCTTATTTATTTATATAAAGATATCTGTAAAAACATTTTTATAAAACTGTAAGGAGTATACTTTAACTTTATCAACGCTCATTATGTGCTATTAAACTTGCATCATGTGTACAACATAATATCAGTAATGAAATTTAAAATAAGAACATCATCATCTTTCTCAGCTAAAGAAAATTAAATCTTGAGTTACCTAATATAAATTTTTACAAATATTTTACCAAATTCTAATGAATATTAATGCATAATGAAACACTCGTGCATAAGTATTAGTTGTACTTATATCACAATTTTCATCGGCAAATTCTTATATGTGTATATACTGAACTAAAATGTTAAAATAAATTTGATTTATGTGTAAACTTCGTGCGTGCACAAAACTTATAATTATATAATTATATGCAATTAACTTTAAAAACATAATATTCGGTATTAAAACAGAATAACTTTTTTTGTCAAAACCCCGTGCGTGCACGGGTATTATAACTAGTTAATTTTATACACGAAACACTTAATTATAATTTTGCAACTATCACTATTTGCCACTTTAAATTATTATCGTTATGCACGAGTACTCAACTAGTATATTTAAGATATATAGTTGATGATTCCCATGCGACCCTCTAACGCCGATTTTAGTTACTATATTAGGAATGATGACATAAGAATTTTGTAATAGTATAACGGAATACCACTACGGTATATCGAAAATTATGAAATCCCAAAAATTAAGACAATGTCACATGTGGATGGTTTTATGAGATGTGATTTCGACGTGTAATGATGCAATGATGTATTTAGAATGACGTGTGATAACACAATGGTGTATTTAAAATGATGCTTGCATAGCATGATGAATTACGGTGATCAGTAATAAATAGCTTGTGACTATTAGTAATAAAGTCTGAAATATTTCAAGTTTATGTTTTGCTTTGTGCAAACAACTTGTGGCCATGCCAACTTTACCGAAAAAGGTACGCTTTAACTGATTTGTGTATATATAGCGGCGTGCTCAAACTCAATGAATTACTCGATCAAAAAGTAAAAAACCATGATTATAAGAAAATAAAGCAATGTCGTATGAGTTTTTTCTTATTCTCAAAAGTGATGTGTAGCCTTTTAAGTCTCTCAAATATATATCAACATAGACCTTAAATATTTGATGACTTGTGTAATTGTACACATTGTTCATCGTCAAATACGATACTCTTTGTAACATACATACGTTTTATTGTGTGATATGGGTTAACACTTTGGGTATATTTGGTAGCAAGCGTTTATAAGTGTTTTAAAACAACTACCAGCTAGCGTTTTGCATACAATGCTTGTTATTTTTAAACACTTCAAATCAAACGCTACTTTTGGCAACTACTACTTACTGCTAGCGCTACATTTGCCAAACATACCCTTTATTTATATGCGTATAAGAAAAGGGTAAAAGTTAAAAGCAAAAATAAGTAAAAGAAAACTGTATAAGGTGTTTATCTGTTAAGAAAACTAATTGAAAGACTCTTTTTATCCCAACCCAAACTCGAATATTCGCTTGTACTTATTTCTCTTTCCAACGCTCCTTATTTATATTTATATGTAATATATTCTTTATAAAAATATTATTACTCGTATATCAACACCAATTAAATACAACGAAATAAATAAAAGCCTTTATAATTATTTACACAACACACACACACAGAGAAAAATAAAAACCCTAATTTTCCCTCTCTCTCTAACAAACTTTTCCGATGACGACGGCGAACGACGGATACAACGGCGGAGCCGGTGGAAAGTTCAGGAAGAAGGTTTTGAGGAAAACGACACCGTATGATCGGCCATCAATTGCAATTAGAAACCCTAACCCTAACAACACCTCAAAATCCGGCTTTTTATCGAGGCTGATTTACGCGGGCGCTGATCGCTTACTCGGCGCCTTTTGTAAACGGAATCCTGCAATAACTGAGGCTCCTGTTACAGGTTTGGTTCATTTTTTTATATAAATTTGATTGCTTTATTTAATTTGATATGTATTGTTGTGGATATAGCGGTTTACGATATAAAGGCGGTAGCTTTTATGTTTGTGCATTGTAATTTTATTAGGTTAAGTTTGGTGATTAATTTGATTGTAGATTGAAGTAGGTGCGTTATGAAGTCCGAAACTTTATTGTTTGCACATTGTAACTTGATTAGGTTTAGCTTAATTTATGCTTAAAGGAAGATAGTTTTAAGTGTTTCGTAACCGGTTTTCGGCTCGCACTTCAAATCAGCAAGGTTTAGTGATTTGTTTATTAATTGGAAATTCGGAATGTAATTTGATTGTTGATTGAATAAGATGTGATATATTGTTGTATTTGCTCAGGTTTTATAGTGTTTATAGCTTTTACGGTATAAAAGACTGTTTCTTTATTCTATTATATTGTGTTTGGTTGCTGCTTATTGTAGCAATTTGATTAGGTTTAGTTTGATTAATGAAAGGAGGTTTTTTTTTAGTTAGTTTTGTATTAGTTTAGCTTCTGATTAAGGAGATTTTTAGTTAATTTGGCCTTTAAAAAAAAAAAAAAATTGTAGTTGTGTTAGTGATGTTTTGTAGAATTAAGACGGTTTTGAGGGTTGCTTTATTTGGAAGCGAATTATGAACAGAAATGTATCGCGGATATCACATTGTAACTCATCTTTTACCCGGCCTTTGATTGAGCTTTTGTTCAGGTTTTGTTGTTTGAATATATTTTAGGGAATTTATGACTAGATATAGAGACTGTTTTGGTATTGTTTATATTGGAGCTAGATGCGGTGTCATATGGATTTCGTGTTGTAATGATAGAATGACTGATTGCTGATGTAAAGGGCGTCATCTTTAGTGCATTGTGATTTTAGGGATGTGCGGATGGTTAGGTTTTAGAATAAGAAAAAATACATCCTTTTAATGTTTAGGCTATGTTTTGGAATTGGATGGTTTTTATATGTGTATTTGTTGACCTGCTGACTGATCAAGTGTTTGTTTGATTTGGTTTACTACGGATGTAAACTTGTTTTTTTGGTTTTATAGTTAAGATAGGTTGTGTTCCAGGACGGGGCAGTTTGTTTTGTCAATGTGTTAAATTTGTAGTTTTTGTAGCTTTGCTGGCGAATGTTGTATGAGAGGGTTTTGGTCCAGTGACTAAAGGAATGTAGATTATCTTCTTGTATCATTTAATGGAAAATTATTGTACTGAAAAGTAGAAAGGTCATGATGTTATTAGCTACCTGTAGTTCCGTATTTGATTTATGTCTATTTCATGCCGTAGCTTAATCTTTGACTTGTATGTTACATTTTGTGCTTACTGCATATTTTTAGTTCGATGTAGATATTAGAGTTGATGCCACTTACTAGTATAGGATTTCAAATGATAAACCTAGATCTCTTGTTCAACCTAAACATGCCCGTGTACAATTCAGAACTGTGCTCTCTAATGACACCTTTGTCAGAGTGGCACAAGTATAAGTTTAGCTGACAGTCCTGGGTTATTTTGATGTGTTCAAATGACGATTCAAGTCTCGCTTTCTCTTATGATTATTCTACGATTGATTTTGGGTAGACGCTAATGTCGAGTTCTTCCTTTGTATATCTTGGTATTGCCATCACTGGTCTACCTTTTTCATGATGGCTCTTGTAAAGCACTCTTCACATGAAGCAGGCAATTTTCAAACTTCTGAATGACAGGTGTGGCAATTTTCCACAATAATTGCAAGTTTTTTGTAGGAGAGTGAATTTCTTGTTAGCAGAATTGTGTTTGAGCCTTTAGAAAGTTACTAGGATTGTTTGCAAGGATTGGGGCAATTAAAATGTACTTTTGTGGGATTTCGTTCACGGACACGATTCTTTCACGATCCCTTAGCTGAAAATGAGTAGACTCTTGATATTAAAGGTTGACAAGATCTCAAAATATATAAATAATGTCATCATTGGTTATAAGATTTGTACCAGGTAATGAACCTAGACAATTCTGTTGTTATCATGCAATGCAATATGGGCAGTTAACCAAGTTATGATTATAGTGCTATTATATATTTTGCAACCCCAAGTCATTTGGGTTTTGAGAATCGCTTGGCGTTCTGTTTGTAAATGAAGTTACATGTTCTGTCATGCTCTACATCGTTTTGTTTTCATGGGGGCTATGACTTCTATATTACATCTTCTTTATATCACATCACTTGATCTCACATTTATGATTTCTTTGTCCCTTACAAAAGTTTTTCTTGTGACCAGGGACCAATGAAGATCAAAGGAATGAGCTTCAGGAGGAAGGTCCAAATGTAAGTTTTTAATTTGAGTGCTGAAATGCTTATTCTTTTAGGTGCTCCGTCGTGTCTTCTTGATTATATCAGTTGTATTTTTATATGCTCTTGTATCTATATATGCTCCTTTATGGGTGGCGACTTTTTTGTGTGAATCAGTTTAAGAGAATTTTTAATTATTAATTTTGTACGTTGAACAAATCTTTGATTAATAATATTTAGAAGGATTCTTGGTCCCTCTTTTTCTCTCCCTCTCTTTTGCTTTAGATACTATTATCAGACAAACTATTCAAGCTAAAACATTGTGATTTTTATCTCTTTCTATCCTTTTGTTGGCTGCCACCTTGATCACTGTATCTGCATACTCTTATTGAAATTCTGCTACCTATGCATTTGCATGGCTGTTTTGTTGAGGAAAGAGATCTTGTTGTGCGTTTGATGATATTCGAAGTCTATATATTTGAAGTTCATAAGTAAGCAGGCGGGATCAGTTTCTTTTTATTACTTATTAGGGAGCATTTTTCTTGTAAAAGATGGCATGAGTTATTTTTTCCCTAGTGATTTGCTGATGGTTCCGCTTTCATCTTTTTTTTATTACTATATTCTTCATATTGATTCGTTTTTGTTTTGTTGTTAGTTTGGATTGAAGACTAATACAGGGGCATCAGAACCTAGTACTAATGAAGATGGGAATTTGGGTATCATCTCTGCTGCTACTGAGATATCAGATCTTGAGACTATGCTCAAACAAAAGACTTTTACCAGGTTGTTATATATTTCTATGATTTGTGTAGTAAGAATTGTCTGCATTTTAGATGACTATTCCAGTCAAATGTACTTTATAAGGTCAATACTACCAACAATAGTATAATATTGGATGCACGAACTACCCCTTGCTTTCTTGCCTTCTAAACACTTAACAATTTTTCATACTGCTGATTGCATCCCTTGACAAGTCTCATCTATCATTTTGTTGTGTCGATTTTACTATCACTGATGTTATGTACCACTTACAGATCTGAAATTGAGCGTTTGACAGCATTGCTGCATTCGAGAACTACCACATCAGATGTTGGTGAAGGGGATAAAGCAAATATTTCCGACACATCTCATGTTATGAGGCTTGAAGCATCGACAAGTGGCCCATTGAACAAGCATGTGGAGGAGAGGGAGAACTTCCATGCTATTATATCAACTCCTGTTGTCAATTCAAGAGTGAGTTTTATTCTTGTATATGTGTGCTTGTTTGTTAATCTCTGACTTCATAAAAAAGGTTTATGCTTTGTACTCGTACTTATAAATTACTTCTCAGGCCTTTGAAGAGGATGTCGCCTCCCCCGCTGAGCTTGCAAAGGCTTATATGGGTACAAGGCCTGCTAAAGCATCACCATCGACACTGAGGCTTGGCAGCCAAGCACCAAGACAAGATTCAGTGTTGCTAAATAACACAGCCATTCTCCCAAGAACGCCTATGACATTACTTGCGCCAAGAACTGCAGGTAGCTTGAAGGGATCTGAAAATGGTGTGACAACCCCCAGATCTCGAGGCAGATCAGCAATATACAGCATGGCACGCTCACCTTATTACAGAGGGCCTTCAACTTTAAGCCAAAAGGTTTTTCTAAACATCTCCCCTTTAATCTTGTATTCTTGTTATAATATGTCTTGGCTGAATTAACTCAAAATATGTTTGCTTGATTTCAGCCTACTCTGCCAGTTATATCATCACAGCCTGCTTGGGAACAAGAAGGGTCGAATGGAATAAGCAAGATGGTATATATTTGTGTTATTGAATCCCTTTTTTTAGTTACTTACTTTTGTGTATTACGTGAACTGTTAATTTTTGAATTTTGATTCAGGCTGTTAAGCGTAGGAGTTCTGTACTAGATGATCTTGGATCTGGTGGTCCGATGCGTAGAATTCGGCAGAAAGCTAATCTATATTCTCAAGGAAGTTCTTTATCAAAACATAAAAATGAATTAGATTCAAGTGCTCAGAGATTGCTTTTAAGGAATGAACCTGAGCAAAAAGCCTCCAAGGCAATAGTGGAAAATGGAGAGACCAGCAAAAATAATTCAGGTTATGCATCTGTTCCTACTGAGTCGACTCGGATGGCATCGAAAATATTTGAACACCTTGAAAGAATGAGCCCAAAGGAAAAACCATCATCATCCAGGCTTGCTGGAACAACTGAGAAATCGGCCACTAAATTGACATCCAATCTGGCTCTTGGAAGCGTGGACAAAATGGAATCTCCAAATTCTCTGCTAAGCTCTCAGAATAATCAGAAATCTGAGGGTCAGCATCATATTGAAGAGAATGGCCCAAAACAGTTTGCGGTTCCTCTTAATGTGCTAAGCTCTATGAATGGGAATCCTACAGTGCCAGTAAGAGGTAATGCACCAACCACAAATGCCGATTCCACATTGGCAGCGTCAGCAGAGCCCCCTCAGAAGAAACGTGCTTTTCAGATGAGTGCACATGAAGTACGTTGTATAATATTATTCCTTCATTTCTTGTTCTTACCTTCTTTTACTAATCTGTTTGTCTTGTGAAGGATTCTCAGGCGATAGATGAAGACATCCGTTCTAATGGGCATGTATCTATTCCATTGGGTGAAAATACAAAACCGGAGACATCTTTGCTTGCCAATAATAATGTGTCTGCTGTTGCACCTACTGAAGTCTTTCAAACTTCTGCAGCAATACCTAATGTCGTATCTCCTCCAAAAGCTGATTCTGGATCTCCTGGTGGTTCTGTTGTTAATAAGCAAAAGGTGGGAAATAACTTACAGGCCTCACCTCCATCAATTTCTATAGGTGATGCGGTTTCTCCACAGAAGAAACAAACAGTTTGGCCAACATATGACACAAGCACTAAAAGTGCTGAGAAGGTGTCAGCATTCTCATTTGCTGCTAAGGATATTTCTAGAGTGAAACAGAACATTAGCTCAACCAATAATTCAAGTATTACTAACGGGACTGCCACCAATTCACCCACAGCTGCCAGCACTGTTTTACCTGCATCTACACCAGCATCTATATTCAACTTTGTGTCTGCAACTGCTTCATCAACTCCGGCTATCGTGTCCCAATCAGTGACAGAAGCTCCAGATACAAGTGCCACAAAAGACAAGGAACCAAAATCCAATATTTTCAGTAGCTCAACTGTTGCTAGTACATCCTTTAGTTCTCCGCCTGCTACATCAACCTTAAATGGTCATCAGGGTTTCGGACTCCCGACAAATACACAGGTACCTACTACTGTTACACAAGCGGTTCCTTATAAGTTTGGCTCTTCCTCTACCGTAATCCCATCATCTACTTCAGGGAGTCCCCTATTTAGTTCATCTGCTCATAGTTTTGGTCCTGTTTCTGCTGTTGCTCCATCAGAGATCAAGTCTGGTAGTTCTACCAGTAATTTTGGTTCTCCATCTTTTTCTTTTGGGGCACCTTTTCAAGCTCCGTGTGGAAACCCTTTTGCTGCATTTGGAACTCCTACAGCTTCGCTCAACAACAATGATCAGATGAGCATGGAAGACAGTATGCATGAAGACTATGTACAGACACCAAGTCCTGCTATCCCTGCGTCTGCTCCAGCTTCTGCTGGTACACCAGAGTTTGCATTTAATTCAGGCACTCCAACACCATCACCATCTCCCTTTGCGTTTCAATTTGGTGTGCAGCCCAACCAACCACCATCTCAGAATGCTTTTCAGGCATCTGATAGTTTAGGAAGTTTCTCACTAGGCTCTGGTGGGGGTGACAAGTCTAGCAGAAGAATTGTGAGAGCAAGTAAAATTAAGAACCGGAGAAAATGATACCTTTGAATAACACATGTTGAAGCTGGTTTTTCCGTGGGGGCTGTCAAGGCACGCCTCTCTTACCGCTCTCGATTAGCATTGGAACAAGGCATCTTAATTTCAACATTATGCAATATCTACACCTTCTGTTTGTGTTTATCAGCAAGTATGGTGATCATTGTTTAATCTCATTTTTGGCGGAAGTGTTCAATAGATGTAAACTAGCCTTGGTAGGAATAGATACTTCATATGGGTTGTATTTTTTTCATTGAAATATGTACATCAATCTGTATATGGTTGATGATACATTTGGCAACTGTAATGTTACTGATACAATCATACTTGTTAGAACTTCATTAGAAATTTCATATGTGTGTGTAATTTGATAAATGAAACGTGTTTGCAGATTGTAATGATGGATACAAGCAAAGTTAAAAAATAAATGTCTTGCAGTGTTTGCTACATTAGTAACGCACTAGTATTACTTGATGCCGGTAGGATTTCATGCTTTTGTGCTTGTATGACTATTCTTTTAGCTTTATTCCTTGTATGTTTGAATGATTGTATCCCACATATACATGACTTTAATGTGTTTTACTTTTACACCTTGCTTATATATATATTTTTTTTGCAGAAGAATTAGCAGACCAAAAAGAAAAGGAAAAAAAAAGAAAAAAAAAAATCTTTAACACCTTATAAAATGTTGAACCCGAAAAGAAGAATGTAATAAACATTAACACCGAGGCAAGATTTAAAACCTTGCTTTAACGCTATTGCATACAAAGTAACTCCTTAACATTAACAAGGCTAAAACAATTACAATGAAACCAAAACACTTAAGATTAACTTCTCAGCCTGCATTTGGCGTCCGCTAGTTTGCGTTCTAATAAATTCTCACCGTTTAGAAAATAACTAAGATCATAACTTTATGAAATTAGATAAGAGTTAATAGTTGTTGCTGCCTTTTATGTTGTCACGTTAATTTAATTATTACTTTAACTGGAAGAACATAAGACGGGTCTAGTTTAGCGTTACGGCATAGTGAGGGAGCATAGCCTGCTACTCCATGTCCTCTTTTTTCTTTCCATAAGAACAAGTTAGTGTCATATTTTTCGCACTCCTAGAAACATCATTTATTTTGCGATTCATAATAAGCACTTTTACTGATTTGCTTTGTGCCTCTCCTTTACATTTAGCAAGTTATAACTAATTTCTGGACGCTTTCGAAATTCAATTGTCCCTGCGTGTGTTTTGCTTATACTGATTGTGATTTGGGAAAATGGTTTTATATATTTACTGATGGTTAGTGTGGGATAATGGGAGCTCGCATGAAGTTATAGGATCTGCAGAGCATTAACCTTTTTTTCTCAGATGTTTTAAATAGTAACTAGAGCTTATCGGTGTAAAATGACAATTAAGGACTACAATTCAATACAAAGATAAGGATACTTATGTAAACACGATTACTGAAATTTCAAGCTCCTCTTAAGACTAGTGCCAACGGCCCCGTCGGTTTGTCAACCGAAGAGCGTGGTTAACTGATACCGATGGCACCACCTCGTCAGTGGTGCGTCGGTTGGGTGCGGTTTGGCGACGAGCAAGGGACGAGGTGGTGCGGGCCCCATTTGTTTTTTGTGTGAGTGTTTTTTGTGGGTGTTTGCGGGGTATATTTGTGTAGTGACAGACACACCACCACTGGCAGGGGTGTGTCAATTTGTGCGTCAGTTTGGGAAATGATGATCTGAGGTGGCACAACTGACACATCACGGTTGGGAGGTGTGGTCTAAGGATCGGAGCTTCTATCTGAAGAGCTAAAAAAGCTTGATTTTAAAAGCTAAAACTCTCAAAAACTTTGCACCATAACACACATATAGAATGTGAGATCCTCTTTTTTAGGTTCAACAAATAAGCATCTCTCATACTTGTGGGTAACATGCTAGTAATATTAAATGCGTGTCAGTTCAAAATGAATTGGGTTTAATAAATTAACAAGGTTGATTGGAAATGAGACCCAAACCGAGCCACCCAAATTGGGGTGATGACCCGGCATGAGACTAAAAGCAATGAAGATGATAAATTATGTCGCCGGAGATGATAAGTCTCGCAGAAGGAATGTGATTTTACTAAAAAAAGGAATAAGTATCAATATTAACAAGACCTTTATTCGACAACAATCACTTCCGGATAAGCTGCAAATTTTATCTCAGCATTATACAATCTTTGCTCTGCTCGTGTTATCGATAGGTAGCATGGTTGTTAGTTTTGTGACATCTTTTTTTGGAGGAAGTGCTTTGTAGATGTAAACTAGCTGTGGTAGGAATGGTCCTAAATCCAAATAAATACTTCAGATTTCAAATTCAGAGTAGTAATGCTACTATGCTTGTATCCATTTCATTAAAAGCTGTAACCTGTGTGTGTGACATTGTAATCACAATGATAAAACGGCTCATAATAACAACCCAGTATAAATAGATCTGCAAAATATATATCTGCAAACTTAAGCATTTATATTACTTCGTTTTGTCAATGCAGCTTAAGTTAGGACTAGTAATGTAGGATTTGTATTGGATCACCAGCTTTTTAATTGTATAGCTTTTCATTGCATACATGTTATGTCATTGTGGTTATCGATAGAAGATTAACATAGAGCACATTCGATCCTTGATATAGTTCTAATTTAAACAAGCAACCTTTACACCAAGATATATATGTAACCAAAAGCCCTAAGATCAGTAAAGAATGGTCATAGCATTGGATAAGCTTGATAACGGTACATGACTTCATGTTAACAAGGCTTACAATGATGAACTCTAGAAAGACCCCAAAAAATGTAAAGGGCAAAAAGATGGTGTAAGTTCATATCATCGGTGAGCACCCAGATTGTTGTAAACTCGCCCATGAGGTATTGGAACCCTCTCCTCAGAAAGTCGACTTCTCTCGGCTTCACGATCCTGGAAATGCTCTCTATAGGATTCGCTTGGCATGGTTCCATAGAGCTTTGGTGGTTCTGTGGCCATAATACCATATGGCCTTGGTGGTTCTGCAGGCATCGATCTATGGGAGTCATATGGCATGGATCCATCGGACCTAGGTGGTTCTGTGGCAATTAATCTATGGGAGTCATTTGGCATGGTTCCATATGGCATCGGTGGTTCTATGGTCATCAACCTATGTGAGTCATTTGGCATGGTTCCATATGGTCTTGGTGGTTCTGCGGGCATCGATCTATGTGTGTCGTTTGGCAGGGTTCCATAGGGCCTTGGTGGTTCTACAGGCATTGATCTATTGGAGTCATTTGGCATGGTCCCGTAGCGCCTTGGTGCTTCTGTGGACGATGACCAACCATAATCACGGGGTTCAGTTGGGCCTCTTTCAGTCTTGTGGGTGCTGATTGCAGCTTGTTGATAATGATTTAATCGTGCCTGTGATTCTTTGCGAAGAAGCTCGCCCAAACGTGCTGCATGTTGGACTCTAAGTGAAGAAATTCTCTCTTGGTATTGTGTATTGATCTCTATCATTCTCTAAAAAGCGTAAAAAGATGTATGTTATTCTCCAAATCAGAATTACTTTAACATGTACCAAACTGAAATCGTGACTCGCTAGACCACAAAAGTCCTAACGTTTATCTAGTTCCAAACATGCCAAAAGTTGCAGACAGTAGATGTATTTTTAAAATAACATAATCACTAACCTCTTTGTGTCTAGCAATCTCTTCATCCTCGAGATCACCCTGCTCTTTCATAGCTCTCATTATCTCATCCTGAAATTTCTGCTCCAGCCGTTCAAAAGTCATTTCAGAAGGTCCGCTTTCCTCATATCCAATTTCCATGTCTTGCTCAAACGACTGCGATCTGGCATCCACATTCTCTTGACTCTCACGACTACCCTTTTTGTTTACCATCCGCTCTTGTGAACGTGATTGATTCAGATCACTTCTATGTCCTGCTTCACACACCATCAAATATGCAGACACCATAACCCAAATGTTGGTACTTTAAAGCAGACTTGCTAACATTCTAAAAGATACTTGCCTTGCAGATACGAACGAGGGGACACACGGTTCAGCTCGACATCCGCGTTTATATCCCATCGCTGTCGTTTATTTTCTCGAGCATTATATTTGTTAATGCTTGAATCACCATAAGATGTTGAATGCCTATTCATCTTCTTCTTTTGATCACAAAATATCTATATAACTGTAAATCAATACAATTGGATTATTCAGGCATTAAAAAAATATTGTAACTATTTTAATTCAACTAAGCATTATAACAAACATCTGGTGTGCATGTAATTAAACTATATAAAAACAGCCTTAATATTCCAAGAAAATTAAAATATGAATGTTGACAATTATATGTTTAATAAAGTTGAAGACAAACCTTTATGTAAAAAAAAGGAGCCGATGATGATGATATGTGATTTTGAATAATCGGTGAAACGGTTAAGAAGATGATATCGAAATCGGACCAAGGGTTCCACTTCCGACTGACAATAACAACTTAACAAGGTATGGTCTGTATACAAAAACCATCCTTTAACTTATGTGAACTATACACTTGTAGTCCTTTCAAATATGAAGGTTTGTAAACGGGTTTATGATTTAAATTTGGATTAAATATAAAGCAAATTACCAAAATAATTTCTATGGAGAGTGATTTTATCGAAATGAACTTTTTTAAGATGTTTTACCAAAATGACTAAAATATGTCACTATCATGTTTTTATTTCCCATTCGCGTAACATACTCTCGCCCCAAAAAATTTATTCGCCAGTTAAAGAAATATGTATTCGCCCCAAAATCACAATCATTTAATTACCTTTGAAAATAACATCCCCATGTATACTCGCCCAATATCATCGCCCCATGTTTGATTCAAATTTCACATATCATTTATTCAATGCTTGTTATAGTGTTAGTTACATATCAATATGCAACAATGTTTCTAGAACCTCATACTAAAATATTCAATAGTTTCACATTGAATAAAGCCTGCTACCAATATATATATAAAAAAACACTCGCCCCACATTCATGCAACAATATAAAACACTTGCCTCACATTCATGTCCTTCGCCCAGACCTTAATGTCACCTTTTCGTATATATGTATTCGCCCTGCAATAAACACTCGCCCTGGAACACTCCTTGTTGGTCCAACTAATTGAGAAAATCTTGATAAAATGAAGAACACATTCATTAATAATGAAAAATAATTTGTTACAAGATTACTCAATACCAACTAGACTACATGATAACATCCTCAACTTTTTACGAGGATAATCTCGGTATATTATCCCCATTGAATGACAAATAAACTCTCATTGATCCAAGCTATGCTTGTGTTTCAATGA
Source organism: Chrysanthemum seticuspe (assembly GCA_019973895.1). Taxonomy (NCBI): domain Eukaryota; kingdom Viridiplantae; phylum Streptophyta; class Magnoliopsida; order Asterales; family Asteraceae; genus Chrysanthemum; species Chrysanthemum seticuspe. The sequence goes on along the minus strand of BPTQ01000002.1, from coordinate 170,786,747 downwards.
GAGGATGATCCTATCAACTAATACTAAGTATTTTTGTGTGTTTAGGATACATACCTATCTCTATTACAATACAAACATATATATATATATATATATATATATATATATATATATATATATATATATATATATATATATATATATATATATATATATATATATATATATATATATATAGTCCGGTTCTAGAGAAAAGTGTAATTAGAGAGAAAAGTGAGAAAAAAAGTTACATGGTAGATTATGTAAACATCCCAAACTTCAGGGGTAGTCAATGAAAAAACAAAAAATAGAAGTAATTGACAGTCCTGTTTCACACATACACTCCCGTTTCACACACTTACCATCACCACCATCTCGTTGCCATCGTCGTCCGTCGCCACCATCTTCCGTTGCCACCATCTTCATCGCCACCATCATCTCCACCACTCAACATCACCACCATCATCTCCATTGCCACTATCAACTCCACCGTCACTGGAGAATGAAAATTAATTACTATACCTCTTGGTCTTAGTGTTGCATTCTTATTTGATTCACATGTTCAATTGACCAATTTCAAGGTATAGGTTTCTTTTATTAATTGATTGATTGATCAGTTAGACCTAATTTGATGCCACATCAACAATATTAGGTTTACTGGATGTGTAATCTCATTGATTTCCTTTGATTGTTAGTATTTATGTCTTTAAATTAGTTAGTTTTATGATTGACCTAATTAGAGGCCACAATCAGGTTGAAGCTATCACTTGGTTTTGGTGAAATGGTGAATTTGTTGTGATGACGTCACCAATCAATGGTGCAAGAGGTAAGTTGTGACGTGAGATTAAGTTTAGTGAATTGTTAGGTCTTAGGCATTTTTTGAGTATCAATATACACATTTTAGTGCATCTGAGTAAAATAATATGTTATAACATATTAGAGCATCAATGAGGATGATTAGAGCATCAAACGTTAGGGCCTCAAGTGTGAGTGATTAAAGGATCCTTAATTACGACATCTATAGAATATGATTAGAGCATTTGCTTGTTTGATTAGTGCATCAACGTTTCATGAAACTATCATATGTTTGTTTGTTTAGTGCATCATTGTTAAAATTATGTTTAGTGCATAAAACATATATGTTTAGTGCATCCGTGAACATATTAGAGCATCCGTAAGTGTGGTTAGGGCATCAATGATTGTGATTAGTGCATTGTTATACATTTAGTGCATTCATGTTTTTATTCTTGTACTTACTGTAATTTTATAGACTGGGTAGTTGATTTCAGTAGGAAGATATTAGGGCATCTGTTAGTGTGATTAAACGCTGATGCAGTAATCAAACTAACAAATTAATGAAAGTGTGCCTGGATATGAAGAGCGTGTTGTCATTATATATAGTTCGAGTGAGGAAACTAATAGTTTTGGGAATAGTGATGATTTTGTTTGTCCTGCACTAGATGCTCTTTTTAAGGTTCACGATAAGATCATTGCTGAAGATGCACCTGTTGCTGGTGACGAATTTGGTGAGGCTCAACAAATTACAGTCAGAATGCTTGTGCCTTCTGATCAAATTGGATGTGTGCTTGGAAAAGGTGGACAAGTTGTTAAAAACATACGTAGTGAAACACGTGCTCAAATCCGTATTCTGAGTGATGATCGTTTGCCATATTGTGCCTTGAACTTTGACGAGCTTCTTCAGGTACTGTTAAGTTTTCAGTTTGCAGAAAAATGATTTCATAATGTTTGTGGTGATATTGTTCTGATTATTATAATTGACTCGTTAATTGTGCTAAAGAATATAAATCTTCTAATTATCTAGGTTAGTGGTGACACTACAGTTGTTAAGGATGTTCTGTATCTACTGGCAACTCGTCTTCATGAGAACCCATCACGATCTCAACATCTACTTTTGTCCTCATCCAGTATCCATAGAGCCGGTGGTGGCTACATGGGTCCAATCCATGGTGCACCTATGGGCCCACACTCTGTAATGGGTCCTTACGGGAGTTACAAAAACGATGGGGGCGACTGGGCAGCCTCTGCAAGGGAGTTCTTGCTTCGTTTTGTTTGTCCAACTGAGAATATTGGCGCGGTGATTGGCAAAGGTGGTGTAATCATTAAACAAATAAGACAAGAATCTGGTGCAGCCGTTAAAGTCGATAGTGACACTGCTGAAGGCGATGATTGCCTCATAACTGTATCTGCAAAAGAGGTATATCCATACTTTTATTATATCATTAAAGTCGATAGTAAGATTAATGACAATATGATTTAATTTGTTACAGGTTTTTGAAGAACCATCACCAACATCTTATGAGCTTATTTATTTACTTTTTAATTCAGAATAAGCTCGGAAGTCACATGCAGTAAGCTTATAACCAAAATAACTAAAGAACCTATATTCTGTTTGTAAATTTGTGGTCTTTTGGGAAGTGATTATATTGATGATTGTTTGTGTGCAGTACGCCGGATTATATTACTCCAGAAGCTCAACCAATGCCGGTTACTTTAGGTCATGATAATGAGGTTTCTGTTGGTTTAGAGTTTTTAATTTCGTTACTGATATGTTTTTTATGTGTTTATATAGGATAAAGAAATGGCTTGCCCAAGATCACCAGAGAAAGTAAAGTATGTTCAAAGTAAAAGACGCAAAGCAGGTTGTTGCGCCAACTGAATATTCACTTGTTTTGTTAAGCTTTGTTGTGAATATCTGTCATTACCAGATATGTGAGCTTATTCTATGGATGTATGCATTGTTGAGGATAAAATGGTTTATGCTGTCAATCCAGCATCCTAAACGTTTTTTTTAATAAATGTAACAGCATTTCGGGGATTGGAACATGATGTACTGGAAGAAACTGAACCTGATAATGAACCAGTAACAGAACCTCAGACATATAAGCAGGGGTATGTTCCACCGTCTGCTGTGGCATTACGTAGTCGGGTAACACCTCCACCTTGTATGAGAAACCCCTATATCAATGATGCTTCAGATAATGGTGTAGACCCATTTGGTGATCGTCGAGCAAAATGTGCAGGTACACACCTATTTACTTTTTCTATTTATCTTTTCAATATAACACACGTTTTTACTAAGTTCACCTGACCAATAAATACTAATCACACTTTCGCTGAGCTTGTGGGTTTAGAGGTTTCTATATTTTATTAGAACCCTTAGTAATAATGTTTATATGGATACATGATATGCAACAGTTTTCTCCCCTCCAAGTGGTGGCGATGGTCTGTCACGCTATACAACATATTTTCATGAAATAGAGGTATAATGACTTGATATAAAGATAGTATGGTGATAATTTTTTTAAAGCATGACACTTAATGTTTTCAGAACTAACTTCTCTTTTATAGCGAATTTGCAATAGTAGATTAAATGGGAATTAAGGCATCTAAAAGGTAGATTAAATATTATTAGTGCATCAAAAAGGTAAATATTAGGGCATCTATGAGTATGATTAGTGCACCAAAAGGTAGATATTATGGAATCTATATGGAATGATTTAGTGCATCCGTTTGACGTACTTTAGTGCATCTGTATGGAATGATGTGCCATTCGCAGATAATTATAGTTTTGACTTTGTATCGGTGTATTTGTAATTTGTTGACCTTATGTGTTAGAGATGGTAAAATGAGAAGGTATGGTGGGCTGGGTAATGGGTCAGAATAGGCATTTTGCGTACGGGTTGGCTGGAAGACTTTTTGGTCACCATTTTTTTTTTAAATAAGTGGGGGAAATATGATTATAAATATTACATTTTTTTTTTAACTAACTTATGCTAAATGTCTTATTTTGAATAAAATGATTTAGAAGGTTTTAGGAACTTAAGTACAATAATTATGGGTCCATTTGTTTAGTGCATCAGCATGTATGTTTAGTGCATCAACGTGTATGTTTAGTGCATCCATTTGCTTCATGTAATTAGGGCCTTTAATATGTGAAAGAATGAATTCAGGTTAAACCTGATCATCATAATCTGGTGGACAAAGAAAGCAAGTAAATGTTGGGCTGGAAATGGTTATGCAACCTTCTTTATTAATCTTAGATGAACCAACTTCTGGTCTCAAAAATTCTTCTTCTCAGTTACTACTTAAAGCACTTCGACGTGAAGCACACGAAGTAAATGTGTGCATGGTTGTTCACCAGCAAAGGTAATTTTCTTCGAGAAGTCGATAGTTTTGAGCGTTTGGATGATACTGTTTATTTGCTTACTTTATACAATACTAAATAAGCATGTCGTTACCTATAAGCAATTTTTCAGATGATTGACCCAATATGATCCTCATATCAAGTGAATTAATATATATTTTCGTTTTTTTCAGTTATAGCTTATTCAGGATGTTTGATGATTTGATACTTCTAGCAAAAGGTGGTCTCGTAGCTTATCTTAGACCAGTAAAGAACGTTGAGGAGTACTTTTTCAGGCATCGGTATCCATCTACCCAAGCGGGGCAATCCTCCAGATCACTATATCGATATATTAGAGAGAATTATGAAGTTAAGTACAACATCAACAGTCAACTACAAAAGTCCTTCCGGTCATGTGGATGCGTCATAACGAATATGCCATACTACTCCGACATGAAAGATTCTGAGGTAAATTCAGATTCTTCACATGAAGGCTCGCCATCTACTGTTGGTGGGTCCCCACGATTGGTCTTTTGCTGGAGAACTATGGTAGGAGTTCAAGCTCTTTGTTCAAATGAAAAAGACGATTTTCTAAGTTATTTCTCAAGGATGAAGGACTTGTCTGGTCGTGTAATTTCGGCGTAGGTCGAAAATGTTATATAATGCTTCATACATTTAAACAACAATAATTTTGTCACGGTGGCTATTGTTGTATGTGAGTCAAAGTAAATGTAGCCAAAATGACGAAGTCCTCCAAAGTATACTTGTTTAAGCAACTCTGGAATAAATGTTGGTCTACTTTAAATTTTACATTTATATGCAGAATCTTGAGCTATTCTAAGCTATACACTTAGTCGTTAGACTGTCTTTTTGGCTAATATGGCGTTAATGTATCAAACTGAACTTTGGTTCGATTGATTTTTGTAGTTGAGGCGACATTTAAAAACGTTCGATTGGATAAGTTTCTATACCTTTAATAACGAATAACAGATAATTATAAGAAAGTCAATAAATTTTGCAAACAAAGCAAAGAACCATATGCCATACAGATACCTTTTACATATGTCATACATATACCTTTTACAAACAAAGAAAAGAACCATGTGTTAAATCCATTTGGTGCAACGCAAATAACCACATGCAGCCTTGGAAATAAAACCATAATTAAACATATTTTACTCTGAAGCCTCATGACACTTTGGCAAAAATTCCGTGACATTTACAACAAATACAATGCTAGCTGCTTGATGTAGGTACTCATCCGGTTTAAGGCGAACACGTGAGTGGCCAGGAACATCAACAAGATGAACCGCGTTGATCTTGCCTTTCAGTAAGAATGACATTTAAAGTGAATAAAAAAGAGCAATGAAAACTAAGCGAGTGGACACTGGTTAAGTTCAAGAATGCATAATCAAATTATATTAAGATATGATTAAGCATGAATTGAAACATGCAATTCCTCTAAAACAAAATTTCAGTTTACATCTTTTCTCGAACTCTTCACGGTACTTGTGCCAACAACAAGTAGACCCATATAGAGAGTAATCACCTGAAAATCAGAAGCATAAAACACAATGTAAAATTAGTGCATCACAGTTATGAAATTTCATTTAGGCATTTTATCAAACACCTTATGTGCAAGTTTTGCAAAACACGTTTCCAATTCATTTTTTTATCAAATTTGTTTCAATTAACTCATCTATATAGTGCATCATGTCACAAACTCTTAAAATTGATACATATATGAACAAACATTATGATTACCGAATCAAAACTCGTAAAAAAAAACCATAACTCATAACAGACATGTATATCATCTTTATATTTCATCTTAGAGAATAAAACTAACAAATATATAATCAAAATAAGTTAAGAAACTTACTTTGTTCAACAATATAATAATTATAACGAGATGATTTGTTTAACGAGATGATGGTGAGCGGTTGGGAATGGTGGTGGGATGATGGTGAACGATGGGGAACGGTGGTGAGCGACGGGGAGATGATGGTGAACGATGGCATGGTGGTGAAAGCTGGTGTATGTGAAGGTCTGAACTGTAAGAGGAGAGAAAGAAGAAAAAAAAATGAGAAACAAATGGGCATTATATATGATCAATTCGTGAATTTCTAAAAAAGTTACGAAACAACCCTTATAAAATAAAATAAGTTACAATAAGGCCCCTTGAGTTGGGAAAAAAAAGGAGGGGGAGGAGGAGGGGGTGATTTGTACACTTTTCTCACTTTTCTCTTGAGATCAAGTTTTTAAATGATCTCATCTATATATATATATATATATATATATATATATATATATATATATATATATATATATATATATATATATATATATATATATATATATATATATATAGGGGACCTTTATTTTGAGAACCTGTTAAGTGCGAGAACTATGAGAACCCTCCTTCTACCATTGGATTAACATGATCTATGGTTGAGATTGAACAATGGCATTTTTGTAAATAAATGGAAACTGATTTTCCTTAAAATAATAATAAAAGGGTATAAATGGTATTTCACTTTTAGTATTTGTGATAACTGCATGATTGTGTTTTTACGAGATTCCTTTTGGTGGGTCAGGTCTTTTACTTTCTTTTTCTTTTGTGTTAGTGGCTCGTTTGGTGTGATACACATGTTTTTGCCATTGTTTTATTTCTTTACCAATTGCTTTTTGATTTTTTATTTTGTTTACCTGAAAACAATACTCATGATATTATCTTTTGGGTTTTTGTTTTACGTTATTATCTGAACATTGTGTTACCGTTTTATGCTATGCAATGAATTTATGGAATTTTCGTGGGTTATCAAAAAAAAAGTATTTAATATGATGTGTTATAAAACATGCATGTTTTAAAACAAGTATGTTTGACAACAATGTGTTCTGAAAACATGTATGTTCTCATGAACAGGTATGTTTACTAGTGTTGAAAAGCATGGTATGCTGAAACAAATGTCTTTATATAACTTCAAATGAATTACAGAGTTGCAGCGGAACTATGAATTACAGAATTACAGAATCACAGCTATGCTGTTATGATCTTCTTCTAAAGAGACAATAGTCTCCCAATATATTAGATGTAATAATAATCTAAATGTTCCTGTTTCTCCCTCACTATTTGAAATGAGGAGGGATTAATCATCTGCCTTGCTCTTCACAAGAATGGAATAATATATAACAAAGAGGTATGGACCAACGGCTCTTCATCAGTATGGGAATAATATAAAACAAGGAGGTATGGACCACATAGAAAGAAGCACAACATCTTTAATATCATGTCTGCCACGCCTATTGCTACTTTAAACAAGTTGAAGGAAGAATGAGGATGTGCACATGAGACCCCTGCAATTATAAGAGTTGAACAAAATAAAAAACTAAAGTAAAAGTTAGTGTTAGATAGATATAAAAGAGGCAAGAACAGCCCTTGTATATACAACAAAAAAGGGAATATTGGGGTATATCTTTTAACAACTAGTTTGCTCAAAAATTGGTCTATGTTGGTTATCAAAAACCAAAGATAGAGCCACACATGCCAAATCGTGTACAACGGACTGCATTTGGTATACCAAAACAAGTATGTTTGACAACAATGTGTTCTGAAAACATGTATGTTCTCATGAACAGGTATGTTTACTAGTTTGCTCAAAAAGTGGTCTATGTTGGTTATCAAAAACCAAAGATAGAGCCACACATGCCAAATCGTGTACAACGGACTGCATTTGGTATACCAAAACAAGTATGTTTGACAACAATGTGTTCTGAAAACATGTATGTTCTGAAAACATGTATGTTCTGAAAACATGTATGTTCTCATGAACAGGTATGTTTACTAGTTTGCTCAAAAAGTGGTCTATGTTGGTTATCAAAAACCAAAGATAGAGCCACACATGCCAAATTGTGTACAACGGACTGCATTTGGTATACCAAAACAAGTATGTTTGACAACAATGTGTTCTGAAAACATGTATGTTCACATGAACATGTATGTTCTGACATATTAACAGTTTATGTCATTTAAATCCAAACAGGAAGTTAATAAAGGATTTGGAGATATACCAGCTGGATCAAGGTGTTGTTGTTCCACTCTAGTCATATTCCATGTTCATGGTTTTACATGTGATATGAGTCACGCGCTACTAATATTGGTGAAAAACACGTTACTTTGCGTTAGTCAAACTCCCATCTACATCTTACAAAACTCTGGTTCCTTCTCCTTTTTTCTTGTAGCTAATCGCTTCAAGTCTAAATTAAATTATCTGGTTCAATACATTGTTTCCTGCAAAACAGACTATCATTGCATTGGCCTTCAAGTACATCAAACTTTGACAATAATCACAGCGACGTCTTTCTAAAGGCAAGTTTGGGTCTTCAAGACATATCAATCACGGGATTGATCAAGATACGGAACAAAAGTAAGATATGATCATCACCACTTCCTATGTCGACCACTAAAGGCAAGTTTGGGTCTTCATATACATAACTCCAATTTGGCGGTTCAACATTAACCTATCAAAATATGAAAAGCCAGAACATAACTAACAGTGAGACATTCATCGGAACTGGAAAAAAAAAAGAAAAAAAAAAGAAAAGAAACATCAATCTTGGGTTGTATTAAACACCTACTAAAAAAGCATGTACTCAGAAACATTTTACATATTGCAAAATTAACTTTTATGTCTTGATGCAACCCATAAGTCCATAATGAATAATAGAACAGAAGATAAAAAAGTGATATACAACCAAACAAAATCCATTAAATATAAGCGAATCACAATTTTTGATGTACTTTTCGTTAGATCTGATTATTCTATGCAACAAAAGAAAATCACAATTTTTTATGTACCAAACAAAATCCATTAAAAAAGTGAAGACCTTTTTGTTAGATCTGATTATTCTCTGCAACAAAAAAAATCACAATTTTTGATGTAGTCTTTTTTATCATTGACGGACAAATACATAAGCGAATCGAGCATCGGTTATTCTTGTTTATTAAAGTTGATTTGTGGCGCCGGTTACACAGATATCATAGATTATGGCAACCGAACCTTGTGTCGGATGCCTTATGGTGGAGACCTGGTCGTGATGGTGACGGCGGCGGCTTACATATGGTGATGGTGGTTGTTACAATTAGGGTTGAGAGAGATATGTGAGAGAGAAAGTATACTAAATAGAATAAAATAATAAATCAATACATCCTAAAAATATGGACCAGTTTCTGGAAAATAATAAACATGTAGAATACCCAAAAAGCCCCTACGAATTAACTATATTAATTTTTTAGAAAAAAGGTTTACTAAATTCTGATTGGACGATGGGAGTTCTCAAAGTTCTCGCACTTAACAGGGTTTTCATAATAAAGATACACTATATATATATATATATATATATATATATATATATATATATATATATATATATATATATATATATATATATATATATATATATATATAGCAACTAATAATACAAGACATGTGATGATGGTGACATGTGGTCCCCCATGTGGTCCATCTTCATCTTCATCTTCCTCTTTTGGAAAAGCACCAACCATCCTTTTGAATGTGTCATCACAATATTCCCACTCTTATGGTAAAGTCTTGTACTTGTTTGACCTCTTCTCTTGGAAGTTCCCACCCATATTTTACAGTCTGTATGTAGAGATAGGTCTTCAGGATCACTGAGACATTTGTCAAAATCTCAGTGTCACTGGTGTTGCTTGTAGCTCATATATTTTACTCACTGACACCGTATCAGTAAGTAAAGAGCACTAAACAACACTCACTGATTTCTTTATCAGTGAGTCACTCACTATTTATTTAGTGAGTTAGGCTATTTTATTTTCAAATCTTGTTCAGGGTGATTGGGTCAATTTATTGGACCCAACAGTCTCCCCTATTTGAATATACAAATAGCCTAAAGTGATTGGTAAAAGGTGTAATATTGAGGGTTCAGTCTGAGGGTTCAGGTTGTTCAGTGACTGGGGTTCAGTGATCATGGTTCAGGCTGTATTATCCTTTAAGTCTCAGTGACTAGGTTCAGTGACAGGAGGTTCAATAACCAGGTTCAGCGGTCAGTGATCATGTTCAGTGACCAAAGGTTCAATGACCATGGGGTTTAGTGTGTAAGGGTTCAGTGACCTGGTTCAATTATGATTCATCAGTGCCACTCTTCCCCTTTTTGTCTTTGAACATGCTGATACATGCTTTTGATACACATTGTACAATATTCACTGATAAAGCTAATTAAGGACCTGGTTCAATTTGATACATCAGTGTCCCCTCTTTCCTAACTTTATCAGGATACAAATTGCAACATATTCAGTGACTAGAAGTTCTAATCACACGAGGCTTGATTTCTATGTTTACATTTTCTGAGTTGCAACATTTATTTCAACCCCTGATGTTGCAAATTTTAACCCACATCCTGAAACTTATCAGGGACACCACTAAATGCTAGATGGTCTCGGGTTAATACTCTTCAACGACTTCAAAGGGAGTTCTCGTTTTCAAGCTCATGTTCAAGCTAAGTCTGAATCACATACACACTCCGTGAATCTTGAGTCTTTTCACTTTCATACCTTTTTTATTCCCTGATACGCTCCACGAGTCGGTTTCAATCCAAAATTCCAAACTTCTTATCTCTATAATCCCAATACTCGATTGAGTCCAGTGATTCGTATTTCAGAGTCACATTTTCAGGGACTCGAATCAAGGTTCAGGGTCATGTACACGTTTAGAAACCCATTTCTTTTTCAGGTTCAGAGACCTGTGAGTTTCTCAGGTTCGGGGTTGGTTTTCAGGTTTATACCTATTTTTTGTGTAACTGATGCTCATGCCATCAGTAACCTCATGCCACAAATACAAAACACACCCAAAATATCATCTTACTCACTGATAAATTTTATCAGTTCACTTGAAACCATTTGTTTACCTCAGGCACCCATAACACCATTTCATCAGCACCTATATGTATCTTATTCCAAAAAAGAATTTATACTTTGAAACACACTGAAGCTCAAAAGCCGCCCAAAATTTTTCATCACAGCCACCCAACTCTATCTTAGCACTTCCTGATCAAACCTACTTTTTTCAGCTGATATCGTGTAGCATCATATCACTAACACTCCCTGATACAAGCTTGACCTGATTTTTTTTCAGGGACCCTCTTTCAGGCTCAGCCTGACATACACCTTTAACACCCTGATGTCGCAATCATCAACTAACCCGTAAATCAATAACCTACCCACATCTCTTCTGAATCAGACCCCCCACCATTAAGTCGACAACATCAATTGATCCATATTTTTCTGAGACCCATCAAATCCGATTCAAATATAATATTTTAACCTTTATACTACAAATTCGATCTGGGTTTTAGTTTTGGATCTGGGATTATTGATTTTTTGTTGTTCTTTGTGGATATTTGGGTTCTTGTATTGATGATGGTGACGGTTTGATTTTTGGATCGAGTGGGTTTTTTTGTTGTTAATGGTTTTTGTTGATGTTTGTGTTGAGGTGATGAATGAGATGTGAGTCTTTTTTGTGTTCTTGATGTAGATCGAGAGTTTAATAACTCTTTGTGTTGGGTTGAGGTTACTGGATAAGGTTCTGAGAATGAATCCGATTTTTTTTTTGAACAAAACTTGTGTTTTTAGAGTGATGGTGTGATGAGATTTTTGCGATGGGTTTTTTTTGTTTGTGTCTTTTTGTGTATATGGATAAGATTTGTGTGGTTGGTAACAGTGAGTTTTTTTTGTCTGATTATTTCAATCAGTGGCAAAGTTTTGGTGGGTTTTTGTCAAAATGTCAATATCAGTGTGTCTTTCTCCCCCTCAAAAAATGCTATTACAGTAGCAGTTTTTGAAGGTTTTACACTTGATTTTTTGACAATGAAGAATGTTATCAGTAGCCATGAATGGATCTGGATTAGAGAAAAATCCACCCACTCTGATACCACTTGTTGGTCCAAATAATTGAGAAAATCTTGATAAAATGAATAACACATTCATTAATAATGAAAAACAATTTGTTACAAGATTACTCAATACCAACTAGACTACATGATAACATCCGCAACTTTTTACGGGGATAATCTCGGTATATTATCCCCATTGAATGACAAATAAACTCTCATTGATCCAAGTTATGCTTGTGTTTCAATGAGAAGATGATCCTATCAACTAATACTAAGTATTTTTGTGTGTTTAGGATACATACCTATCTCTATTACAATACAAACATATATATATATAGCAACTAATAATACAAGACATGTGATAATGGTGACATGTGGTCCCCCATGTGGTCCATCTTCATCTTCCTCTTTTGGAAAAGCACCAACCATCTTTTTGAATGTGTCATCACAATATTCCCACTCTTATTGTAAAGTCTTGTACTTGTTTGACTTCTTCTCTTGGAAGTTCCCACCCATATTTTTCAGTCTGTATGTAGGGATAGGTCTTCAGGATCACTGAGACATTTGTCAAAATCTCAGGGTCACTGGTGTTGTTTGTAGCTCATATATTTTACTCACTGACACCGTATCAGTAAGTAAAGAGCACTAAACAACACTCACTGATTTCTTTATCAGTGAGTCACTCACTATTTATTTAGTGAGTTAGGCTATTTTATTTTCAAATCTTGTTCAGGGTGATTGGGTCAATTTATTGGACCCAACACTCCTTTAATACACATGATCACCCAGTAATACGCCCTGGCCTTCACAACTCGCCTAGCCCTCGCCCATCAATCGCCCAACTTCACAGCTCGCCCAACAATTCGCCCATTACTCACTTCACAACTCGCCCAACAATTCGTGTAGCACTCCTTTAATACACGTGTATGGTTAGAAACTAATCTAGTAACGAATCTAACTGATAATATTAAAAAGTTCATTTTGGAAAATATTTTGTGCGAGGTTCATAGTCGTAAAGTAGTCCTATAAAATAGTTCATTTAAGAAATTTGCTCTTAAATATATGTTTGAAAGAGAAAAATTATATTTAGTTAATAAATTTTATAATAAAATTATTGTTAAAAGTATTATTTAAAAATATAAATTATTATTTTTTATATATATGAAAAGAGAGAGTAAGGGGCTGTTTGATAAAACAGAATGATTTAGCGCTGAATGATTAAAAGCATCTGAATGATTTGAAGTTTCTGAATGAAATTGCTTCTGAATGAAACATGTTGTTTGACAAGTACTCTGGATAGAGGTACCGAAAGCATAAATTACAATTGTAACATTTTGAATGTGTGATTCATTTTTTCAATTGTAAAAATCATTTTATTATACATTCAAGATTACATTACATTACGTGTTGATATCTATCATCTTCTAAATTGTTTATACATTAAATTTTTGGGTAAATATCGTTTAGCTTATAAGTTAGATGTATAATTCTGTTTAATGTTGCATAAGTCGCCAACTTTGTTCAAGTAATGTACAAGTCATGAATAATTCTACAATTTTTGGATAAATATTATCTAGCTAAAAAGTATAACATCAAAATATGCAAATGGATGATAAGAGAAAGAAACCAAAATTACATAGATAAACATTAAAATATAGTCTAGTAAAGTACATACTCAAGTGATAGACTAATAGGAATTGACGTATTCTACAGTACATGACAAATAAATTCCAAAGTCATTAAAACAGGGCCCATTGAAAATTACATTTCTGAATCATTTTGCATCTCATTTACGCTGACTCATTCGACCCTTAATAGAATGAATAAGAGTGACAAAAAAGTTGCCAAACATGTAAACCTCTGACCGATTCATTATTTTAACACTGAGTCATATGATTAAGTGGCTATCAAACATAGCCTAAATATAGTAGGCCTTTTCCGTTTCAAAAACCTAATTATCTCCTTCATTTTTATAAAACCCAAATATTTAGTATACCAAATCCAAACCATTAAGTCAACCAAACAAGGGTTTCTTATTTTTAAATCTCTACCCATGAATATTACAAGAAATACATGAGTCAATTAAAGGAACAATTTTTTTCACATCAATTTGAGATTGGCGTCTTGTTGGTAATGATAAAATTACTAGAACAAATGGGTAGAAAAAAAGACTAAAAATCACGTGCAACAGATAACTAAGCTGCTGTTAGCAGCAAGGATTATAATCCTTATCAAATATCCACATATTCTCTCACTCTTCATTACATCTAGTGAATTTACAAGGTATTTTAGATTTATAGTAGCAAGTTAGTATATAATAATATTTAAGATACTATCACTCGTATGTCATAAATATTAATCGGTCTAAGGATGACTATGAGAAAAAGGTACTCATAATAATCTTATCTCTTAGCTAAAATTCATTGGAATATATGTTAATTGCTTGAAATTTAATCCAAAGGTCAGTCAGTACTCTAAACATACATTGCGTTAAAAAGATTTGCTAAACTATATGAGAAATTTAGAGTTAATTACACAAATGGTCACTATGGTTTGTTGGAATTTTCACTTTCAGTCACTAAATTTTTTTTTGACTGATTCAGTCATTGTGGTTTCTTGTTATTACAGATCCAGTCCAAATCCGTATGAAATGACCAAAAAGCCCTTACCACCTTCTTTTTAAATGAGTTAATTACATAAATGGTCACTGTAGTTTTCAAATGACAATTAAGTAACGACCGTTACTCCTTTATACTAGCGGTCGTTAGTAAATAACCGAAAATTTGGTTTTCTTACGTTTTCGTCCATTTTTACACCTTATCGCCCGGTTTACACGTTTTCTTCCGTTTTTACTCGTTTTCGTCCGTTTTACACGTTTTAATCCGTTTTAACACGTTTTCGTCCGTTTTTACACGTTTTCGTCTATTTTTAAACGTTTTCGTTCATTTTTACCCTTTTTAATCTATTTTTGCACGTTTCGTCCATTTCTATACGTTTTTTTGCACGTTTTCATCCGTTTTTACACGTTTCGTCTGTTTTTACACTTTTTCATCCGTTTTTACATGTTTTTGTCTGTATTTACACGTTTTCGTAAATTTTTACATGTTTTCGTCTGTTTTTACACATTTTCGTCAGTTTTTACAAGTTTTCGTTCGTTTTTACACGTTTTCGCCCGTATTACTCGTTTTCATCCGTTTTTACATGTTTTCGTTTGTTTTTACACGTTTTCGTCCGTTTTTACATGTTTTCGTCCATTTTTATACGCTTTCATTCGTTTTTACACGTTTTCGTCCGTTTTTACATGTTTTCTTTCGTTTGTACTCGTTTTCGTCCGTTTTTATATGTTTTCGTCCGTTTTTACAAGTTTTCGTCCGTTTTTACATGTTTTCGTCTGTTTTTACATGTTTCATCCGTTTTACATGTTTTCGTTCATTTTTTACGTTTTCATTTATTTTTGCACGTTTTCGTCAATTTTTACACGTTTTCTTTCGTTTTTACACGTGAAAAAACGGACGAAAATTAGTAAAAACAAAAGAAAACATGAAAAATTAGAAGAATACTTGTAAAAACGGACGGAAACATGTAAAAACGGACCAAAACAAGTAAAAACGGACGAAAACGTGTAAAAACAGACGAAAACAGACAAAATAGTGTAAAAACAGATGTAATAATGTAAAAACGGATGAAAACCTGTAAAAACGGAAAAAAATGAGTAAAAACGAGCAAAAACAGATGAAAAAGTGTAAAAACAGACAAAAACATGTAAAAACAGACGAAAACATGTAACAACGGATGAAAACGTGTAAAAACGGACGAAAAAGTTTAAAAATGGATGAAAACGAGTAAAAACGGACGAAAACATGTAAATACGGACGAAAACGTGTCAAAACGGACGAAAATGTGTAAAAACAGACGAAAACGTCTAAAAACGGACGAAAGCGTGCAAAAACGAATGAAAACGTATAAAAATGGACGAAAACATGCAAAAACGGACGAAAATGTGTAAAACAAAAGAAAACATGTAAAAACGGACAAAAAAGTGCAAAAACGAATGAAAACGTATAAAAATGGACGAAAACGTGCAAAAACGGACGAAACGTGTAAAAATAGACGAAAACATGTAAAAACGGACGAAAACGTGCTTAAAACGGATGAAAACGTGTAAAAACAGACGAAAACGAGTAAAAACGGAAGAAAACATGTAAAAACAGACAAAAATGTGTTAAAATGGAAGAAAACCAAGTTTTCGGTTATTTACTAACGACCGTTAGTATAAAGGACTAACGGTCGTTACTTAATTGTTATTTGAAAACCACAATGACCATTTATGTAATTAACTCATTTGAAAAAGAAGGTGACAAGGGCTTTTTGGTCATTTCATATGGATTTGGAATGGATCCGTAATAACAAGAAACCACAATGACTGAATCAGTCAAAAAAAAAAAGTTTAGTGACTGAAAGTGAAAAATCTAACAAACCACGGTGACCATTTGTGTAATTAACTCAGAAATTTATTAGTGCTCAGTTTTCAAGTTTTTTAGTAAAGAAAAATAAATAACTAAATAAAAAATAAATATTTTTAGCCAAATATGAAAAATAAATAAATATATACTTTACTTTAAAGTTAATTAAATTAATTTTTTCTTACTTAACCTATCTTAATCTTTCTTAACTACTTAAAATGGAAAAATGGTCAAAAGTTGAATATTGAAATTGTTGAAAATGTTAAATGAAAGGTTACATGCTACGTATATTACTGTGAAATAATCAATTCCATATATAACACATAATCATCATTAATGTAAAATGTTGAAGGTTTAAAATGTTTTAAAAGGAAAGAATTGAAAATGTTTAAAACTCATTCATGTTATAATTGAGCTAACAATTTACAATGATTGTGTTGAATATTGAATGTAGCCATTAAGAAGTATATGAAATAATTAAGGGAACTACACAATTAGTATCAAAATAATTAAAGGAACTAGGCAATTATTAGCAAATTAGCACAATAAGAACAGTATGTCACGGTTTCCACCCAAATACCATAAGGAAAGAAGCATTTTATAATTTTTATAATATGTGAAATAATCAATCAAATATTTGGAATCGGGGATAAGTGAAGAGTTACTCATATTAGAGTTCTATTGTGTGAAAGTTGCTTCTGTCACTACCAAAATCACGGCCGTATCATCAGTCACCAAAATTCTCCTCAATGGCTCCACCTATAAATTGGCATCCTCGTATTCACATATCACCACACCACTGCCAGTCGAAAATTTCAATTGCAACTTGCAATTGGGCTATGGGTTTTGCTATTGTTGTTTCGATCTCAACTCTTCAGTATGGTTATGGTATGTGTTTTATGCAAGTGTTATTAATTTTAGTTTAATTTACCATTACTTCATTACATGTTGGGCTTTTCAATTTTTGACACACTGTTCTTAATTTCGAAAATTTGTTTGTCAAATTCATGTGTTTCATATGTGTATTATCTATACCTTGTAGTTTATTATATATTTTCTTATGCAATTGTACACCTTGAATCATAAGGTGTTATTCTCTGTTATTTCTTAATAACTTATGAAATTGTTCTTACTCTATTAGTGTAAGTATACTTATGTTATTCATACTTTTGTTGAGTGTATCATATTTAATCTACCTCGATTGAATGTACGTGTATCTAAGCGAATGTTGTATCCTTATGTTATTCCTTGTTAACAGACTTTATTAAATATATGTAATGTCATATCCATATTTGATATTGATATTTTTGTAGATGTATGTTACAGTATAACATATTTGTAACAACAAAAGCAACCAAAACATGATCAAATTTGAATCCCCTTTATGCATTATGTATTTATGGACATATAGTGGATAGAAAAAACTATATAAAATATGCTTACTTAGTGTTGTAAATTTAAGTAACTTGTATGTATTCAGTGGACATAAAGTTATGAGCTTTTTAAGATGTAACTTACAGTATCTCTTTTTATTTTACTGAGTTTCATTTGTTGCATTTAAAAATATTCATGCATTTAAAAATATTCATGCTATGATGACTTGTAAATCTCTAAGAGGATTCCTATTTCTCAACTTATACCATCGATGAATAATGCACCTCTCCTCCAATCAATCCAATTTTGTTATAACGAAATTAGTTTTAGGGTATCCCAAGTAACCCGTATGTAAATTTAGTCAGCTTTTTAATATGGGTCATACTAATAATACGGTGCCTACTACCCTAGACCATCACTTTCAACCTTTTCATCAGGTGGGGCCCACCCTCTCTCTCCCACTTTCATCTTTGTTTTTTTTTTTTTTTTTTTTTTAATTATTTTATTTGATTGTGTTTAGTTTATTTTGTATGGTATATTTAATTTGTGTAATGTTTTTATATGTATAGTGTATTTATTTGTGTAAAAGTAAAAGTAATGTAACGCCCAATGCCGTCTTTCACGGGTTATGGGTACCCAATACCGTTTCCGGTGTATGAGAGAGGTTAAGTGTATTTATTTGTGTGATATATTTAATTTGTGTAGTGTTTTTATATGTAGAGTATTTATTTGTGTATTGTTTCCATTTAATTAAACAATAATAATAAAACATTTTATAAACTTTTTTTACGTTACTTTTTATCAACTTTTTTTATAAACTTTTTTTTATAAACGTTAGTTTATAAAAAAAAAACTTTACAAAAAAGTTTATAAAAAAAAGTTTACAAAAAGTTTATAAAAAAGTTTATAAAAAAAAAGATTACTGATTTATGTAGTAAATAATTATTTACTACATAAATCAGTAATCTTTTTTTTTATAAACTTTTTATAAACTTTTTTTATAAACTTTTTTTTATAAACTAACGTTTATAAAAAAAAGTTTATAAAAAAAGTTTATAAAAAAGTTTATAAAAAAAGTTGATAAAAAGTAACGTAAAAAAAGTTTATAAAATGTTTTATTATTATTGTTTAATTAAATGGAAACAATACACAAATAAATACTCTACATATAAAAACACTACACAAATTAAATATATCACACAAATAAATACACTTAACCTCTCTCATATACCGGAAACGGTATTGGGTACCCATAACCCGTGAAAGACGGCATTGGGCGTTACATTACTTTTACTTTTACACAAATAAATACACTATACATATAAAAACACTACACAAATTAAATATACCATACAAAATAAACTAAACACATCAAATAAAATAATTAAAAAAAAAACAAAACAAAACAAAGATGAAAGTGGGAGAGAGAGGGTGAGCCTCACCTGATGAAAAGGTTGAAAGTGATGGTCTAGGGTAGTAGGCACCGTTCTAATAAAAAATGAGGGACCGTATCAATAACTTGACCCTTTTAATATATAAAAAGTGAGTTGTTTATTTTATGTTAGGTATGAGCTTGAAAAAAAAGCTTGTTCTTTTGTTCAATAGTCAGTACTGTTAATTTTGCCTAGCAATTTTTTTGTAGATTATAAGCTAACTATTATTTTTATTTCTTTTTAGATGTATGAGGAAGAGCATGAAGAACAGGTGACAATAAAAATGTGGTGGAGGTGGAAAGCAGTAAAGAAGAGAAACAAAAGAAACCAAAGGCAACTCGTAAGCGGTCTTTGCTATAGCCTCATTCCGAATCATTTGTTAATGACCAAGGAGAGCCAAAAGTGCCCTTATTGTGCTAAGGAGTATTGTTCAGATACTAAAATTCATGGGACAAGTACTTTGCGAGGTCATTTGAAAATTTGTAGCAAGTTTCCTATAAGTGACATCGTGGGTTCAAGTCTTACTAGACACATATGTGATATGGTATCTATGAGAGGTTGTAGGTTCAAGTTTTATTTAAAACATGCCACATACTATTAATGAAATATGTTGTGTAATTTGTAAAAGTTATCGCTTGAACGAAAAAAAGAAAATAAATAATAATAAGTGCACTGTTTGACTATCACAAATATGTGATACAATTCTTAAATATACTATTATACACGCACGAATGCTATGCGGGAGAAACCACTTGATCTACACTTTTGGAATTTCTCGTAAACTATACATCGATATTGTTATGTTTGCGTATTAATAAATTAGAAAAATGCGTAAATATATTATTATTACAAAATTTGAATCTTAAACGACTATTCAGAATTAAAACTATGCTAGCAGATTTGTTGAAAAATGTATATTGTCAGAGTGCCATGCAATCATGCCATCGGAAAAATAGTTATCAAAAAGTATTCTTTAGCGCTATAAATAAAGTTTTACAAAAAAAATATTCGCGGCCGATATTTTATCGAAACTAGACACCGCTGCCGCTAGACGCGAGTACTCGTCTAGTACTTAAAAATAGGGGTGAGTGATTGGCTCCCAAACGGTCAGGTTTATTACACAAGTCAACCACTTGTGAATGGTCAACCGTAATAAAAGCCAGACAACTTGAGAACGCAATGCAATTGAGTCCAGGAGAGTATAGTGTTTCCCCAGGTCGTTAAGTCCCAACGAGCTGTGCGACTGAATAACTAAACGCGTAGTGATCGGTTGATATTGAACGGGAAAAGGTTTGTGGATTATGAATAATTATACCTAAAGAAAAAGTTTGTAAATTACAGGGGCTTAAATGCAAATTAAAGAAAATTAAAAAGCTAAATTATATTAAATAAACGCTATCACTATTTTTAAAATTGGATTTTCTTGATTTTTCTTTTATAAATTTGAATTAAAAACTAATTTTAAACTTTAAAACTAAATTAAAATACTAAAAATTATGAAATTAAAGAGGAAAATTGTGAAACTATTTTTCAAAAATCTAAAATAACTAAAGAGAATTTTCAAAACTAATTTTGTATTTTTCTGATTATTTTTCGAATTTCTATGAATTAAAAAACTACTTAAAACTAATTAAATTGCTAAAAATTACTATTTAAACTAGGAAAAATCTAGAAAAATATTTTTTTGGCTTTTTATATTTATCTTAACCTATGAAAATTGAAAACTTATTTTTTTGAAGTTTTTCTGATTTAATTGCAATAAAGGCTAATTAAAAAGTCCTAAAAACTGTTTTAAATAAGGAAAAATAGAAAACAGTGATGAAAAATTATGAAAAATTCAGGAAAAAGTCTAAAATAATATTCTAAATCTATGAAAAATATAAAAACATATACTAGTGTGCAAGATTATGAAGCTGTAGTGAAATGTGCTTATAAATAAGCACTCAAATTAAGCTAAAAGCTGCTACAGTGTACCAAATTATCACAGCACCTAAGTTTAGCTAAAACTACTTAAAACTAACCCATGTCAAATAGTCTAAACCTCTAAAGTGCCAATTACACTGATTTGACTAGATTGATTTATAAGAATGAAAACAGCTTTATCTACCTACTTTAAGCTAGGGCAACAGCTTATCTAATAAGCCAAAGTGAAAACCAGGAATGTAGACCTCAAGAACACCAGCCAGTGAGCCAATGAACCAAGTTTCAGCCTCTACCAAGCTGAATTGAGGCTTGTGCAAGGCTTGCAAGAAAGCCTGATTCACACTAAGTTAAACTGAGTATGAACAGGGCAAAAGGTGGCTCATTGAGGAGCTTAAGAAAAATTTCAAAAAATCCCCAAAAATCATTTTTCAACACTACACCAGTTCAAGTTACTTAACCCAAACTTACAAAAGCTTTTGACCAGTGATGAACAAACTAAAAATGTACCCAGTTTTGTAAAAACTGCTTTTTGTGGTCTTTGACTTTTGCAACAGAAATGAATTTTTGACTTTTGTGAACTTTGATCTTGCAAAATGGATTGGAAATGATGCCTTATGATGAAATGAAGCTAAATGAAGTTATCCTAAGTTATTCCAAGCCTAAATGCAAGTACTAGCTTCCTAAAATCAAACTGATATGAAATTTGGAACAGATTAAAAGGGATTTTGACTTATGCAGTTCCAGGATGCAAATGTTTGATCTAGATGACTCTAATATACCTAAGTTGGACTCAAGAAACAGATCTTAACTAATTTCTAACCCTCTAACTCCATGTAACAGCTTGAACCAAACACCCTTATCAAAACTGAAACTCAAATTTAAACCTACAGACTGCTTAACAATACTCAAGCTATCTCAGACTAACCTAGTTGTATCTGAATTTAGAGATTAAAGCAAGTACAGCCACAAAATTAATGAGCATAATATGAATGCAAATTTTAAACACAAAAGGAGACAACAAAGTGTATTAAGCACTTACAACTATCCAGCTTATTTTGAAGCTCAATCCAGAACCATGACTACACTAACCTAAGCTATTCCAACCCAATCCAAGCTCTGCATCAACCCAATATCATAACCATTTCCAAATGAGCTTTAGTTTGACTTTTGTTGACCAATATGAGAGTTAGCTTAAAACTGAATTATAAGCTTACTAAAAGCTATGGGTAGCTTTAGTAAGCTTATTTGAGTTATAATGGAGCTATTTGAAGCATGGCTTTTAGATTATTTAAAACTGCATAAGTAAAAGAAAACTTAAAAACAAGAAACTTGGATAAACTTTAAATTATTGCTGAAAACGAGTTACAACTGGCTAAACTGCCTTAGTTCAGTACAAGCAAGATTCAAATTACAATTTAGAACTTAATTAAAACATAAAAATCAAAAACGACATATATGAAAAACTAAAACTAAAAAACTACTCTCTTGCTCTTCTCATATTTCTTCTATTTATATGCAAAAGGCTTCCCCTCTCTCCTCTGAGCAAATCCCAACAAAAATCTCAGCCATTGGATGATTGGAGTCATTTTTAGCCATTGATGAGATTTGGCGCCAAAATGGTATATCAACTGGGGGGGGGGGTTTGAGTGCAAGGAAGGAGAAACATTAATTGTTTCTTGTTTTGTTAGGTGAGGTGGAGTGATAAGGGGTGGAGTGTGAGCTGGAGGTGAGGGGTTATCTGGTTTTGCAGAGCAGTTGAAGAAGATGGTGGAAAAAGGAGGGAAAAAAAGAGGGCGTGAGTTGACTTGTTTGACCGGGGTTTAATATTAGACAGGGGGTCACAAAGAAGGGGGTCACGGGTTGTTTTGGCAGGGGTCAAGGGTCAAGGGAAGGGTTCAAGGGTCATGGTTTGGTATTAATTAACAAGGACCATTTTTGCAATTCCACAAAAACGAAGGACCAAATCTGCCATTTTCCAAAGTTAATCAAGAGGACCAATTTTGACAAGTTAGAATTACCAAAGGACTAAAAATGCTAATTTTCCAATTTAAAAATGTCCAGGGGTAAATTCTGTCAATCTTTGAAATTTCAGGGACTAAAGTTGCCATTTTGCAAAACTGAACTTTGAAGGGTTTATTTTGACAACTTTTGAATCCCATGGACCTTAAATGATATTTTGTTTTATTTTGATTTACCAGGGACTATTTTTGACAACTTTTGAAACTTGGGGGACTAAAACTGTCAATTATGCAAACTTGATACGTTTTTAACCTGATTTTGGTATTTTTGCATTTGAAACACATAAAACACTTATTTGTGATATTTTTATCATTTTGATGCATTTCTGAGTGTTTTTAAATGTTTTGAAGTTCAGATTCGACCAAAAATGATGAGTATTTACACACTCATCAATCCCCCACACTAAACTATTGCTAGTCCCTAGCAATCTTTTGAGAAAAACTTAATGGATTTGAATCTCTTTACCAAAAGCCATTACTTCTGGAGTAGCCAATTGTTTTAGTTCAAGTAAGAACCTTGGTACAATGATAACCAAATGATTTTGAGCAAATCACCAGCTTCCAACGGATTTGATTTGTCTTACCAGAAGCCGTTTGCTTCTGGACTAGCCAACTCTTAGATAAAATATCTTTGGTGAGCTGATTACCAATTATGGTTTTCCAACTGCCTTTATCACAAGCCATAAACTTGCGGGCTAGCCAACTCTTCACTAATTAAAGATATGGTGAGCTGAACACCATACAATTTTGGGCAAATTGCAAGCCGTCAACGGATTTGAGATATCTTTACCAAGAGCCGTTTGCTCATGGATTAGCCAATCCTTTTGTTTATTAGACATGGCGGACTGATAACCGTAAGCTGAGTAAGTGCAAAACACTTACTCCAAAAAAAAAATTTTGGCCAAAAATGGGGGAATTGGGTGGTATAATTACATGATAAAATTCGTGAGAATTCCCCCCACACTAGAAATGAATATTGCCCTCAATATTCAAAGTACCGGCGGTTATGCCGAAACATAGAACGTAAAAGGGAAATACTACGGCCATTGTTTTTTTTTTTTTTTTTTTTTTTTTTTTTTTACAACAGCGGGTGGCAACTCCCCCACACTAGGGTGAAAACCCATGTTTAACTACTGTTTTTGATTACCGAGTCGCTAGCTTGACTCGACCCCGCATTAATTTGTTCATGGGGAAGCAAAGTGGAAGAAACAATCTCCATCGGACTTTCATTCAAGATGTTTGGACAAACATTTGAAGCACGTGAAAGTTCCACACCGATGAGATATATTCCCGGCTCAAGATAATGGTACATGGAAATGCCGGGATCAAAGATAATGTCTTCATTCCCGAAGGAGTGAAGAACAGGAGAAGTGACAGAATATATGAAGAAAAGAAAGAAAATCATGATAAAAATCATGACTAACTCTTCATCCTCAATAGGAGAATTCATAGCTTCATGAATCTCATCAGTTAAGCTCGCTTGATCAAGACATATTATGGGTGTGTCTAGATCAAAGTAGAAATTATCATACTCCGGCGGAGATATGATATGAGTGAGTTCATCTGAGAACTCCTTGAAGGTGAATGAATCATATTCAGAATTGATATGAGTGGGTTCACTGGTGAACCCCTCCAATGTAAATGATTCATAATTGGGGAGAGAATTATGAGAATGAAAAGTGGTACTGCCACTAATCTTCTCTCCCATATTATCAAAACAGAAGGCTTTCATTTCCGGATTAGAATCATCGGAAAGAATGTCACTACCCTTAATGGGGATAGGAGATGAAATAGGTTTCTCTTTGAAAGCCTCGATTTTAGAAATGAGAAGACTGACATTCAATAATGTTGCACGAAGTGCTTCATCTTTGATTTCAGTGTCAGTAACTTCATCATTCTCTTCTTCTAAGCTA
Organism: Chrysanthemum seticuspe; assembly: GCA_019973895.1. Taxonomy (NCBI): domain Eukaryota; kingdom Viridiplantae; phylum Streptophyta; class Magnoliopsida; order Asterales; family Asteraceae; genus Chrysanthemum; species Chrysanthemum seticuspe. The sequence continues at coordinate 170,761,571 of BPTQ01000002.1, read as the reverse complement.
ACAAGCTCAGAAGGTAAATCTTCCACATAAACGATGTCTCCACAAGATAACGAATCATCATCATTAGAATCGAAGAACATCTCAACATGATCTTTTGGGAAGACAAGAGGGGTAGGGTTATCACACAAATGCTCGAGAATTCCCTGTGACTCTCTTGGGATTGGGACAACGTTCTCGACACTAGACTTTATGAATTCGTCCGGTTCCTTTTCAGGAACAGTGTCAAGATGCTCATCCCCCATAATAAGAGAGTGAGTGTGAATCTCGGGTGTGATAACAACAGACTGAGGGAGTTGAGAAATATTATCTTTAAAAGGATAAAAACTCTCCTCGTCATCATCATACATAGCTGCCTTAAGAAATTGGGAACGCCTTAGAGCTGCATGCTCTAAGACCAATAATTCTTCCCTAGAATTGCGAGCCTCTCGTTCTTCATCTAGCAATTCTCCCATGGTCTTTTCACCACTCACTTGATTCTTAAAGTTACGAATCATATCATCAAGTGTTTTCATTGCGGTTTCAAAATCTTGGGAAATTTCTTGAGACAACGGCTCAGGTGGAGTTTGAACCGTATGGTGCTGTGGAGGTTGGAAATTGTCAAAACCGGAAGTATAGTAATTTTGATTCCACGGTTGACATTGAAGATTATCGTGAGGACCTCCACAATTCTCACAACAGTAAAACTGTTGAGTCTGGACTGGTGAATTATATGGATATTGGTCATAACCAAAGTTCTGAGCATCACCGAAAAACTGTTCATAGACAAACGTGTTTCCGAATTGACACTCAAATCCTTGGTGAGGACCTCCACAAAATTCACAGCAGTTATGTTGATTATATGAAGATAAGTCGGGCTTTGGTGGGTAATTGGAAAAGTTTGAGGGGTCGTTAAATGAGTTCGGATTAGGATCATAATCAAATGAATTCCTCGAACCACAAAACAAACAACTCCCGTTCCGAATATCATTACCACACTGTACACACGTACACCAGCGACATGGTGAACCAAAAAGAGGCTCACCATAACCGACACAAGGAATAAACGATTTCATTTGAGAGTTATGAGAAGGAATCGGTTCATTCAAAGAATCAACAAAACCAACATGGTGATCCGAATGACTATCAAGTCTCGAAGAACATTTTGAAAAATCCGGAGGTGGGACAAGTGGTGTGCTCTGAGAGCTAGCAATTTCCACCACTTCCGTTATGGTCTCCGGTTCTGATTCTTGAGAAACGTGAAGATTAGGCAAGTCATTCTTGCTAGTCACCGGTCTAAATTCTGCATGATTCTTTTAACCGTAAATTGTGAAAGTTTAGGATCAATTTTAGACGGCTTAGGAGCAATTGAGGGGTTAGATCTTTGGATAACCGTAGGTTGGATGTATTTAGCACTTCCATTATCAGAGGGAAGTACCTGGTCCTTTGTCCCCCCGGTTGTTCGTTCCATTTCCCTACGCAGAATTAATGGATCATCACGAACAACTCGAATTCTTGACATTTGTGATAAAGTATGAAGTTTTTCAACTTCGTTCCAGAATTCGTCGTAGTCGAGAGATTCTATGAGAATAGAAGAAGTTAGAATCAAATGGATAGAGGGTAAAGGGATAAAGAATCAAAAAGGGTAAGAGGGTAAAGAGGAATATTTTTGGTATTTTTGAAAAACATGTTGTAAAAACAAAGAATGAAAATATTTTTGGATTTTTGGATAAACATTTTGTAAAAATAAGAAAGAAAATCTTTTTGGGTTTTGATTTTTAAGATGTTTTTGGATTTTAGGATTTTTATAAGGAAATATAAATATATATAGATGGTATGAACAAGGAGTGAATATTCAAATCACTAATATGCTAAACGTAAGATTATTAGCACAGATCCCCGGCAGCGGCGTGATGAGTGTCTAAATACTCATCATTTTTGTACCATTTAAACTGCAAAAACATCTGAAAACACTCAGAAATGCATCAAAATGATAAAAATATCACAAATAAGTGTTTTATGTGTTTTAAATGCAAAAATATCAAAATCTGGTGAAAAACGTATCAAATTTGCATAATTGGCAGTTTTAGTCCCCCAAGTTTCAAAAGTTGTCAAAAACAGTCCCTGGTAAAACAAAATAAAGAAAAATGTTATTCAAGGTCCCTGAAATATTTTAACTTGTCAAAAATGGTCCTTGAATAAATCTTTTGTAAAATGGCAGAAAAGGTCCCTGAACTTTCATAAAATGTCAAGTTTGGTCCCTGGAATTTTGAAAATGTCAAAACTGGTCCCTGTATTATTGGAACTTGTCAGTTTTGGTCCTTGTGACAGTTTTTGAGAAATTGGCAGGATTGGTCCTTCTAGAATCTGAAATTACAAAGTGATCCTTGTCATTTAATACTAAGCCTAAACCAAATGGACCCTTTACCTACATTTGACCCCTGCCATACACCCTTGACCCTTCCTTTTTGACCCCCTGGTCAAATAAAGTCAAACCTCCAGCCTTTCCCACCTTACTGTACACCTCCTTCCTCCCCAATGGACCAAATGTCTGCAACCATCTCACCCATCACCTCCCATCACCTTATCTCATCAAAACTCAACCCCCTCATCATATCACCTACTCCACCCCCTCCTACTGGCTATATCACAGGCTACAAGTAAAACCACTTTTCCCGCCAAAATTGGAAAAGTGGCCAATTTGCCCCAAACTCTCCCATTGGCTCTGAAAAAAGGTGGGATTTGATCTTGAGGACACGTGGAGACTTCTTGAAGTATAAAAAAGGAGAAAGACAGAGTAGAAGACAAGTAGCTAGTTTTAGTTTTTCACTTGTATATCGTTTTAAATTTTAATGACTTAGTTTAGTGTAAAAGCTTTAAATTTCTGTTCCTTTGTACTCAAATTAAGATATTTCATCATTATAATCTGTTTTGCAAGCTTAATTCAAGGTTTCAATTATATTCCAATTTTCCATGTTACTGTTGCAAAATCAAATTTCAAATTCTTGGTTCCAAGCTTCTAATGGCTCATGTTTAAGCTCAAATAAGCTTAGGTAAGCTATTTATAGCTTTTGAAAAGCTTTGTCAACAGTTTAAAGCATTTTCACTCAGAGTCAACAAAAGTCAAACTGGAGCAATGGAAATGGTCAATGGTGGATACAGTGATGGTATTGGGTTGAAATAGACTAGGTGAGTGTAGAATTAGGTCTGGTTTGGCCTATGACATCAGCTGGATTCATGTGAGTAAGTTTCTAGATTTTCACATTTTCAAGACAATTTGTAGTTTTTGCTTGAACTTGTATCTGTGGTCACAACTTGTTACAGTGTGTTTGTATAGTTGTCCTATGGTTATGAGAACTTAGTTTGATCCTTAAATCATGTTTGTTTAGCAGTTTGTCCATTTTCATTGCATAACAGTTAGTTTAAAGTGGTGTTTGGATTTGGTTCTTTAACTGTATTCATGCTTGTTCAGTAACTAAGGTCTATTGGTTTATGCTTATGTAGCTTAAATAGACTCATTTGAGTCATTTATTTGGACCTCAAGTCAGTGAAAGTCAAATTCCACTCTCAACTGTCTTATACCCTTAACTGTTGAGATTTAGCTAGATCAAAAGTTAGATTTGTGTTTGGAAATCTTAAACATAGCTTTCATTAGTGTTATTTCATCAAGTATTATCATTATCAGTCCTACAATCAAGATCAAAACTCAGTAAAGTCATCTTTTCATTTTCCTTTAAAAGTCAAAAATTGCAAAGTCCTGTTTTGAGCCATCTGAGATGGAATTTTCATGCACTCAGTTCTAGGTCAATGCAAGTAAAAGTTGTATGTTTAAAAAACTCACCTGGTCTTGGTTCTTATTATCACTTTTATGGAATTTTGCAAATTTTTTAGAACTCTCAAATAAGCTGTTCAAAACAGGCTTAAGTGCCCTGTGCAGGACACTGTTGCCTGCACAGGGCTTGAGCAGTTTTTGCAAAGCTTGTGCAGAGCTTATTATATCTCCATTAGGTCTGAGTTTTGGTATGTAAGATCTCACCCAGGTCCTCTTCATGTCCCAACTTTTATTTTTCATTTTTAGCTTATTGTAAAGCCTGTGCTTAAGTCCAAAAGTAGGCACCAGAAACTGTTTTAGCTTAAGATTTCATTTCATCAAATCTGTTGTAATGAGCTTACCAGTGGTTAGGGCTTGTTGAAACTTGTTCCATTTCTGTTACTTTAGCTTATTAGAGCTTCTCTTTTGGTTTGGTAGCCTTTGGAACCCATTTGCTTATTCAAGTGCTTATTCCATTAAGCACTTACACATCAGCTTCAAATTCCTCCAAATAAGCTCCTGTTTTTCCATTTTTTATATCTTCCTAATATTATTTTAGACTTTTCCTGAAATTTTCAGATTTTTCTAAGGTGTTTTGCTAATTTTCTTAATTTAAACTAGTTTTTAAGTACTTTTAAATAGCATTTAATACAAATAATTAAGAAAAGGTTCAAAAAAATAATTTTTCTATTTTATTAAGTTAAGATAAATATAAAAAGCCAAAAAAGTATTTTTCCATATTTTTCTTAGTTAAATGTGTATTTTTAAATAATTTAATTAGTTTTAAATAGTTTAAAATTCCTAGAAAATAGAAAAATAATCAGAAAAATACAAAAATAGTTTTGAAAATTCTAGTTTGATATTTTAGACTTTTCCATTTCATAATTTTATTTTTCTAGCTTTATTTCCTAATTTCTTGTATTTTAGGTAATTATTTAATAGTTAAAATAGTTTTTAATTAATAATAATTAGATAAATAGTCATAAAAATAATTTTATTTTTCTATAAATTTTGTTTTATCATTAGGATTGTAAAAATGTATTTTTCATATTTTTAGGATTTATTTTGCATAAGTTTCACGTTTTCAGTTGTACGTCGCGTAGTTTTTAATTTCAGTTTTATAAAAACATAAAAACAAAAACATCATTTTAAATATAGTGATAGCGTTTATTTAATAGATTTTATCTTTTTAACTTTCTTTAATTTGCATTTAAGCCCCTGTAGTTTATGGGCTTTTTCTGTAGTTATAATAAATCAAAAATCCTTTCCCGTTCAAATCCCTCGATCACTACACGTTTGACTATTCTCGCACAGCTCGTTGGGACTTAACGACCTGGGGAAACACTATACTCTCCTGATCTTCATTGCATTCGTGTTTGAGCAGTTTTAAGCTGATTACGGTCTGCCATTCACAAGTGGCAAGCTTGAGTAATTTAGCTTGACTGTTTTGCGCGGATCAAATTTTGGCGCCGCTGCCGGGGAGCAGTGCTAATAGTCTTACGTTTAGCAGATTAGTGATTTGACATCACTCCTTGTTTATACCATCTATAAAATCAAAAACCCAAAAAGATTTTCATTCTTTGTTTTTACATCATGTTTTTTAAAAATACCAAAAATATTCCTCTTTACCCTCTTACCCTTTTGATTCTTCATTTCTTACCCTCTGTAAACCTTTGATTCTTTCTATGTCTTATCCTCACCCTCTTGGATGTCAATGGTGTGGTGGTCCTTATAATGGTGGCAATTGCCCCAGTTGTAGCATGGTGGAATCAGGAAACGGGTCTGTCTATAACCAGGATCCCTATTCCTACCATAACACAACTGATTCATTCCATCAGCTACCACATTGTGAGACTCAGCAGTTTTACTGTTGTGAGTACTGTGGTGGTTCACACTACAGTTCTGATTGTCAATCGGGAAACACGCTTGTCTATGAGCAGGTTCCTGATAACAATTATGACTACAACACATATGACTCACAGCCACATCAGTTTTACTGTTGTGAGTATTGTGGAGGTCCTCACTCTAGCTCTGATTGTCAAACAAGGAGTCCATTTCCTTGTAACAATTACGACTCTTTGTATCATGACCAACCTCCACAGTACCAAGTGAATCAGGCACCACCTCAGCCTGAGCCACTTCCTCAAAATCTTCTACTTGATCTTTTGGATTTAGTGAAAGATTTGAAGGAATGTAAACATCCCCAAGATAATCCAAATGAAAAATCCATGGAAGTTTTGTTAGCTGAAGAGCGGACTGCTAAATTAGATTCCCAGATTGCCTTTGAAAAATCTGTTAGGGAATCAATTGCAAAAGAAAAAGCAGCCAAATCTAGCTCTCGATTCCGTTTCATTCCTGATGACGATGATGATGAAGTTACCCTTGATATTAGTCAACTTTGTACAGATTCATCAAGTTCATCAGTTGAAATTCCTTCCATGAAAAATCAGGGAGAAAAGACTATGATGGAACTACTAGCAGAAGAACAAATGGAAAGTATAAAACATATGTATGCTAGTCCTTCTCAACTCCCTCAGTCAGTTGATATCCCAGCAGTTGAGATTTCATCTCAAACAACTGCTATCACACCCGAAGCTCCTACTCACTCTCTGAACATGGGGGATGAGCATCTTGACACTGTTCCTGAAAAGGAATCGGACGAATTCATAAAGTCTAGTGTTGAGATCCTTGTCCCAATCCCGAGAGAGTCACAGGGAACTTCTGATCATATGTGTGATTCTCCTTTCCCTCTTGAGTGTTCAAAAGATCATTTTGAGACTTTTTCCGATGTTAGCGACGATTGTACTTCTTATGGAGACATCGAGTATGTTGAGGCATCACTCCCACAGTCTGATGCTGATCATCATCTTGAGGAGTTCACTAATGAACTCACTCACATCAGTCTACTTTCATCAGAAAGTGACGATGATCTCTTTGATTTCGAAGCCGATCTTGGAGAAACTGAAAATCTCTTATATAATGATCATTCACTCATTTCTTGTCCCATTTCCGACTCTTCCATTCCTTCTCTCACTCCGGATGAGGAAGATGATAACTTTTGGAAAGAGGTCGATGATTTTCTTAGTGATGAGTCAATTCCAACAGGGATTGACAATACTTGCTATGATTCGGAGGGAGACATCATCTTTCTTGAAAATCTGTTGATTGAAGAACCGTTTCCAACTCTCCCTCCCGAAAATTTTGTTGCAAATCACCATACAAGCTTCAAGTCTAAGCTTAAAAATATAACAAATGGTGATTTGCTCCTCACTAATGAAGAATGGGATTGCATTGTGATGCACATCTTTATTCCATTTTTCACAGATGGTGTGGTTTCTCGTTCCCGTTTCTCCTTCGGGAATGAAGACATTGTCTTTGACCCCGGCATTTTCATTTATCATTCTTGAGCCGGTTCTGTCTGTATATCTCATCGGTGTGGAACTTTCACGTACTTCAATGTTTATCCAAACATCTTGAATGAAAGTCCGATGGAGATTGTCTCTTCCACTTACTTCCCCATGAACCAGTTAATTCGGGGTCGAGTCAAGCTAGCGACTCGGTAATCAAAAACAGTAGCTTAACATGGGTTTTCACCCGTGTGTACCATCCTAGTGTGGGGGAGATGCCCCACATGTTGTATATAGATCTAAAAAAATGAATGAAAATTGTAAATATTAAAAAAGAGAATAATTGTTGTGTTTCCACACTTAGCTAGTAAATGTTATCTTTTTACGTTCTAAGTTTCGGCATAACAACCGGTACTTTGAATATTGAGGACAATATTCATTTCTAAGTGTGGGGGGGAAATTCTGGCGAATTTTGATCATAAATGTACCCTTTTAGTCCCTTTTTCCCCCAAAATGGCCAAATTTTAAATTTTTTTTTAGTGGAAGTACTATGTACTAAACACAACAAAAGGTAATCAGTCCACCATGTCTAACCCACATAAGGATTGGCTAATCCAGGAGCAAACGGCTCTTGGTAAAGATATCTCAAATCCGTTGACGGCTTACAATTTGCCCAAAATTGTATGGTATTCAGCTCACCATATCCTTAAAAGTGAAGAGTTGGCTAGCCCGCAAGTTTATGGCTTGTGGTAAAGGCAGTGGAAAAACCATAATTGGTAATCAGCTCACCAAAGATAATATTGATAATTTATCTAAGAGTTGGCTAGTCCAGAGCAAACGGCTCCTGGTAAAGACAAATCAAATCCGTTGAAAGCTGATGATTTGCTCAAAATCATTTGGTTATCGGTGTACCAAGGTTCTTACTCGAACTGAAACATTTGGCTACTCCATAAGTAATGGCTTTTGGTAAAGAGATAAAATCCATTAATTTTTCTCAAAACATTGCTAGGGACTAGCAATATCTTAGTGTGGGGGATTGATGAGTGTCTAAATACTCATCATTTTTGTACCATTTAAACTGCAAAAACATCTGAAAACACTCAGAAATGCATCAAAATGATAAAAATATCACAAATAAGTGTTTTATGTGTTTTAAATGCAAAAATATCAAAATCTGGTGAAAAACGTATCAAATTTGCATAATTGGCAGTTTTAGTCCCCCAAGTTTCAAAAGTTGTCAAAAACAGTCCCTGGTAAAACAAAATAAAGAAAAATGTTATTCAAGGTCCCTGAAATATTTTAACTTGTCAAAAATGGTCCTTGAATAAATCTTTTGTAAAATGGCAGAAAAGGTCCCTGAACTTTCATAAAATGTCAAGTTTGGTCCCTGGAATTTTGAAAATGTCAAAACTGGTCCCTGTATTATTGGAACTTGTCAGTTTTGGTCCTTGTGACAGTTTTTGAGAAATTGGCAGGATTGGTCCTTCTAGAATCTGAAATTACAAAGTGATCCTTGTCATTTAATACTAAGCCTAAACCAAATGGACCCTTTACCTACATTTGACCCCTGCCATACACCCTTGACCCTTCCTTTTTGACCCCCTGGTCAAATAAAGTCAAACCTCCAGCCTTTCCCACCTTACTGTACACCTCCTTCCTCCCCAATGGACCAAATGTCTGCAACCATCTCACCCATCACCTCCCATCACCTTATCTCATCAAAACTCAACCCCCTCATCATATCACCTACTCCACCCCCTCCTACTGGCTATATCACAGGCTACAAGTAAAACCACTTTTCCCGCCAAAATTGGAAAAGTGGCCAATTTGCCCCAAACTCTCCCATTGGCTCTGAAAAAAGGTGGGATTTGATCTTGAGGACACGTGGAGACTTCTTGAAGTATAAAAAAGGAGAAAGACAGAGTAGAAGACAAGTAGCTAGTTTTAGTTTTTCACTTGTATGTCGTTTTAAATTTTAATGACTTAGTTTAGTGTAAAAGCTTTAAATTTCTGTTCCTTTGTACTCAAATTAAGATATTTCATCATTATAATCTGTTTTGCAAGCTTAATTCAAGGTTTCAATTATATTCCAATTTTCCATGTTACTGTTGCAAAATCAAATTTCAAATTCTTGGTTCCAAGCTTCTAATGGCTCATGTTTAAGCTCAAATAAGCTTAGGTAAGCTATTTATAGCTTTTGAAAAGCTTTGTCAACAGTTTAAAGCATTTTCACTCAGAGTCAACAAAAGTCAAACTGGAGCAATGGAAATGGTCAATGGTGGATACAGTGATGGTATTGGGTTGAAATAGACTAGGTGAGTGTAGAATTAGGTCTGGTTTGGCCTATGACATCAGCTGGATTCATGTGAGTAAGTTTCTAGATTTTCACATTTTCAAGACAATTTGTAGTTTTTGCTTGAACTTGTATCTGTGGTCACAACTTGTTACAGTGTGTTTGTATAGTTGTCCTATGGTTATGAGAACTTAGTTTGATCCTTAAATCATGTTTGTTTAGCAGTTTGTCCATTTTCATTGCATAACAGTTAGTTTAAAGTGGTGTTTGGATTTGGTTCTTTAACTGTATTCATGCTTGTTCAGTAACTAAGGTCTATTGGTTTATGCTTATGTAGCTTAAATAGACTCATTTGAGTCATTTATTTGGACCTCAAGTCAGTGAAAGTCAAATTCCACTCTCAACTGTCTTATACCCTTAACTGTTGAGATTTAGCTAGATCAAAAGTTAGATTTGTGTTTGGAAATCTTAAACATAGCTTTCATTAGTGTTATTTCATCAAGTATTATCATTATCAGTCCTACAATCAAGATCAAAACTCAGTAAAGTCAACTTTTCATTTTCCTTTAAAAGTCAAAAATTGCAAAGTCCTGTTTTGAGCCATCTGAGATGGAATTTTCATGCACTCAGTTCTAGGTCAATGCAAGTAAAAGTTGTATGTTTAAAAAACTCACCTGGTCTTGGTTCTTATTATCACTTTTATGGAATTTTGCAAATTTTTTAGAACTCTCAAATAAGCTGTTCAAAACAGGCTTAAGTGCCCTGTGCAGGACACTGTTGCCTGCACAGGGCTTGAGCAGTTTTTGCAAAGCTTGTGCAGAGCTTATTATATCTCCATTAGGTCTGAGTTTTGGTATGTAAGATCTCACCCAGGTCCTCTTCATGTCCCAACTTTTATTTTTCATTTTTAGCTTATTGTAAAGCCTGTGCTTAAGTCCAAAAGTAGGCACCAGAAACTGTTTTAGCTTAAGATTTCATTTCATCAAATCTGTTGTAATGAGCTTACCAGTGGTTAGGGCTTGTTGAAACTTGTTCCATTTCTGTTACTTTAGCTTATTAGAGCTTCTCTTTTGGTTTGGTAGCCTTTGGAACCCATTTGCTTATTCAAGTGCTTATTCCATTAAGCACTTACACATCAGCTTCAAATTCCTCCAAATAAGCTCCTGTTTTTCCATTTTTTATATCTTCCTAATATTATTTTAGACTTTTCCTGAAATTTTCAGATTTTTCTAAGGTGTTTTGCTAATTTTCTTAATTTAAACTAGTTTTTAAGTACTTTTAAATAGCATTTAATACAAATAATTAAGAAAAGGTTCAAAAAAATAATTTTTCTATTTTATTAAGTTAAGATAAATATAAAAAGCCAAAAAAGTATTTTTCCATATTTTTCTTAGTTAAATGTGTATTTTTAAATAATTTAATTAGTTTTAAATAGTTTAAAATTCCTAGAAAATAGAAAAATAATCAGAAAAATACAAAAATAGTTTTGAAAATTCTAGTTTGATATTTTAGACTTTTCCATTTCATAATTTTATTTTTCTAGCTTTATTTCCTAATTTCTTGTATTTTAGGTAATTATTTAATAGTTAAAATAGTTTTTAATTAATAATAATTAGATAAATAGTCATAAAAATAATTTTATTTTTCTATAAATTTTGTTTTATCATTAGGATTGTAAAAATGTATTTTTCATATTTTTAGGATTTATTTTGCATAAGTTTCACGTTTTCAGTTGTACGTCGCGTAGTTTTTAATTTCAGTTTTATAAAAACATAAAAACAAAAACATCATTTTAAATATAGTGATAGCGTTTATTTAATAGATTTTATCTTTTTAACTTTCTTTAATTTGCATTTAAGCCCCTGTAGTTTATGGGCTTTTTCTGTAGTTATAATAAATCAAAAATCCTTTCCCGTTCAAATCCCTCGATCACTACACGTTTGACTATTCTCGCACAGCTCGTTGGGACTTAACGACCTGGGGAAACACTATACTCTCCTGATCTTCATTGCATTCGTGTTTGAGCAGTTTTAAGCTGATTACGGTCTGCCATTCACAAGTGGCAAGCTTGAGTAATTTAGCTTGACTGTTTTGCGCGGATCACGGCGCCAAAATTTGATTGGCTCCCAAACGGTCAGGTTTATTACACAAGTCAACCACTTGTGAATGGTCAACCGTAATAAAAGCCAGACAGCTTGAGAACGCAATGCAATTGAGTCTAGGAGAGTATAGTGTTTCCCCAGGTCGTTAAGTCCCAACGAGCTGTGCGACTGAATAACTAAACGCGTAGTGATCGGTTGATATTGAACGGGAAAAGGTTTGTGGATTATGAATAATTATACCTAAAGAAAAAGTTTGTAAATTACAGGGGCTTAAATGAAAATTAAAGAAAATTAAAAAGCTAAATTATATTAAATAAACGCTATCACTATTTTTAAAATTGGATTTTCTTGATTTTTCTTTTATAAATTTGAATTAAAAACTAATTTTAAACTTTAAAACTAAATTAAAATACTAAAAATTATGAAATTAAAGAGGAAAATTGTGAAACTATTTTTCAAAAATCTAAAATAACTAAAGAGAATTTTCAAAACTAATTTTGTATTTTTCTGATTATTTTTCGAATTTCTATGAATTAAAAAACTACTTAAAACTAATTAAATTGCTAAAAATTACTATTTAAACTAGGAAAAATCTAGAAAAATATTTTTTTGGCTTTTTATATTTATCTTAACCTATGAAAATTGAAAACTTATTTTTTTGAAGTTTTTCTGATTTAATTGCAATAAAGGCTAATTAAAAAGTCCTAAAAACTGTTTTAAATAAGGAAAAATAGAAAACAGTGATGAAAAATTATGAAAAATTCAGGAAAAGTCTAAAATAATATTCTAAATCTATGAAAAATATAAAAACATATACTAGTGTGCAAGATTATGAAGCTGTAGTGAAATGTGCTTATAAATAAGCACTCAAATTAAGCTAAAAGCTGCTACAGTGTACCAAATTATCACAGCACCTAAGTTTAGCTAAAACTACTTAAAACTAACCCATGTCAAATAGTCTAAACCTCTAAAGTGCCAATTACACTGATTTGACTAGATTGATTTATAAGAATGAAAACAGCTTTATCTACCTACTTTAAGCTAGGGCAACAACTTATCTAATAAGCCAAAGTGAAAACCAGGAATGTAGACCTCAAGAACACTAGCCAGTGAGCCAATGAACCAAGTTTCAGCCTCTACCAAGCTGAATTGAGGCTTGTGCAAGGCTTGCAAGAAAGCCTGATTCACACTCAGTTAAACTGAGTATGAACAGGGCAAAAGGTGGCTCATTGAGGAGCTTATTCAGAGCTTAAGAAAAATTTCAAAAAATCCCCAAAAATCATTTTTCAACACTACACCAGTTCAAGTTACTTAACCCAAACTTACAAAAGCTTTTGACCAGTGATGAACAAACTAAAAATGTACCCAGTTTTGTAAAAACTGCTTTTTGTGGTCTTTGACTTTTGCAACAGAAATGAATTTTTTACTTTTGTGAACTTTGATCTTGCAAAATGGATTGGAAATGATGCCTTATGATGAAATGAAGCTAAATGAAGTTATCCTAAGTTATTCCAAGCCTAAATGCAAGTACTAGCTTCCTAAAATCAAACTGATATGAAATTTGGAACAGATTAAAAGGGATTTTGACTTATGCAGTTCCAGGATGCAAATGTTTGATCTAGATGACTCTAATATACCTAAGTTGGACTCAAGAAACAGATCTTAACTAATTTCTAACCCTCTAACTCAATGTAACAGCTTGAACCAAACACCCTTATCAAAACTGAAACTCAAATTTAAACCTACAGACTGCTTAACAATACTCAAGCTATCTCAGACTAACCTAGTTGTATCTGAATTTAGAGATTAAAGCAAGTACAGCCACAAAATTAATGAGCATAATATGAATGCAAATTTTAAGCACAAAAGGAGACAACAAAGTGTATTAAGCACTTACAACTATCCAGCTTATTTTGAAGCTCAATCCAGAACCATGACTACACTAACCTAAGCTATTCCAACCCAATCCAAGCTCTGCATCAACCCAATATCATAACCATTTCCAAATGAGCTTTAGTTTGACTTTTGTTGACCAATATGAGAGTTAGCTTAAAACTGAATTATAAGCTTACTAAAAGCTATGGGTAGCTTTAGTAAGCTTATTTGAGTTATAATGGAGCTATTTGAAGCATGGCTTTTAGATTATTTAAAACTGCATAAGTAAAAGAAAACTTAAAAACAAGAAACTTGGATAAACTTTAAATTATTGCTGAAAACGAGTTACAACTGGCTAAACTGCCTTAGTTCAGTACAAGGAAGATTCAAATTACAATTTAGAACTTAATTAAAACATAAAAATAAAAAACGACATATATGAAAAACTAAAACTAAAAAACTACTCTCTTGCTCTTCTCCTATTTCTTCTATTTATATGCAAAAGGCTTCCCCTCTCTCCTCTGAGCAAATCCCAACAAAAATCTCAGCCATTGGATGATTGGAGTCATTTTTAGCCATTGATGAGATTTGGCGCCAAAATGGTATATCAACTGGGGGGGGGGGGTTTGAGTGCAAGGAAGGAGAAACATTAATTGTTTCTTGTTTTGTTAGGTGAGGTGGAGTGATAAGGGGTGGAGTGTGAGCTGGAGGTGAGGGGTTATCTGGTTTTGCAGAGCAGTTGAAGAAGATGGTGGAAAAAGGAGGGAAAAAAGGAGGGCGGGAGTTGACTTGTTTGACCGGGGTTTAATATTAGACAGGGGGTCACAAAGAAGGGGGGTCACGGGTTGTTTTGGCAGGGGTCAAGGGTCAAGGGAAGGGTTCAAGGGTCATGGTTTGGTATTAATTAACAAGGACCATTTTTGCAATTCCACAAAAACGAAGGACCAAATCTGTCATTTTCCAAAGTTAATCAAGAGGACCAATTTTGACAAGTTAGAATTACCAAAAGGCTAAAAATGCTAATTTTCCAATTTAAAAATGTCCAGGGGTAAATTCTGTCAATCTTTGAAATTTCAGGGACTAAAGTTGCCATTTTGCAAAACTGAACTTTGAAGGGTTTATTTTGACAACTTTTGAATCCCATGGACCTTAAATGATATTTTGTTTTATTTTGATTTACCAGGGACTATTTTTGACAACTTTTGAAACTTGGGGGACTAAAACTGCCAATTATGCAAACTTGATACGTTTTTCACCTGATTTTGGTATTTTTGCATTTGAAACACATAAAACACTTATTTGTGATATTTTTATCATTTTGATGCATTTCTGAGTGTTTTTAAATGTTTTGCAGTTCAGATTCGACCAAAAATGATGAGTATTTACACACTCATCAGTGAGCAATCCCGACCGACACCCGACTCCCGTCCCGATCCCGACTCCCTTCCCGATATCGATTCGACTGTAATCGGGTCGGGAGTCAGTTTGCGTTTTTCTGGTAATCGGGATTCGGGACGGGTCGGGAGTCGGGACGGTCCCGAGAAAACGCAGCCAAAATCAAAATTCGGGACGATTCGGGACCATTATCGAGATTCGGGACGAGTCGGGACCATTATCGGGTCGAGAGTCGGTTTGGGTTTTTCCCCATTGTCGGTATCGGGATTAGTCGGGACGGGTCGAGATTCGTCCCGATGCTCACCCCTACTTAAAAACATATTTCACTTTATTTTCTTTCATTTCCTATCTTAACATATCATTTCTTTTGTAACAAAAGTATTTTAGACAAAAATAGCCACCAAAACCCTTCCTTGAAAAGATCACAAAAACCCAAAAAAGGCCCTTCAAGGGTTTAAGTGTTTAACATCTCAAACATTTCACGACCAACATCACAAACAAAACCATGCTCAGAACCGCAATCTCACGCGCCACCGGCGCCCTTCGTTCACCGTCGCAGACCATCACAACCACACCTTTACGCCGTTACTCCTCTTCTTCACCAACAACGGTGATAAACTCAATGATTCTCAGGTCTCTCAAAGATCACTACACTGAAGTCTCCAAAATGGTTCCTCCCCCTGTATGTTCTTTCCCTTTTTAGGGTTTTTGTTAATTATTATTTTTTTATAAATTTTCTTTGTGGCATTTCGTCGAACACTTTGTAGGCACTATTGGTTTGATAAATATCTTAGCAATTTTACTTGTGTTAATTGGGTTATGGTCTTCAGGGTGTTATGAGTTTTTGTTTTGGGTTTTACAAGGGTTTAGGCTGAAAAAAATGAATAAAAGTTATGAAATTTACTTTGAGGCATTTCTTCGAACACCTTGTAGGCGTTATTAGTTTCCTAGATATTTGAGCAATTTTAGTTATGTTAATGGGGAATAAAAAAGATGGGCTTTTGCGTTAAGGGTTTTGCACGGGTTTAGGTTAAAAAGTTGAATGAAAGTTAAGAAATTCTCTTTGTGGCATCTCGTTGAACACCTTGTAGGCACTCTCGGTTTAATAATTATTTGAGCAGTTTTACTTATGTTAATTAGGGTAATAAAATTTGGGTTTTTGTGCCGAGGGTTTTAGGAGAGTTTATTGTTTTCTTTTTTCTGAAGGAAACTATGAAAAAAAAATCTAAATTGCTCTTTGTAGCATTACGTCGAAAAAATTCTAAATTGCTCTTTGTGGCATTAGGTCAAACATTTGGTAGACACTCTTGATTTAATAAAATTTGAGCAACTTTACATATGTTCAATGGGTATTAAAAATTGGGTTTTTGTGTTTAAGGTTTGACGAGGGTTTAACTTAAAAATCTGAGCAAGAGTTATAAGTTAGTCTTTCTGGCATTACGTCGAACACTTGTGTGTAGTATTTTACGGGGTTTATTGAAACATTGGAAAAAAATGATATATTTATACATGTGGAATATTGTCGAACTACCATTGGTCGGTGGGCACTATTGATTCAGTTAAGATTTTAGCAATGTCGTTTTTGTGAATGGAGATAAAAATGTTGGATTTGCTGTATCAGGTTTTAGGAGGGTTATGTGTTTCATTGTGAATTACAGAATAAAAATCATAAACTGGTATTGAAAAATTGGGTTTATGTGTTCGTGTTAAGGGTGTTGTTTGACATTTTATTTGTTTACAGAAAGTGAGTCCTCCTGAATCATTTACTGTGGTGAAAGGGGCACTCGACAGTAGTGGTCCGGTTCTGAAGCGGACATATGGAGATGAGGAGATCAATATATCAGTGATGAGGATGGTTAACATTCTCCCAGGAGTGGATCCTTCTGAACTTGATGGTGATGATGAGATCAATCAGTTATTTCTTCATGCTGATATATCGAAACCTGGGCAAGACTATGTTTTGCATTTTCTGTGCGGGTTGTACCCTGATGCTTTGGGAATTCATTCTGTTTCACTAAGACATAAGCTTGAAACCTCGGGACTCCTTGAGGCTCCATCCAAGTACAATGGTCCTAGCTTTGAGTAAGTCATTTCGTGCCTTAAACTATTTATAGTAGAACAGCTCTATGAAATATTATTTGTGTGATTTGCATTCTATGCTGTGATATCTTAAACAAATTTTTTGAAGATGTGTTAGACGCGACTTCATATTCCTGTTAATTTCTTAGAAATAGGCTGGAAAACAAAAACCCATCCTTAAACTGCTGCATACACTCTCGTGGAGCATGGGCTTGATATGGTGTATCCTGACTTGATTTTTTGCATCTCGGATACATTGTGGAGTTATAGTTCCTGTGCCAGCTTTTTGTCTAGCAGCAACACTATTTGAAGGGGTGCTACTTTCATAACATATTCTTAAAATCACATATTAAATCGTGTGCTCTTTTTATTGGGTATAGTTTTTGTTGATGTATGTCTAGGCTTACACACATCACTGGCTCACATTGTTTTGTAGTTACTTAATGCCCTTATGTATTTAGTTCTTGTTGTGAGTTTTTTGGTTTTCTTGCTGAACCTACGGATAAACAATACGGGGGATTGGCAGATCCATGGTTACAAGGGTATGCACTAAAAAAGTTTATTGGACATGTATTGCCAATTCGCAGTTACAGATATATTTTCTTTGTATTTTTACGCCAAAAAATGTTACGAAAAGAAAGGGAACAGGCCACAGGGGTAGCAAAGTTAGCAGAGATAACCCATGAGCAAATTACTGTCTGACCCTCAACTTTTGTTACTTTATTATGATACAAGCTAACTTCTTTAATTTGATCTTTACCTCAAGTTTCTCTTATATGTTTATTAGTTAAATTTGTCAATGTTTAGATGGATTGGTTACCTTCAACTTCCAACAGCTCAAGAAGTCTTGAGCTATTTATACAAGTCTTTTTTTACCATTATGCATATTTTTTTAACTCAATCCTCATAACAAGTAATAGTTTTTTATGAAAATTTCGAGTTTTTATTGATTTTAGCCAGTTATTATTTTTTTTTTTATTTTGTTAAATATTTAGAAAAACGACCTGATGGTTTATTATGAAATTTGGGCACTCAAAAAGATAAACCAAAGAGTGACAGCTTAAAAACATGATCGATATGAAGATTATGCATGCATTGTTAAAATTCAATACCAGATTTTATTATTTGCATGGGATGACAGCCTAGTGCACTGAAAAATATTTAACTGAAATAGGAAAGAGAAAGATATTATCCGATCATTGCATTGGATGACCTGCTGCTCTGCTAGTTAGCTGTAATCTATCTACCTTAATCCTATCCCATGTATACTAATTCCGTTGTAAAACATTATGCTCTATTTGGATGACATGAATGTGAAGGGGTTGGAATGAAATGATTCAATGCAATCTTAATAAAACTACTTTATTACATACTGTTTCATATGATTTAACCAATTGCTCTTGCCACTGATTTACAGAGCCCTTGATGATAAAATGAGGGATGCATTTCATGGTTACATCGAAGAGAGAGGTATAAATGATAGTCTGTTTCCCTTCTTACAAGCATGGCTTTACGTGAAGGATCATCGTAGTCTTATGCATTGGTTCAAATCAGTCGGGACATGTGTTAAACAGAGCAAGTAAGCTTCAGCAGAACTTTTAGGTTTCTCAGCAAACGTGGTTAACTGTGATACTTAAACTACCTAATTGATGTATCCTGCTTTTTGGGGTTAGCGTATGCTGATAGTCTGACACTCAACTATTTTCGATGTCAATCTTTCAGGTCATCGTTTCATTTATCTACGTAATATATGTCCTATTTATATACTTCAGTTCTTTTGCCAAAATATTATGCACATCTTGTGGTCTAGCTTTAGTCTTCTCACATTCATTTGAATCCTTATATGATTCGTCAAAATGATCATCTGAATTTCTAGATTGTCTAGAAAAAAATTGCTTATTTACACATTGGCCAAGATTACTTGTTAAGATAGTGGAGCATCATGTCAGTTATCATGTATAGATGTTTAAGTTCTTTTTTTCTCAAGCCACATAACATGGTCAGTAGTTGTTGATTATTACCAGCAATAGTGTTGTATTAGCATGACCAGACATCGACATCTTTTGATGGGGCATAAAGAACACCAAGAATAGGTTAACATAATAATGAAGCTTGTGACCTCACCTAGTTTTGTGAATGGGTGTCAAGAATGAATACGCTGATTAATAAACATAAGGGGTTAGCCGGTTTTTTCAAGGATCTGTCACAGCTAAACAATAAACTTAAACTATAAAGCCTTTGTGCATTACATGAGTTTATATTTAATCATGTATACTACTAGAAATAAGCTTAAACTATAAATACTCTTAATAACCCTAACCCTAACTCAAACAGAATTCCCTTCGGGCTTAAAACGCCACCACCATTTACCAATAAAACCAAATTGGAAGCTTTGAGGCTCTCAAAACTTAACCACCAACACCACTGACTTGGGAATTTCATAAGCATCTTAGTTGCTCACTTTCATTCAACTTATAAAAAGGTAACAGTTCTTGTCATGCTTGTTTGGGATTCTACCTGATTTTGGACAAACAATGCGAAACATTTATCCCTTTTTGAGGTGGAAAATCACATCTTTAAACCATTTAGAAATGAAATCATTAAAACCACGATAACTAAAATCTTATAATCTTATATTGTTGACGGATTTAGTTACAATGACTATTTATCACTAATTACAATGTAATATACGTCAATAAAAGCCGAAGAAAACACCAATCACCCTTGTGCCGAGAAAGACCTCCATAATAATTTTTCTTGCAGCGCGAGAAGACCCCTATACTAGTAATGTATTAAACCATAGAGGCGAGCATACACTATCCGGCCATGAGAGAAAACTCTGTTAAGCTATTGTTCTAAGCATGAATAAGTGAGTTAATCTCTTAACCTATAAACTACTCCTATCATGCATAATAATTAACCACTCAAAACGAATTTAGTATATTCATTGACTTTAATTAAACTTGAGATATATGAGAGTGGGGAACAATGGGCCATTCATGCCTTCATGGTCCAAGCAATTTTCAACTTACAGAAAGAAAAGGTTTTGCCTTTTGTTACCATCAATCTAAAAGTAAGGTGGGTATCATCAACTATTTCAACTTCTCCATATTATGTGGGCTACAAAAGAGATTTGGATCCCTTTTTTCTCCCATAGTGTAGGTCCATTCATGGTTACTTTGGTCAATTCATTATTCGCAATCTCAGTGGATTGGTCATTGTGCACTTGATTATATCAAATATAAGGGCTACAACCATTCCAGTTCAAATTTACCATACACTTGTAAGTTTTCTTTATTGATCGAACATGCCTCTTCGAAAACAATCAATCTTTTTTTTTTTTTTTTGAACGGCGAAAACAGTTTATCTTTATTATGGGATGAGAAGAACAAAAATGAGACGAGGTGAGTGAGTTGAGTGAGGCGAGCTGATGAGATCGAGACATTGAAGGAAAGAATGTGGATGACATTAAGAAATTAAGAATAGTTGAGAACCCTAATCTCCTATAGCTATTTGGTCATTGGAACTTATGTGACTTATATTGTTGACCGATTTGTTTGTAATTTAACAAATGCTTCGAGGCTTGCTAAATATCCATACTAATTAATCTTGTTCCTACGTTTCAAAGCAAATTTATTGTTAATATATATTATTGGTATCTCTAAAAATTATAAAATCTAGTAACGCACCTAACGTCTAAACTAACACTTTTTATTAAATTGAAGCATTAAGTGTAATTGTAGCAGTCGGATTTTATTATTTTCTATAAACTCGTTTGTAAACTCTCAACAAACACAAACAAACAATTAAAGAACAAATAACTTTTTGTTGAATATTTGTAAATACCTTCTTTTTTTTCTTTAATGTTGATGACACGTGGACGGTTTGTCTTATATTCTTATTCTTGTTTTCTTAACGGCATTTTAAAATATTAGGGTATGTCAAAAGTGACATGCATGCATAAGCTAACTTTGTTTTTAAATGAAATGTCACAATATTTTGTGTTAAGTACCAATTGGTCATCTCAAACTTTTATGACGCTGGAAAGAATAACAACTTTAATAGGATTGTACACTTTAAACTTTTTAAAGCAGTAAGTCAACATTGTACAAGTATTTAAGATATAATATGGAGTGTCTCAATCAATATCTAATGCATGCAAATCAATTCTCGAATTATATTCTCGCAGGATCGGCTTGTTATTCAGAATTCATATATCCATATTCGAAAAATCTAAAGTATCTAACTCTCTATTTAATTGGTTTAAATTGCATATAAGAAAGAAACATGTGATATATTTATTTTTTGAACTTTACACATACACGTCTGAAATATATGATTCACATTGTTTTAGACTTGATGAAAATGAATGTTTATCTAAAATCTTGGCCATAAGGTTAAAGAAAGAATCAAGTGATATGAGCCACAAGAGTGAGAAAAAAGGCACTAGAAATGTGAGACACAAGGCATGTTAATTGCCCATATTCAATGACAATGACCATGATGGATTGTATTGACTCTCTCACATGCCTAGCTAGCTTTTTCACATTGTATATTTGATGGTTCATGTCATGAGGCCAATGTGGGTCTCAACTTGTTTATTGTGTTGACTTTTTAACTACATGCAGCAAGTTGACTAAGCAAAATCTATCTTAATTGATTTCAAAAGAAAGCCCAAGGTTTCTAATAAATTGTAATGTCATTCCTTGTAAATATAGTATGTGGGTGGTTTTAGTCCTTATTAGCAAATTTAAACACAGTTTTTTTTTTTCACTGAATATGAATTTCTTATAACCCTTTTTTGACATAGGCATCACATAAGTTTTGATATATCTGTATGTAATGATTGTATTTTACAACACTTTACAGTAATACTTATGTTAACAGGAAGTACGTTTGATTTATAGTTGTATAAAAAACACAGAACGCCACGAGTTCGTTACGAATTGACAGTGATATTGAACATATATTAAAGGTCAACTTTTGGTTTGTTAGAGTATTGACAGATACTTGATTTAAAGTTGAGTGGCTTAATCAACATATCTCTCTTGTTAGACAGAAATGGCATAGACAATCTAGTATCCAATTTTATAATTACTATTCCATCGTTTGACTTATTGTATGATGGAACGAAAATGTTTTAGTATTAATCAAAATGTTTAATAGATCATTGTAATTTGTAAAGTCCTAATAATAACGAATTGTAGAGTATATTAAAAGTGTAAAACAGATCATGTTTTCCTTTCAGGTTGTCCGAAGCGGGTGAATTTTTGAATAAAAGACATATGTAACTTAACAGGGGTATTATGATGGCCGTTTTCGATAATTTCTTTAGCTATCACCAAGATATGTATCTAGTGAGGTTTGAACTTGAGACTTTTGTAAGAAATAAAGTGTATCTGACCACTAGACCACCTTCCTTTCTCTAGTTACCACCGCATGGTGTATTTAATGAGTTTTGAACCTTGCGTCTGACCACTAGACCATCTTAGTAGTGGTTCGATTTGAAATCTTAAATTTTGAACTTAAATTGTACACGACGTTTGGTTTTGGTTTGCAAAATTTCTTTGATCTTTATATTGTACTCCGTAGTTTAGTTTGACTCTTATTTTGTCTTCCAATATCATGGATCCATTAGAAATTGTTTTTGGTTAGACAAATAGGTTGCGTTTAGTTGAGAGAAACACCGTTGTTGTCCACCAAATGTTTTGTGGAAAACAAGGAAAACAGAGATCGCGTTCAAATCAACGTTTTCCAACAAAATGTTTTGTAAAACACAAATCTCTTATTTCCTAACTTAACAAGGAAAATTACAAAACAAATTTTAGTTGTTTTCCTTTGTAACCCTCAACACTCCCTCTCTTTCTTCAAAACAGAAAATAGAAACATCAACTAAACGCGTTTTTTATATTTTCAAGTGTTTTGTGGAGATTAATTCTCCTTCCAAATTTTTACAAAATAGAGATAGAAAATAAGAGAATTTGTTCTCTAACTAAACGCACCCATAGTATCTATCACTTTATTGTGATATGCAATTTTCTTTGTTTAGCTTTGTTTGAAAAAAGTTACATTTTTGTACACTATTTTTAAATGTCGTAACTTAATTTATTTACGTTCCAAAATGGTACAATATTTGAATAGCGTTGTTTGTTTGGGTATCTTTTTAACAACAATAGATTAATAGAGCTTGAGTCACAAGTTAAAACTAGTAATATCATAGCAAAGAAATTTGGTTGGTTCATTTACGTAGTAATGAATATTCGTAAAAGTATTATGTCATGATGACCAAGCTTAATTAAGCTTGAATTGCAAGAAATTTTGTATTTGATGCACAAGCTAATTTAACAAACCATTTTCAATACTTCAATGGGCATTACATGGTTTGTTAGGTGATTGCACCGTTTCTATTTACATATAAAAATCATATAAAATAATAAACAATTTCTCAAACGTTTAAATGATTAAAAAAAAAAGAAAAAAAGAAAAACTAGTTTATATGTCATTAAAAGATGGTAAGATTCTCTTACAAGCCTTCTTGAGCAAGAGGTTAAACCTCTTAGCGCATTTAAACAAGCGGCGAAAAACAAACATCTTTAATTGTCAATAAATTGCCTTTAAAAAAAACATATTTAATTTTATAAGTTATTAAAAGGTATTAAGTAATTTTATTAAGAAAACAAACACGACCTAAAATCGAACAAATCCTTTTAGGGATACATAAATTAACAACATAACAAATTGGCATCAAATAGAATTATGATCGATCGGCTATGTCAATTAGTAAAATATATAAATTTGTCTTTTTGTGTGTGGATACATGCTACTTCAAAGCTTTCAAGTATGATAAAGTCCTCTAGAAGGTATTTACCATCGACCATAGTTACAGTATTCGGTGTAGCAGGTTATAAACATGTTATAGAGCAAATTTGTTTTTTTTAATACGGTTAAATTGCATCGCGTACCGTATCATAGGCGTGGAAGTTATCCCCACAACGCATGGTTTGTGTGGCTTTGTGTTAGTGGAGTTTTAATTTTTCTTTTTCTTATTTTTAGTCAAATTGAGTTTTTTTTTTTTTTTTTTTTTTTTTTTAAATGTTATTTAAAAAAAATATTTTTTTAGTGTTTGTATTAGAGCATTTATAATGCATCAAGTTTTTAAGGATTTGATGCATTTAATGAATTAAATGCATCCTACTATTAAGAGCATCTACAATGCATCAAGTTTTTGAAAACTTTATGCATTTAATGCAAACCACATTTAATGACTAAGGTTTTTCTAAAAGACTTGAAGTTTATCAATCTTTTGCGAAAAGCTTTTCAAAAAGTGTGTGTTGCAATGCTAAAAACCCTATCAAAAAGCTTTTTAGTTTACCCATTATAGATGCTCTAATAAAAGAATTTGAAAGAATGACTTGAAGTTTATCAAACTTTTGTAAAAAGCTTTGAATGCAATGCTCAAAAACTCTCTAAAAAAGCTTTTTAGAATAGTACTCCCTCCGTCTCAATATAATTGTCCTCATTTCCTTTTTTGGATGTCTCATAATTATTGTCCACTTTCCTTTTATAGTAAAAGAAAGAGAATTTAGTGGAGGAATATTCTTTTTGAATGGCTGAAAATTAAAGTGGCCCTACTTTTATTAAATTGTGTGAATCTTGTATAGTGACAATAATTTTGAGACGGAGGGAGTAAAAAGCTATTGTTAGTTTTTGTATTGGAGATGCTCTTATATGAATGTCATAAGGTAAAAGCTAAAGTAATGTATTTATAAAACTTTTTTTGAACGGCGGCAATATATTAAGAGCTAGCAAACGCTAGCAGAAAAAAAATACAAAAAAGGATGAGTTTCAATATATTTGAACGGCGGTAACGTATTAATAAATTGAGCTGCACCTAGCACTCTACAATATATTGCATCACGGGGTGAGATCAATAAAAATCACATAAAAACTAAAGATCAAATGTATCAATCTCAACATCCATTTTTAATCAAATTAATTAAATTCACTTTCATCTTTATATTTAAAAATTAAATATCTTATAAACCATTAATAGTTAGATAAAACTGATTATACCATTGCGACAAGAATAAAATTATCTTTCTATAGAGATATAATATTGTATACTTTCGATGAACTTATTTTTTTTTATCGTTTTCTGCGTGTTTCGATATATTACACTATAAATGAAAATTTTAAAAATAATCTTTTGTGTTAACACAACTCCTACAAACTCTAAACCCTAAAAACCCTAACCCCTAAACCTTAAAAACCTAAACCCTAAAACCCTAAACCTCTAAACCTTAAACCCCTAAAAAACCCTAAACCTCTAAAACCCTAACCACTAAACCAAAAAAAACTAAACCCTAACCGCTAGACCGTAAGAAACCTAAACCCTTAACCTATAGAAAACTTAACCCAAAAAAGTCAAACCCCCAAACCCTAAAAACCTAAACCTAACCGTAAACCCTAAACCCACAAAAAGTCGAGAAACAAAATTCGTCGAAAGTATATGATGTGCGATATCAAATTAAAAGTAATTTTATGCTTGTCGTGAAGGTATGATTAGTTTCGTATAACGATCAATAGTTTGTGAGATATTCAGTTTTTAAAAATAAAAACGAAAGTTTATTTTATTGTTTTAATGAAAAAATAAATGGTTGATGATACTCCGTAGTTTATTTGATTCTTATTTTTTTTTTATTCTTTATTGAACCAAACTCATTGCATCACTAATCACTCTATATTCAACATTCATTAATAGTTTAATTATGTAAAAATGATTGTTGTTCATACTAATCAAGCTACAAATGAACCTAATGGTTTGATTGGTTGTTTTAGAAAAATGATTGGTGAAAATTTGAAGAGAGAAAATACTTAATGTAATTGTACAAGTGATTTATGCATTAGACATATATTTAAACTTGTGTTGTAGGTCTAAATAGCATTACTCTTAATTATATACCTATTATAACTTTAACTTAACAGTAGCGTATAAATACAGCTGATATGATATGGATGTATAGACAACAACTCGACATTTATTTATAAGATAAATTTATCGTTTTATACTTTTATATACTAACTTGCATTGTATATCTATCGTTATAATATTAGATTATTTTGATCGTACTTTGGCACAAACCATTAATATCAAAAACTACTAGCATAAATTATCTCTAAGAAGCTCAAAAGTCTAACATGTGTGTATAGATCGCGCAGTGAACTTGGTGACATTTTTCTATACACTTCACCATTTGTAACATTTTATGTAATTTTCTTTTGAATATTTAAGTTTCACATATGATTTTTTTTAATAACAACTAATTATCTCACAATATATAATCTATATCATATATACTAAAGAAGATTTGAATACACAATCATTAAATTAGAAAGCTTCACACACAACAAGATGTATATTCGGTCACAAACTCTATAGTCATCGTCGATATCCCTCTTTCAGTAGTCAATACCAAAGGGGTGTTTGAGGTTGCGTTTTAGACCTACTTATATGTTAATTGTGTTTGTATATGGAGATATTTAAATAAGTATGTGGCAAAAACAAGTGATAAATCACTTTTACATTCCAAAAGTCTCAAAACGAGGTTTTACAAAAGTAGATAGGAACATGCTTTTGGAAAAGCAGACCTTGTGGAGCAATAAATAAGTAGACAATTTACAATAATACCCTCAAATAACATTACTTAAGGATGCGTTTTGTATGAGTATATGAGCATATGGATATGGGTATTATACCGATTAATGGTGTTTGGTTTGTTGGTCCGAAAATGAAATAGGTATATCATAGTTATAGACTTATTATCCATCAATTTGATGTCTATGAAATCTATTTTGTAAGCCCTCACTTTTTCACTACAAAATTCAAATGTCTATACAGTTTTTTATATCATATTTTGTCATTCAAACATAAACAATCGTAATAATACATTTTTTCATATCTATTATCATTCTACTCAATACCAAATTCGATGTCCATTATGATTCCTAGCAACAAACCAAACAACCTCTAAATCTGCTCAAATCATTCCTATCCTTTTTTAATTCGACCATATTTCAATTTTTTCCATCGAATATATTTGGTTTAGATTATTCCACATATTATAAAGTTGGTCTTGGTATGTTGGCTTTAACATATACGTGGCTTAAATACATGAACTTAACCTACAAAATATATAATTTAAAATAATTCAGAGAAACAAGGCTTAGCTATCGTAATAAAAAGGACAACTATATAGAATACTTATATATTTAAGATATTTTGTGCTCCGTACAAAATATTGTCACATTTGATAAAAGTAAATTATAAAATATCAACATTAAATAATCTTTAATAATTTTTTTTTCATTTTACAAGTCAACTCTGTAAATAATCTGTTTTGTCAAATACTAAAAAAAACTGATTACCTGATTAATTATTGTAATATCAAACGACATAAATGAATCCAAACACTACATTTTAAAACCATGTTTTGCAACAATCGATTATTCGATTATTATTTTCAAAATACGTAATCTATTTTCAATAAACGATGTCAAACACCACCTAACACTAACTTCTATGAAGAAAAACTAAGTTTTGATTCAAATGCGTGTGACAACGTATTCAAACTGTATAAACTTACCTGTCAAATGTTGCATACACAACTAAGATACATAAGTTCGTCGAGCAAATATAAGACTCGTCAATCGTCATTATCTAAAAAAAAAAAAAAACAAAAAACAAAACAAAAAGCCACTGACTGCCAAGAAAGTGCATTTATCCCTTTCAATGGTTACAAATATGGTGAGCTGTAAACATCAAACTAAATCAGATTGATTTTATTGCTTTATTAGCTTCGTAACTAATTCGTGCTACATATTTTCGTTGACATCCACATCAACCCTATGTTCCATTTCACACCTTAAAATGTTGTATTCACATTTAGACGTCACGAGTATATATATATAAAATAAACATAACATATTTCCCATTTAGATGTTATCAAGCAAATAATCAATTAATTGTATATCGTGTAAACCTTTTTTTTTTTTTTTTTTTTAATGATTATTTTTTGTATCTAAGTTTACATCTTATTGCCAGAAAAAAAATCGTTAACTTTTATGATTTACAAAATTTGGTTACCAAGTACATACTTGTAGTTTTAAATTTCAGATCATGATTATCCGTTCTAAAATATAGAATTAAGAAAATAAAACAATATTACCACAAAATCAAGCCTGGCTACACCTACAATCACAATGCCTTTTGGACCTGATTATAAATTTGTCATATCTCATGCCTACATGGCTACATACATTAAACCAAAAATGCATGCTTGCTCAAAATACTTTAACTTATCTTAAATTAGTTAGAAGTAATTAACTAAATAGATGTTAGGTTACTCTTTTGGACCATTGAATCTATAAACCAAAATATATGTCTTGTATGTATACATGATGGATGAAGACTACACCACCAATGAATGAGTCACCATGCAATTAAATAAAGAAATAAATTAAACCATATTTCATCGTCAAAACAACCCTAAGCATAATCCATTGGGGTCACTAATAATTGATTTAAGGATACACTTGACATAAACCAAAATAAAAAATTAGGCCACTCATAACTTAGGTAACCTATTAGGGTTAGCATTGTTGGTAACTTACACCCACGATTATTGATCACACAATGAAAGCCAAACAATAAAGAAAACGAAAAATAATACATAATTTTCAGGTGAAAAACCTCCTAAACAGTAAAATCCACGGATCCGCAAGCCACTTAACATCCACAATATGAAAGATATTGTAAAATTGGAGACACTCAACTCTCGACACTGTTGAATATCCTCACACTACTCTCAACGGTTAATTACAATAACGGAATTCGTCTTTGTCGTTATTGAATCACCGAAATCATCACATGGACGGGGTGTAACTCTCATAAAACCTCTCATTTTTTCTCATCTCATTCTCAAAATTCCATAACTAATGATCCCTGTTTATAAGGAACATCATCTTCTTCTCTAAGCTAACTAATCCCAAAGCTAACTTATTCCACAATTAAGGATGTGTTTGGTATGGGTATATGGGAATTGGTTTATGGGTTTCATACCTATTAAAGGTGTTTGTTTAGTGGCCCATGAATGAAACGGGTATATCATAGCCATAAACTCATTACCCACTAATTTGGTGTTTATGAAATCCATTCTGCGGGCCTCTATCTTTTCCACTACAAAATTCCAATATCTACACTTTTTCATAGCATTTTTTTTCATCCAACCATAAAACAATCGTAATCACACACTTTTTCAAATCCATTGTCATTCTATCCTATACCAAATTTGATACCTATTGTGATTTCTAGCATCAAACAAAACAGCCCTAAACTCCTTTTAAAATATGCAATACACATCATTCCTTAATTTAGATTATTACTCCCTCCGTCTCAAATTTATTGTCAGGAGACAAAAAACACAAAGTTTAATAAAAGTGGGGCCACTACAATTTTAAACCACACAAATAGAATATTCTCTCACAAAATTACCTTTTTATTACTAAAAATGGAAGGTGGACAATCATTTTGAGACAACCCAAAAAGGAAATATGGACAATAGATTTGAGACGGAGGGAGTACTATATTAGTTAACAACTCTATTTTAGTAGGAGTTAATTGGGGAATAAGTTAACTTTGGGAATAATTTAGCTTAAGGAATAAGCTAGGGTTTTCTTATAAACAGGGATCATTAACTATGAAGTTTTGAAAAGCATGTGAGAAAAGGAAAGGCCTTATGAGAGTCCCCTTCCGTCCCGTGTGGTGATCTCAGTGATTCAATTGTTACACCGATTTTGACATTAATGTTTTTTTAACAACTAATAGGTAACGTATAAAAACAACAACTCTCAAGTAGTCTTTTCTTTCTATACTAAAGAAATTGACCGATAACCTATAAGGGCATCCACTATGGTGGGTTTATGAAAAGGTTTAAGAAATATGAAAAGGTTTATGTTTATTTCAACCATAGTGGACACTCATTTCATGTCTATATGGCATGAAGAGGTCCTAACTCTTGAACCTTTTCATGAATTTAATACATTTAATACATTTGTTAAAAAATACATTTTATGAACTTGCAAAAGTTTATACTATAGTGAATATAGGTTTATAAAATCAAAAGGTCTAAAATTTATTGATGTATTAATGTATAAACCTTTGTAAAAGGTTTATCATAGTGGATGCTCTAAAGTTGTATAATATTCATTCCATTATTCATAACTCATTATTAAGATTCAAAAGAAGTTAAAATGACTTAATCTATGAAAATCCGATGGTTTCACTTTTAAAACAAAGGGGGTGACATGTCGTAGCAGAAGCAATCTAGGTTCTCGTCTGCATAATAAGCAAGAAAGGCAATCTTCTAAGTTATCTACCCTTCTCAATCATCTCTACAAGCTCATTACTGTATGTTTGGCAAAACTAGCTGTAAGCTGTATGCTGTAAGCTGTAAACTGTAAGCTGTAAGCTGTAAACTGCAAAGCTGTTAATATGAGCTACAAGCTGTATCTTTTTTTTAATAAAAGTGTTTAGTAAGTTAGCTGTTAAATGTAATTATAAGATGTAAAATGACATAAAAGGACAAATCTATAATTGTAAATAAATGTTTGGAGGGTATATTAGTAATTTAAAGTTTTAACAGCTCATAGATATTTAAAAAGCTTCATGAATCAGCTTTTCATTTTGGAGCTATTTGTTTGAAATAAAAGCTTGTAGCTAATGCATCCAAACGAAGCTACTTAGTTTATAAGAGATTATTTTGTAACAAAAAGCTAATAGCCCCTCCAAAAAGCCCCTGACAAACAGGCCAATGATGCACAAAGTACGAGGTTAGCTATAAAGCTAAGTGAGTGACACGGGTTTATTAGTAATAAACAACACATTATAACTTCAAATAATTCATTATTAGAATAATGAAAATACCATTTCACTTACCAAGTAATCATCCTAGAGCTAACAAAAATTTGGGTCTAAATGTTACTCAATACACTTAACCAAGGATCTCAAAGTTTTGTTTCACTTAAGGTACTCGTACTGCTACCTCGGGGCATATACGGTTCAACTATCGTACTACACGAGTTACTCATATTGCTACCTGGGGTCATATACAGATCAATAACCGTACCTGCTTGAGGTACTCACATTGCCACCTGGGGCATATGCGTATCAACTATCGTACCACTCGAGGTATCAACTATCGTACCACTCGAGGTACTCATATTGCCACCTTAAGGCATATACGGATAAACAATAACCATCAACACTAATGATCAACAAATTAAGCTAACTCATTTGTATACATATGAGCACAATCATCAAATCAAGCTTTATAATATTAAAACAACGTTATAGTGCATCCCCGTTTGTAAATCCATCATGTACTCACCTTGAGGTCCAACTAATAGCTCATAAGATTGTTCACCCGACTTCATTTATCACCTATACAATTAAATGTTTATTTTATTTATAATTATTAGTACAAATCTATGAATAATGATAAAGTTGACTCACACGTGCTTATGCACTCTCGTATACCTTAAAAGGTATAGACAATAATTATATTCAATGCTTTGAAACCCAGGTTTGTGATCGACCCGGCCAAAACACCGGGTCAACCGGTTCAACCGCCGGGTCAACCCGGTTAGACCCGGTTTTATGCATATGTCCAAACATCTATTTCTAATTGTCCAAACATAATGTCCAAACACTAGTTTTGCAGTGAAAAAAAAGCAAAGAATCATTTTTCATGCTCTAAACAACAAATCAAAGGTGGACAAGGATATAAACCTGCATAATTTTCTAAACAACCATAAATGCTACGGGATTACATGTTTCATACTTCAAAAGGCATAAATCCTACGAGATTACAAGTTTCATACTTCTAAAGACATGCATCCTACGAGATTTACAAGTTTATTTTTTGAGGTTTAATATATTGTTGCCTTTCAAAAAAAAAAAAAAAAAATGATAAAAACCAAACCCTGCCGGGTTTCAAAACCCGGGTTGACCCGGGTCACTTAAAACCCGCCGGGTCTAAACGGTTGACCCGTTTTTTAAAACCCGGGTTTTTTTAACCCGTTTTTTTGTCCGGAACCGATCCAACCGGTTAACCCGGCCGGGTCGACCCGGGTTTCAAAACATTGATTATATTGGCACCAAGGCATGAACTGTACCAAAACTTAAACAAACAACAACTCAATTAACTACCAATTCTGGATCATCTTGAAAGTTTGACAACCTAACATAATCTAGAAGCTGAAACCAATTTTACATTAAAGTAGAAATTCATACCTTTTCAACAACATAGGGCACGTCTCAATCCAAGTTACGGTTGATATTATACAAATTTAACAAAACTGATAAAATATGCACTAAACACCTACGACCTGCACTAATTTCTTTTTGAGAAATTATACCATTAGTTTGATTTTCTAAATTTATGTTATTAAAAAAAATGTGAATTTCAGTATTTAGTTTAAGTGGTACATAATATAAACCGCTTATTTTTTTGTACAGTGGTCGTAAGTTTGCCACTATTGTATTGTATATTTTTGGATTTTCCGAGAGTTGGTAATTCGGGATAACCAACTTGGTATGTTTCATTGTTGATGAAGTTGATCGAAGTATATTTGAGTCTTATTTGCGTATCATTAATGTGTGTGTTTTCCATGTTAAAGCGTGAGTTAGTCAATGATAAGTGTCTCTTTCGGGTTTGTGGTATGATAGTAGCTAGTAAAAATTGGTTGTGTCGAACTTAACCTATTTGCTTTGTTTATTTTCTATTTACACCAATTATAAATGTTTCACATTCCTTATCCGACCCTTATTCATTCTTCATCCAACCTTTGATTTATTGAGATTAGGAATCTGTGGTCGTCGTTACGATCATGTATTCGTGATTTTGTCGCCCTTTTTGATATAATATCATTGGAAAGATTACCTAGTCCTAGACTTTAGCTTATTCGAGCTTGTAACATATTGGTTTTCACAAACACACAATCAATAACACATGAGAATCGAATGAGATGAGTTTTAGAGAGAGAAAGTGAAGAGAGTTGGGAACTTCTAGTGAGACAAAGAAAAATGTATATTGACGCTCCAACCCTTTGCCTTGCTAGGCAAAGGGTATTTATAGTGTTTTACATGAAACGCCTCCTACGGGCTGTGGATCAGGCATACAATGGGTAAAGACCCATCCGTCCTCCAGGGTGTTACTTAACTAACTACTAATTATAACTAAATGACTACGACTATGAGCTTTCTAACGAATACATATACTTGAGGTGACCGAATCTTTAACTACCGGATTTTCTAAATCCTAACAATCTCCCCCTAAGGGAGGTCACCTCAATTAAAAACAGATATTACATTTTGGTGTTCTTGAATTCTTGATAAAGTTCTTTGCTCTGTAGCTCGTAGCCTTTGATTCTTCATATTCTGCATGTGTTGTATTTCAAGTGGAGGTCTTTAACTGATCCACGGATTGTTTGTTCTTTGAGCCTTCTTAGAGATCATCAGCCACATGAAATCTCTTGACTCATCCTTTGTTGTATTGCCAATATGTGAAGTTGTGACTTTTGGATCGACATGCTCACAGTTTTGGATCATGATATCTTCTCATCAGAGTAGCGGAAGTATGGATTGAAAATATCATAGCCAAGTTATGAAGATACGTACTTATCATGATTTCTTTAGATGTGAGTGTGATGCGCGAGCATGCGGTAATGGATTGACTCCTCAATTCTGATCAGCTGCAACCGTCGGGTGTCCCTGCAAACAACAGTTAGCAAGAAAGCGCACGAAAGTGTCTTTGATCACTTTCGTTAAATGGGGTTGCAAGAACCACGGTTCCCCGTTGATCAGTACAAGTACTGCCTGTGATCAGGTAGAATTCCGAAGAATCTCCTTGATAGGGTTTCACAGCTAATCAAGCCATTCTCAAACCGGAACATATCAAAGAAGACAGCACAAAGTGAGTGAACCAGCGAATTGAGATTCACTGATTGGTGAAAAGTGATTTGAAAAACAATCGAGTATTGCTTAATAGAAAGAGTTTTGCAATACAACGAAGGTTTTATGAAAAACATTAATTTTCAATCATAAATACCTTTTATTTTGAAAGGTTAATACACAGTCGATGTGCTAGAGAAAAGAGTTGTTGAGCACAATGCCCGGTTTTTCAAAGGTATCCGTCAATCAATTTCCTAGACCAAGGTTGATTCAAGAGTAAATCGCCCCATCATTTCTGTCCAGTTGTCACAAGTTTGATCTTTTGAGAAGATCTCACATGTCACCCACCTAGAGCTTGTTTGATGTTGGCTTTAGAAGGATTTCCATCTTCATCGTGCATACTTTATGTTAATACAAATATCGTCATTAAACGTTATTTATATTTTTGATCTTTACCTAAGTTTTGTTAACGACAAAAGTAAATTTAATTTATAAAAGCTTAAAGCTTGTCAAGTTTAATAGATATTAAAACAAGCTTTCTCAAACAATATATTCATCATTCAAGCATTTACATTTGTGATTAGTGACATCTTGATATGACTCTAATCATTATGTATGATAGTAGTTTTTAGAATGTGTTAGGTTCTTAAAACCAAACACTACTTAAGCATTTGCATATTTCTAAAAATAGAAATACAACATATGACATAATGTATTACATCATGGAAATCATTGGAAGATTCCATTAGATATTTTGTGTAGATTTGTACTCTTCATATCTTGCACAATCTCACTTTGATAGAGTTGACTTTGGCAAGATTTGATATCTTGGCTGTCAGACCCGGCGGTACCAAAATGGTACACGGGCGGAACCCTTTTAAGGGGTCCGCCGTCCGTGGACGCTCCTGTCCATTTTGGCTATAAATAGCAATGCCAAGCCAAGTAGTTTTATATCCCTTTCCAACATACTCTCATACATATCTTCTCTCTAACCTTTCTAACTCAGTTGCATATCATATTAGTGATCTCTTTTGTAGCATAGAAGATCAAGTCATATTCAAGCTTCAACGAGAAGTTGGAAGTCTTGTTTGTTTAGTGTTGTATGATCTAGTGTTGATCCATACTTCATTGTTGTATCAAACCATCATAATCTTGTGAGTGTGAGTGGTTAGTATTTTAGTCCTCAAAATACATTGTGTGTGGGAGTAGTTGTACCCTTGAAAAGAACTCGACATCTAGCTTAGTGTCGGAAATAGTGTAAGCGAAGTGTAAAGGTTTTCTCCGCCGGTGAAAGGAGCTTGTTGACTAGTGAAGTTAAACTCTCGAGTGTGAGACTCGGGGAGTGGAGTAGGGCAAGGAAAAAGAGTCCTTGTAGGCCGAACCACTATAAACAACTTGTCGTGGTTTGATCATTTCTTTCCTTATTTACTTATTACACATTGCTTGCATATTTCATTAACATACTCAAGATCAATATCAATTGATCTTTCTATAAGTTTCAAAACAAAGTTTTTAATTGGTAAACTATTCAACCCCCCTTCTAGTTTTCTACAATTGGTACCAGAGCCTCGTTGCTCAAGAATTTCTAAAATAACTTGTATTTTATAAACTTGAAACGATCCATTGATTCTGAAAACTTTAAAGAAGGGCAATCTATGCAAAGACCACCAATCTTTGAAACCAATGGATTTATCTATTGGAAAAACCGTTTTGAAACATATGTAAAATCAAAAGATATAGATCTTTGGTTTATTATTGTTAAAGGAGATTTTAGTTCTACAACAAAGGATATTTCCGTTGATGAACAAAAGAAATTAGTTGCTAAAAATAATGAAGCTAAAATGATGCTTTATAATGCTTTACCTAGAAAAGAATATGAAAGAATGTTCATGTGTGAAACCGCCAAAGATATTTGGGAATCTTTAATTGTTACACATCAAGGTAATTCACAAGTCAAGGATAACAAAATTGATCTTCTTGTTCAACAATATGAACAATTTGTTATCCCTGAAGATGAAACCATTGATTGTGGCTTTGCTCGTTTCAACACTATCATCACATCACTTAAAGCACTTGATGAATCTTTTCGTAGTAAGAACTTTGTCAAGAAATTTCTTAGAGCACTCCATCCCAAATGGAGAGCTAAAGTGACCGCTATTGATGAATCAAAAGATCTCTCAATAATGTCACTAGACGAGCTAATTGGCAACCTTAAAGTTCACGAAATGGTAATGGAGAAAGATTCGGAGATCATCAAAGGAAGAAAGGAAAAGATCAAATCCGTTGCTCTAAAAGCAAAGGCGGAATCAAATCCGGTAGTGAAGATGAGGAGTATGCCATGGCCGTTAGAGATTTCAAGAAGTTCTTTAGAAGAAGAGGAAAGTTTGCAAGACAACCTCGAGAAGAAAAGAAGCCATTCCGAAAAGATCGGGATGATAAGAAGAGTAAAGGTGAAAGAAAGTGTTTTAGATGTGGTGATGCAAGTCATCTCATAGGAGAATGTCCCAAGCCACCTAAAAGCAAAACTCAACGAGCTTTTGTAAGTGGTGCTTGGAGTGATAGTGAAGACGATGAAGAATCAAGCAAGGAGGAGATCGCTCTAATGGCACATGAGTCAAATGAGGTATGCTTGAAAGTTGGATTAGAACCTGATGAATGGATAAAAGATAGTGGATGCTCACGACACATGACGGGAAACAAAAGTCTCTTACAGTATGGGAAACTAAAGAACATAGTAGTGATGAAATTTGGAAGAATCAAGAGAACTGGGAAATTGTTTGTTGGAGATTTTTTGAAGAATCTGGAGTTCATGTTCTGGAGCTGGAAACTGGTACAATGATTCATATGTTTGCTGATAGAAGATATCCTCTTACAGTAGATCTTATGAGGAGGATGCTAGAGCATGGAATGGAAGTTGAAGAAGATAATGAAATTGCTTGTATGTTCATCAATCTGTTTATCAACTGGACTACAATTGCTGATGATGAGGAATAACTGGTATGAATTTATTGAATAAATTATTTTTTGATAAAACAGTACTTTATTCAAAGTACTGCTGGTCAAACAGTACTTTAATCAAAGTACTGCTTGCAGCTTTTAACCAGTTAAGTAATTTTTGAAGAAAACTTTTGTTAAGTAACAAATATTTTAAAACAAAGGTTGAATAAATGGTTTTTGTGATGATAACATCAATAGGTTATTAATCCACCATGGTTACAAAAGGATTGACTAATCCATGAGCAAACGGCTCTGGTAAAGATATATCAAATCCGTTTTTAGTTGACAACTTGCTAATAAGTTGAATGGTAATCAACTCACCATATCAGTAATGTGAAGAGTTGGCTAGCCCACAAGAAAATGGCTTGTGGTAAAGGCCATGGAAAAACCATTATATGGTAATTAGTTCACCATGATGAAAGAACTAACTAGTCCAGAAGGGTACAACTTTTGGTAAAGACAAATCAAATCTGTTGATAGCTGATGATTTGCTAAAAATCATATGGTTATCAGTGTACCATGGTCTTACACACCAAAATATTTGGCTACTCCAGAGTTAATAGATTTGGTAAAGAGATCTAAATCCATTAAATTTTTAATGATTCACCTCTCACAGGAGTTAATACACCTGGAAGTGATGAGAATAGTTTGCAACTTAAACTGAATTAATGTACAAATTGTCATATGTTGCTGTGTTGCTGAAAAGATGGAGCTTGCTGGATGATGCTGTAAAAGAATATTTCTAAAGATACTTTGACTATGCACATAAACTACAAAGATACAATCCAAAGGCAAAGACACAATCTATCCTTAAAGATGAAGCTGATAAAGATAAATTCACAAAGGAACTTGAAGTCAAACAAGTAGAATTCAAGTTAGGGGAAGATTGTTGGGATATGAAAGTGCTGAACAGTTAAAGAACTGAAGATTAATCAAAGTACTGCTAAATGATAAAGTCAAAGTACTGCATACGAAGTCAAAGTACTGCAAGATCAAAGAACTGTATTATTCGTTTATAGAAAGTATTGTAATTCTAGAATATTCTATGTTAGATTACTTGACGTACAAGGATACAAATTGTAAACCGACTAGGATATCCTTGAGCCTATAAAAGGACTCCTAGATTGGCATAAGATGTACGTGATTTTATTAGAGTTTTAGAGAGAAGTTCGATATTATTAAAGTTATTTAAGATCTGCATAATAAGCAGAGTTAGAGTTATTAATAAAATCGTTTATAGTTAAAGTTATTCTTCTTAGCTTTGTTAAGTAAATTCCGCATACTTAATAGAGTTTGCTCAGTGTTTCTTTGTTAATAACTTAGGATTTATCCGAGGTTATTAAACCTAAACAAGCTATTTAAGTTAGTTTGGTTAGAGTATATCGATCCAACATTATTTTTCCAAATCCATTTAAGACCAATAACATAGACCCCTTTTGGTTTTTCAACCAATTCACATACTTTAAGTCGTTTAAACTGATTAAGTTCTTTTTGCATGGATTCAATCCAGTTATCATAAGTCATTGCTTTTTTAATGTTTTTGGGTTCAGATTGGCAAATGGTAAGTGCATAAATGCAATGTTCACCGTCAGTCTGAAGGCGTTGTCTAGTTACTACTGGTTGATTCGGGTTTCCAATGACGTTCACAAGAGGATGGTCTTTGGTCCAACGATTGATGGAGGGTTGATGTTGATATACATTATGCAGATTGGGAGGATTCAAATGGCTTGTAGATGATTCCGCAACATCTGAAGAAGCAGTTGCATTTGCGAAAGGGTAAAAGAACGCATTTGGATCATAATCTGCAGATGTAGGTACTTCATGATTCAGAAGATCATCAGCCGGTTCAGCGTCATTGGATGCGGTTTGTTCGGCTATTGTTGTTGAATCAATTGGAGGTGCTTCTTCAACAGTTGTTGTTGTTGCAGGTGTATCTGGTATTGGATTATTATCAGGTTGAGCAACGGAAATATTTGATACATCTGGAGCACGTTGATCAATATCATCACTAAACAGAGGAGCAAATAGATGTTCCATTTGACGTCGAGTAAGCTGTAAGCTTGGTTCAGCTGATGATGGGGTTTGGGGGAAGTTTAGTCGGTTATGTCCGGGTTCCAAGCTGTTTTGCTCATAAGCCATTTCTCTAAGCTCATCGAAATTTACATGAATCGTTTCCATAATCTGCCTTGTGTGACGATTCCATATCCGGTATCCTTTAGAATTTTCACAGTATCCAACGAAGAATTTTTGGGTCTATTATAGATTTGATGATACAAAACAAGAAGAATGAAACATGAAGGACTAAATGTGACAAGAAGGGAAACTACAAAAAGATGAAGGATTTGGAAGATTCTAGAAGATATGTTTAAAAGAATATTTAGTTTCCTAATTGTATTATGATTCCTCTTGTAAACCCTAGATGTCTAGTATATAAAGAGACATATGGTCATTAGTTTTAGGGTACGTACAAGATGTAGACGTCTAAAGGTATGTGTGTGTGGGAACCTAGACGTAGGGAAAACGTCTAGGGTTTAGTTAGTTAGTGATTAGATTAAGTCTTTGATCTTTATTATAATTAGTTAGTTTATGATAATAAAAAACCTTGTTCATAATAATGTTGATTCTATGTTTGAATAACCGCTTTCATTATTATGTGTTCCTAGATATAATATTAGACCTCGTCTAAGAGCTTACAACGATCTTAACATGTGGTATCAGAGCCTGGGGCTCGTGATATCTAGGGATCTACAAGGTTTTTGTTAATACAAATATCGTCATTAAACGTTATTTATATTTTTGATCTTTGCCTAAGTTTTGTTAACGACAAAAGTAAATTTAATTTATAAAAGCTTAAAGCTTGTCAAGTTTAATAGATATTAAAACAAGCTTTCTCAAACAATATATTCATCATTCAAGCATTTACATTTGTGATTAGTGACATCTTGATATGACTCTAATCATTATGTATGATAGTAGTCTTTAGAATGTGTTAGGTTCTTAAAACCAAACACTACTTAAGCATTTGCATATTTCTAAAAATAGAAATACAACATATGACATAATGTATTACATCATGGAAATCATTGGAAGATTCCATTAGATATTTTGTGTAGATTTGTACTCTTCATATCTTGCACAATCTCACTTTGATAGAGTTGACTTTGGCAAGATTTGATATCTTGGTTGTCAGACCCGGCGGTACCAAAATGGTACACGGGCGGAACCCTTTTAAGGGGTCCGCCGTCCGTGGACGCTCCTGTCCATTTTGGATATAAATAGCAATGCCAAGCCAAGTAGTTTTTCATCCCTTTCTAACATACTCTCATACATATCTTCTCTCTAACCTTCCTAAGTCAGTTACATATCATATTAGTGATCTCTTTTGTAGCAAAGAAGATCAAGTCATATTCAAGCTTCAACGAGAAGTTGGAAGTCTTGTTTGTTTAGTGTTGTATGATCTAGTGTTGATCCATACTTCATTGTTGTATCAAACCATCATAATCTTGTGAGTGTGAGTGGTTAGTATTTTAGTCCTCAAAATACATTGTGTGTGGGAGTAGTTGTACCCTTAGAAAGAACTCGACATCTAGCTTAGTGTCGGAAATAGTGTAAGCGAAGTGTAAAGGTTTTCTCCGCCGGTGAAAGGAGCTTGTTGACTAGTGAAGTTAAACTCTCGAGTGTGAGACTCGGGGAGTGGAGTAGGGCAAGGAAAAAGAGTCCTTGTAGGCCGAAACACTATAAACAACTTGTTGTGGTTTGATCATTTCTTTCCTTATTTACTTATTACACATTGCTTGCATATTTCATTAACATACTCAATATCAATATCAATTGATCTTTCTATAAGTTTCAAAACAAAGTTTTTAATTGGTAAACTATTCAACCCCCCTTCTAGTTTTCTACAATTGGTACCAGAGCCTCGTTGCTCAAGAATTTCTAAAATAACTTGTATTTTATAAACTTGAAACGATCCATGGATTCTGAAAACTTTAAAGAAGGGCAATCTATGCAAAGACCACCACTCTTTGAAACCAATGGATTTATCTATTGGAAAAACCGTTTTGAAACATATGTAAAATCAAAAGATATAGATCTTAGGTTTATTATTGTTAAAGGAGATTTTAGTTCTACAACAAAGGATATTTCCGTTGATGAACAAAAGAAATTAGTTGCTAAAAATAATGAAGCTAAAATGATGCTTTATAATGCTTTACCTAGAAAAGAATATGAAAGAATGTTTATGTGTGAAACCGCCAAAGATATTTGGGAATCTTTAATTGTTACACATCAAGGTAATTCACAAGTCAAGGATAACAAAATTGATCTTCTTGTTCAACAATATGAACAATTTGTTATCCTTGAAGATGAAACCATTGATTGTGGCTTTGCTCGTTTCAACACTATCATCACATCACTTAAAGCACTTGATGAATCTTTTCGTAGTAAGAACTTTGTCAGAAAATTTCTTAGAGCACTCCATCTCAAATGGAGAGCTAAAGTGACCGCTATTGAAGAATCAAAAGATCTCTCAATAATGTCACTAGACGAGCTAATTGGCAACCTTAAAGTTCACGAAATGGTAATGGAGAAAGATTCGGAGATCATCAAAGGAAGAAAGGAAAAGATCAAATCCGTTGCTCTAAAAGCAAAGGCGGAATCAAGCGATGATGATGAATCTTGTTCCGGTAGTGAAGATGAGGAGTATGCCATGGCCGTTAGAGATTTCAAGAAGTTCTTTAGAAGAAGAGGAAAGTTTGTAAGACAACCTCGAGAAGAAAAGAAGCCATTCCGAAAAGATCGGGATGATAAGAAGAGTAAAGGTGAAAGAAAGTGTTTTAGATGTGGTGATGCAAGTCATCTCATAGGAGAATGTCCCAAGCCACCTAAAAGCAAAACTCAACGAGCTTTTGTAAGTGGTGCTTGGAGTGATAGTGAAGACGATGAAGAATCAAGCAATGAAGAGATCGCTCTAATGGCACATGAGTCAAATGAGGTATGCTTGAAAGTTGGATTGGAACCTGATGAATGGATAAAAGATAGTGGATGCTCACGACACATGACGGGCAACAAAAGTCTCTTCTCATCATACCAAGAGTATGACGGAGGTAATGTCACTTTCGGTAGCAATCTCAAAAGCAAAATCATTGGCAAAGGTACGATTGCTCATAACTCCCTAACTATTGAAAATGTTGCTCATGTGGATAGGTTAGGATTTAATCTACTTAGTATTAGCCAACTATGTGATAAAAAGTATAAAGTACTATTTGATGAAAATGGTAGTAAAATACTAAAAGATGGTATCACCATAGCTAAAGGAGTTAGGAAAAATAACATATACGTCATGAAAATAGATAAAACATATAATGACAAACTTTGCTTAACAACATTAGACGATAGCTCATCTCTTTGGCATAGACGCTTAGGTCACGCTAATATGAGACTTATACAAAA
Organism: Chrysanthemum seticuspe; assembly: GCA_019973895.1. NCBI lineage: Eukaryota > Viridiplantae > Streptophyta > Magnoliopsida > Asterales > Asteraceae > Chrysanthemum > Chrysanthemum seticuspe. The sequence continues at coordinate 170,719,237 of BPTQ01000002.1, read as the reverse complement.
CTGATGAGTGTCTAAATACTCATCATTTTTGTACAATCTAAACTGCAAAATCATCTGAAAACACTCAAAAATGCATCAAAATGATGAAAATATCACAAATCAGTGTTTTATGTGTTTTAAATGCAAAAATATCAAAATCAGATGAAAAACGTATCAAGTTTGCAAAATTGGCAGTTTTAGTCCCCCAAGTTTCAAAAGTTGTCAAAAACAGTCCCTGGTATATCAAAATAAAGAAAAATGTCATTTAAGGTCCATGGGATTCAAAAGTTGTTAAAATAAACCTTCAAAGTTTAAAATTTGCAAAATTACAAGTTTGGTCCCTGGAGTTATAAATGTGACAGTTTTGGTCCTTGGAATTATAAAAAATTGGATTTTATCAAATATGGTCCTTGTATTATTAAAGCTTGGCAAGTTTGACCCTTGTGATAAGTTTGAAAAAGTGTCAAGTTCAGTCCTCAGCTTTGGATAATTTACACTTTTGGTCCTTGTATTCTACTTAATCCAAACGGACACCTTATGTATTAATATCAAAAACCCAATCCAACACATCCAAGGCCCAAACCCAGCTGCTGGCCCAAAACCCGACCCCTTTGTATTATTAGCCACGGGTCAACGAAAGTCAAACCAGAGAAATACCGCCCTCCACTGTTCACTTGTCTCCTCAACCTCTGATTCTCCAAAACCAGAGCGGTTTTCCCTCCTTTTTCTCAACCCCCCTCCTTACCTTGTCCCCCTCCACCTCCACATGCACCAAAAAACCATTAATATCTAAAACCTGCTCAAATCTACTCTTGACTATTTTGGCGCCAAAACACCACTTGTATGGTTCTGATTATTTTGGCCAATCCAATGGCTTAGAGTTGGTGGGATAGATTCAGAGTACATGTGAAAGAAGTTTGGAATATAAAAAGAAGCAAGTGGAGATAGAGAAAGAGGGGTAGTTAGTTTTAAATTTTCCTTTAATGTCGTTTTTTTAATAAAAGTATTAGTTTAAGTCTAAATGTTGTAACTTCACTTTCTTTGTATCACATTTAAGTTAACTTATCATTGTAATGTGTTGTTGAGTTCTCAATCCAAGTTTTTAGATAAGTTCCATATTTCAGGTTACTGTTGAAATTTTCAATCTTAAAATCTTATGTTTAAGCTTTCAGTAGCTGGTATTTAATCTCAAACAAGCTTGTATAAGCTTATGATAGCTTTGTATAAGCTTACATTCAAAGTTTAAGTAATTTTGGTTCATGGTCAATAAAAGTCAACTGTTGGTGCAAATTGGAATTGGAAATGAAAATGGATGTTGCAGTGGTGATATTGGGTTGACTTAGACTAGATTAGGTTAGGTTTGGGTTCTGGTTTTAGCCTGCAACTCAAGCTAGACACTTGTGAGTTCAAATCTCATTTCCATTTTTTCTTTCAATATTGCATATTATGCTTGTAGCTGTTTCTGTGGTTACCATCAGTGTAAACTTGTTTATATAGTTGTAGTTAAGTCATGTAAACTCAATTTGATCTATAGAATTGGCTAGTTTGGTGGTTGGTTAAGTTTCATTTGCAAATCAGTTGGTATCAAGGGTGTTTGGATTCACTGCTTAAATTAAATTAGAGGATAGTGCAGTAGTTAGGACTTGGTGTTTTAGGTTTGTATAACTCATTTGAACTCATTTGAGTCATTCCTTTGTGCCTGCTTACTCATAAGTCAAGTTTTACATTAAATCTTTCTTGTAGCTTATCTGTTGTTAATTTGCCTAATCAAAATCTCATTTTGTGTTTAAAACCCATAGATTTAGATTTCATTAGCTTCATTTCATCAAGATAGATCATAATCAATCCACAAATCTAGATCAAACCTCAAGATAGTCAACATTTCACTTTTTCTTCAAAAGTCAAATTGCACATAACTCAGTTTGGTCCAAACTAGAGGGATTTTTCATGCACTCATTTCTAGGTCATTTCAAGTGAGACTTGTGGATTTTAAAAGTTCAACTGCTCTAGTTTCTTGTTGTTATTTTTGCATAATTTTGTGAATTTTCTTTAAGCTTCAAAAGAGCTTGTCATAATGGTGCTAAGTGCCCTGTGCAGAGCACTGAGCCTGCACAGGGATTATGCAGACCTTGCAGAGCTAGCCCAGAGCTTATCTTAGCTCAACAAGGGCTGGTCTTTGGTCTATTGGTTCTTGGCCAGGTCTAGTCTTAGTCCCTACTTTTGTTTTCTTGATTCCAGCTTATCTCTGTGCTTATTTTCTAGCTCAAAGTAGCCCCCCTCTCACTGTTTTTGCACATAAGCTCAAACATCAAATCTGTGCTTACTTGCAATCCAGAGGTTATGGGTTGTTGTTTTTAGTTTCTTTAGGGTTATTTTAGCTTATTCAAGCTTCTGTATCAGTTTGATGCTTGTTTGGTCCTTCTAGCTTAATCTAAGTGCTTATTTTTAAGCACTTATCCTTGCAGTTTCAAATTCCTCCACACAACCCCTGTTTTTTATATTTTTCTTAGATTCTAAATATTATTTTAAGTTTATCTTGAATTTTTCAGATTTTTCTAAGTTGATTTGCTATTTTTCTTGATTTAATTTAGTTTTTAAGCCTTTTTAATTAGCATTTAATACAAAAAATTAAGAAAAGGTTCAAAAAAATAATTTTTCATTTCTCTTAAGTTTAGATAAATATAAGAAGCCTAAAAAGTATTTTTCCATAATTTTCTTGGTTTAAATAGTATTTTCTAGCATTTTAATTAGTTTTAAATAGTTTTAAATTAATAATAAATACATAAAAAGTCTAAAAAATATATTTTCAGTTTTAAAATTAGTTTTATAATATTTTAGATTTTCCTAAGTCTTAATTTTATTTTTCTAACCTTATTTTGTATTTTCTTTTATTTTAGAGTATTTATTAAATAGTTAAATTAGTTTTTAATTAATAATAATTAGATAAATAGTTTTAAAAATAATTTTCTTTTTCTAATAATTTTCTTATATAATTAGGATTGTAAAAATGTATTTTCTATATACATAGGTATTTTCCTTCTTTATTTTCACGTTTTATTTTGTACGTTACGTAGTTTTTAATTTAAACGTACGTTTTAGGTTTTAAACGTTCATCATTGTAAATATAGTGATAGCGTTTATTTAATATCTTTTATCTTTTTAATCTTCTTAATTTGTATTTAAGTCGCTGTTATTTATTAACTTTATCAGTAGTGTAAGTTCTAATCAAAACCTTTACAGATCACTATCCTTAGTGATCACTCTATCATCTGAGTTTGTTTCGACACACCATTGAGTCTCCGTGGGACTAAACGACCCGGGGAAATACTATACTCCTCTGGACTTAATTGCATTGCGTTCTCAAGCTGTCTGGCTTTTATTACGGTTGACCATTCACAAGTGGTCAGCTTGTGTGATAAAACTTGACGGTTTGGCATAGATCAAAAACCTATCTTCAAAAGAGTTGGTTAGGAATTTACCAAAACTAAAATATGACCAACACTTTTGCGACGCTTGCAAAATCGGTAAACAAACACATAGTAGTCACAAATCTAAAAATATGGTGTCCACATCTAAGTGTCTAGAATTATTACATATGGACTTGTTTGGACCATCCGCTATAAGAAGCTATGGAGGCAACTTATACACTTTAGTTATAGTAGATGATTACTCAAGGTTTACTTGGACGTTATTTTTGAAAACTAAAAATGAAGCTTTTGATAAATTTGAAATACTTAGCAAGAAAATTCAAAACCTTCTAGGTGTCAAAATTGTGTCGATCCGAACGGATCATGGTCGTGAATTTGACAACGAAACTCAATTTGGAAACTTTTGTGATACAAATGGTATAACACATAACTTTTCCGCTCCACGAACACCTCAATCAAATGGAGTAGTAGAACGTAAAAATAGAACAATTCAAGAAATGAGTAGAACAATGCTTAATGAACAAAACATTCCTCAAAAGTTTTGGTGTAACGCCGTTGACACTTCTACATATATTTTAAATAGAGTCTTAATACGTCCTTTCCTAAACAAAACACCATATGAACTTTATAAAGGTAAAAAGCCAACGTTAGGATATTTTAGAGTCTTTGGTTGTAAATGCTTTATTCTTAATACTAAGGATTATCTCACCAAGTTTGACCCAAAGTCTTATGAAGGTGTATTTCTTGGTTACTCTCAAACTAGTAAAGCTTACATTGTCTTAAATAAAGAAACAATGATAGTCGAGGAATCGTTGAACATAACATTTGACGAAAGTCCACCTCCCTCTAAGACATCACCTTTGGTAGATGATGACTTAGTTGAAAGTCAAATAATAGAAAGTCAAATTAATAATAATAAGGAAGATGAACCATTAAATAAGGAAATTATCAACATCAAAGAATCTAATAGTCATCCTTTAGAAAAAGTCATAGGACAACTTAATAAAAGAACCTTAAGGTCACAAGCCCAAAATCAAAGTAATCATTTTTGTTTTGTATCCACCATTGAACCGAAAACCATAAATGAAGCAATAAAAGATGAATCATGGGTAATGGCCATGCAAGAAGAATTAAACCAATTCGTTAGAAATGATGTTTGGAAACTAGTTCCAAAACCCAAAGATCAAACTATAATTGGAACAAAATGGGTCTTTCGAAATAAAATGGACGAAAATGGTGTAGTATCTAGAAACAAAGCTAGGCTTGTCGCACAAGGTTATAATCAACAAGAAGGAATTGACTATGATGAAACTTATGCACCGGTAGCTAGACTTGAATCTATTAGAATATTACTTGCTTATGCATGTGCTTATGACTTTAAATTATTTCAAATGGATGTTAAAAGTGCTTTCCTTAATGGGTTTATTAACGAAGAAGTGTATGTTGCTCAACCTCCCGGTTTTACCGACTTTGAGAAACCACATCATGTCTTCAAACTCAAGAAAGCATTATACGGCCTTAAACAAGCACCTAAAGCTTGGTACGACCGTCTTAAGACTTTTCTTATTGATAACAAATATACTATGGGATTAGTAGACAATACTCTTTTTACCAAGAAAAAGGAATCACAAATTATTATTGTTCAAATATACGTTGATGACATTATATTCGGATCAACTTGTCAAGAACTATGTGATGATTTCTCTAAAATCATGCATGACGAGTTTGAAATGAGTATGATGGGTGAGTTAAACTTCTTTCTAGGACTTCAAATTAAACAACTAGAAGATGGTATTTTATTTAACCAATCTAAATATATAAAAGACATGCTTAAGAAATTTGGTCTTGAAGATTCCAAACCAACTAAAACACCCATGTCCTCGGACACTAAACTCACCAAGGACGAAGAAGGTGAATCCGTAGATAACACTAAATATAGAGGAATGATTGGTAGTCTACTCTATCTTACGGCTCCCGACATTATGTTTAGTGTCTGTCTATGTGCTCGCTTTCAAGAAAACCCAAAGGCATCACACTTAGAAGCCTTAAAAAGGATTTTTAGATATATTAAGGGAACAACGTGTTTAGGATTATGGTATCCCAAAGGAACGGGTATAGAAACCATAGTGTATGCCGACTCGGATCATGCCGGTGATTATGTCGATAGAAAAAGTACAAGTGGTATTTGCACTTTTGTTGGACATTGTCTCACCTCATGGTTTGCAAAGAAGCAAACGGCTTTAGCCATCTCAACTACTGAAGCCGAGTACGTCTCAGCCGAAAAAGCATGTCAACAAGCTCTTTGGATGAAACAAGCTCTCGTAGACTACGGAATTTATCTCAACGACATTGTGATACTTTGCGACAACAAAGGAGCCATCGATCTCAGCAAGAATCCCGTTCAACATGCTCGTACAAAGCACATTGAAATCCGTCATCACTTTCTTCGCGACAATGTTCAAAAAGGAAACATTTCAATCGAGAAAGTATCCTCCGAAGACAACATTGCTGACATCTTAACTAAACCCCTTAAACGAGAACCTTTTAATCTTCTTAGACTTGGTTTAGGATTAATGGAACCAAACATGTAGGATAAACATAGCCCAAAACATTAGAATAATCAAAACAAAACAATTTTGTCTTGTACCTGCTACTGTAGCCACGGCACCAAACGACAACAAAGACAGAACCAAATTTTTGGTACCGTCGGGTCCGTCGTGTCTACAGAAGCAAAACTGCTATATACAAATCATCCTCTTCCTCAAAACCCACTTTACCAAAACGTGTAAAACTTAAACCAAGCTCATTATTGTCATCTTCCCACTCACTAATCACTGAAGATAACATCATTGTAAGTATCCTAACTACATTTCATCTCTTAATTCTGAGTCTAGGATTCTTATTTATGCAAAAAACTATCACAAATCATTACATGGGGTTTTATGTATGCTTTTATACCAAATATGAATTCAATTGGCAAATTGCATAACTAGTCATTGAAATTAGGTACTACATTATCATATTGCATAAAAAATTCATGCTTCCCACTAATTGATAGATAATAAATATAAGGCCTTATTCAAACAACCAAACACCCCATGTCAAAAGTTTTGAAAAAGCTTCTCACTTGTAGGAAAACAATTTTTTCATTGCTAATACAAATAGAAACGTTAAATTTTCATCACTTGCATGCTCTTGAATACTAAAGGTATTGCATAACTAATATGCATTCCCGGGTATATTCAAATGAAGCCACATTGAATTAGGAGCATTTGGGTTATCTCATGGTATTTGCCAAACACCCCACTAAAACCATTTTTGTGCATAAAATGAGTCGAGATAACCGCAACTCCAAATTGTTTTCATATAGGCACACACTAGAACCAAAAACGTTAAAATTTATTCTTACTTTTAACATATCAATTCTTGTCCTTAGGAATAACCATGGTAGCCGCAAGATTCTATGATCACAAAGATACCCTTAACTACATTCCCAAACACCACAAAACCAAAGGACTTACCAAGGAAAAAGTAGAAATATTTAAGAGTCTAGAATCAAGGTATTTCCATGAGGGTAGAACCATTCACTCATCCTTCCTTGAAAATACCAATCTTCGTGAAGAACTAGCCGCCATTCAATTCGATTGTCTTCTTGACATCGATGAACCAATTTGTCCTAGATTTGTGTTAGAATTCTATGCTAGTGTGACCGGCTTTAGTGATGAAGAAGATGATGAATTTTGTCTTAGGTTTAGAATCAACCAAAACCGACAACCATTCAACTTAGCCTACTACATAGCTAGGAGAATGATTGATATTCCAACTCAAGGATCGGTTGCTCTTCCATACGGGATGCTTCTCACCCGTCTCTATAAAAACTTCGCACCAATTCCACCAACCCCAAAAGGGATGCACCTCCACTATGAACTCATCCCTCACATCTTTGTACCTTTGAGTGATGCTCGAGTTGCTAAGACAAAAGGCAAGAGAGCAAAACCTCCAACTCCATCATCTTCATCATCAAATAGCTTCGAGGATGGTCTTCCAAGCTCTCATCTTCCACCTCATGAGTATTACGCATCTCTTCCCGAGATTGAGAATGAATCAGCAGAATTCAAGCAAACTAAGGGAATGTTCAAGTGCCTTGGTAGGATGATGAACAAGATTTACAAGAAGTTAGACAAATAAGGGTACTTTAAGGAGTGTTTGGAACAATGCATTATCGTTAATGTTTGATACTATTTAGTTGCTTTTATTATGTAGGATGATAATATAACTTGAAACAATGGTGTATGCTAACAATCTCATGCAGGGGGATAGCACAAGTATGCTATCAAATTTTACCCATTTTCACTATATTGTGAAAATCAATAAGCCTTGCTCAAAATCTATGCTCCACTATGTTTATACATGTGTTATTTACTTTTCCTAACTAGAAATGTTTAGTATAACAGCTTTTGAGAAAAATTTCAGGTTTCGGAAATGTCCCCGACACCTAAAAACGTACTCTGTCCATATTTCTGCACTCCACGGATCAGACGGCACCATAATTTTGGTACCGTCCTTTATGTAGTTTGGTACCGCCGTACCTGTACAGGCGGACCAGACGGCACCCTTTTTAGGGTACCGTCCGTGTATAGTTTTGGTGCCGTGGATCCTCCAGGTAATTTTCTGAATTTCGACTCTTTCGTGATTCCAAATTACCATCCATCACTTATAAATCAATCTTAACTAGTGTATACTCTTATTAGAACTAGTATAATTCACTTAGGTATATAAGAAATCCATTTCCCACCAAAATTCAAAAATTTGAAAATTCCACCCAAGGAGCCCTTTGGCATAAAGGAAGGAACCAAATTTTTGGTACCTTCAAATCCGTGGATAATCTGAATGTTAGGAAATTCCACTCACTAGAACACATTTATTGCAAATCTTTTCTTCTTCACTCCATCTCTCTTGTATGGATTGACTTGGGTGATATGACTAGCATTCAACCCACTTCCAAATCATTAGGAACCTCTTCTCTTCAATGGTTCAACATCTAATCAAATACATTTCTCAACAATTTTTCACTTCTATAAATTGAAAGGTTTTACCATGATCATCCTCACACCTTCTTCATTCTTACTATTATCTAGCAAAGTAAAACCCAAATCAAAAATGACAAAATCCTCTCCAAAAACTTGCAAGAAAACCGCTAGAATTAGCGTTAGGCCTTGTTGCTTCGTTAACATTAGTTCCTCATCCGAGTCTTCTCCACTCACAATCTCTTCTCCCATCCGAGATGATACAAGCCTCACCATGGCTACACCAAATCAATCACACATTGTGATCGCCACTCCACCACCTACAAAAACACCAACTTCACCTCCTCCGGCACCCATCCAAACATCCAAAACACCCTCACCACCTTCACCACCAAGGTCTCCAACTCTCATTCCTATGGAGTTATTTTCAACGCCACCAACATCACCAAATCCTTTCCTAAAGGACTTAGAAGACTTGCCTCCTAGGCCAAGTCATCCACCACCGTTGCCATCCTTTGGCACAATTGAGCGAATCGCTCATAAATCACCTCGGTCATCCTTTGACCCAAACGCCCCATTAGGGCCAAGACCTCTCCTTTTCCACCCCATTCACAAGGACATTCATGGTCCTTTATATGGGGATCATCCACTTCCCCCATCAATGTCTCCTCATCTTGAGGACATTGAGGAGTGTATGTGGGATGCCAATCCCACTAGAGAGGAGATTCAAGCGGAACTCCACAACCTCCACCAATTCAAAGGCATGGTGGATTCTCACTTAAGTGAGACAATGCAAATGCAAAATGCTTTGCTTGCATCCATCATGACCACTCCAAACATCCCCAACACCACCAACACATCCACCATTCCACCACCACAACCTCCCCAAACATTCTACCCTCCAAGGCATGGTTGCTCAACTTATGAGCAAACGGGCTAAACCATGGAACGGACCCGGGTTATGGTCCATGACTTCCAAGAAGAAATGAGGTTCATCCTCAACCACATCCTTGAGCGTCTCAACGCTCTTTCCCATCCACCATCACTTTAGGATGGTTTTAGAATAGTCTTTCTTGTTTTTACTTTCTTAGGATAATTTTTATTTCTTGTACTAAAAACACATCATTGTGTTCTCTTTTCATGATCTTTACTCATGAAAAATTTTAACTAATGAATGTTGTTTATTATATTATTGGTGTCATTACATAGTGTTTGGAAATGCTTGTGAATGATCATTATTACTAACAATTTTTTTTGTAGCTTTTTTTCACACTCCATGAATCTTCCTATTAAAGCACCCAATTTAGGGGGAGCTTTAAACAAGGGGGAGATAATAGCTCGGGCTCATTACATTCCGCATAGCCCCTTCTTTTTGTTGAGACAAAAAGGGGGAGAAAATATAGAACTTGATTATATTTTTATTTTGACTTTTCTGAAAAAGTCAACTGCATACTTTGACTTTCTGAAAAAGTCAAACATGATACTTCATTGGTAATACTTGACCTTTCTTAAAAAAGTCAAGTGCATACTTTGACTTTCTGAAAAAGTCAACATCATGCATCAACTAGTGAATTCTTTGACTTTCATAAAAAGTCAAACATCATACACTTGCATTATCATTCTCTTTTTAAGTTCTAAAACTAATATTTTTATAACTCTTGCACAAACTTTGTATCTTTTATAAAAATAAAATTTATATTTTGTCCTCAACAAAAAGGGGGAGATTGTTAATACAAATATCGTCATTAAACGTTATTTATATTTTTGATCTTTGCCTAAGTTTTGTTAACGACAAAAGTAAATTTAATTTATAAAAGCTTAAAGCTTGTCAAGTTTAATAGATATTAAAACAAGCTTTCTCAAACAATATATTCATCATTCAAGCATTTACATTTGTGATTAGTGACATCTTGATATGACTCTAATCATTATGTATGATAGTAGTTTTTAGAATGTGTTAGGTTCCTAAAACCAAACACTACTTAAGCATTTGCATATTTCTAAAAATAGAAATACAACATATGACATAATGTATTACATCATGGAAATCATTGGAAGATTCCATTAGATATTTTGTGTAGATTTGTACTCTTCATATCTTGCACAATCTCACTTTGATAGAGTTGACTTTGGCAAGATTTGATATCTTGGCTGTCAGACCCGGCGGTACCAAAATGGTACACGGGCAGAACCCTTTTAAGGGGTCCGCCGTCCGTGGACGCTCCTGTCCATTTTTGCTATAAATAGCAATGCCAAGCCAAGTAGTTTTATATCCCTTTCCAACATACTCTCATACATATCTTCTCTCTAACCTTTCTAACTCAGTTGCATATCATATTAGTGATCTCTTTTGTAGCAAAGAAGATCAAGTCATATTCAAGCTTCAACGAGAAGTTGGAAGTCTTGTTTGTTTAGTGTTGTATGATCTAGTGTTGATCCATACTTCATTGTTGTATCAAACCATCATAATCTTGTGAGTGTGAGTGGTTAGTATTTTAGTCCTCAAAATACATTGTGTGTGGGATTAGTTGTACCCTTAGAAAGAACTCGACATCTAGCTTAGTGTCGGAAATAGTGTAAGCGAAGTGTAAAGGTTTTCTCCGCCGGTGAAAGGAGCTTGTTGACTAGTGAAGTTAAACTCTCGAGTGTGAGACTCGGGGAGTGGAGTAGGGCAAGGAAAAAGAGTCCTTGTAGGCCGAACCACTATAAACAACTTGTCGTGGTTTGATCATTTCTTTCCTTATTTACTTATTACACATTGCTTGCATATTTCATTAACATACTCAAGATCAATATCGATCTTTCTATAAGTTTCAAAACAAAGTTTTTAATTGGTAAACTATTCAACCCCCCTTCTAGTTTTCTACACTTTACATATCACTCGGATGTTCTGGCAATACCACAAGGATAATGCGTAGGACTCTTAAAATATATTCTTACTTTCCACATTGTGTGAAACAGTAGGTCTTCTTTAATTGTGTGTCCCAACGAGATTTATTGATGATCTCTTGGCTCTAGACTCAATAGTGCTCTTTTGGTTTCCTAATCGGAGACTAGGGAGAGGGTATCCTTCTTCAATATCAACTATCTCTAAGAGAAAGTCGATAGATTATGTAGGTTCCCTGTGAGAATGAAACAAGTCCTTATAAGAGAACTTGAGTAGCTTGGGAAGTTTAGTGCAGTGCGTCACTGGGTCCATGACGTTGATTTGCTATTTCATCCTGCTTTTAATATTTATAAAACTTAGATAACTTAGGATCAACACATACTAACGGGCAGAGAACCGTATCAGATGTAGTAAAGCCTTAGGTAAATCCGAGTATCGTCCTAAGAGAGCTGTGACCTTGAAAGAACTAAGATGATTAGAAATGCTATTTATAATATATTGGTGTGATAAGATTGTGATAATTCATCGACATGCTATTATTCCATACACATAGACACCAGAAATTTAGGGTAAAGAGATAGATAAACGAAGCTTAACAAAGAACACAAATATGAATTGATTCTCGATATAAAGGTTCAATATAGTGGTTAATTGTCACCAGACTCCTTTGGTCAATTCTTCATGGCCTATGGTTCTTAGATTCCTCACCAAGATGAACAGGTCACCCGAGATCATTCGGAAACCTAATAGCAGTCATTAAGGGCCAAATCTACTAGATCTAGTCTGTGGAAACCCGGCCGTTAGGAACTTAGATTTCCCCTAACCTTTTAAATACCTCCACTTGATAGGTGATCATTTGGTCAGTTCGCACACGAAGAGTGGTTGTACCATGGCCAATTCCTTCCATACTTCGCAATCTATCAGACTGGGTTCAATTGGTCATATCTCCTAGCCCTTTAGATACTAACAAGCTTATAATATTACCAAGACTAGCGATCTATGATAGGCTAGTAAATGTCTATAAAGAATTAAAGAGAAGATCAATAACACAAATTCAAACATCAATTAATAACATGAATTCATAGTATAAGTCCTAGAAAAATATAAAAGGAATTCAAACTCGAATACAACGGAAATCTTAGACGAGAACTTCGTTATTCAATGCTCCTAAGCCATGCTTCTTCTTCTGTGTTTGATCTCCCCAAACCCTAGAAGGTTTGGAAAAGGAGAGATGATTAAAACTGATGAAATCTTCGACTATTTATAGGTTCTGATATTAGTTACGGCATAACATTTATTAAGTAGTTACGCCGCAACTCTTCAATTCTTGTGCTTATCCATGGTTACGGCATAACCTGAGCTGGGGGTTACGCCGTAGCCTTTGTAAATCATATGCATTTCTTTATTACAGCGTAAACTGAGCTGATGGTTACGCCATAGTCTTCGTAATTTTGATGTTTATCCGTTGTTACGGCGTAACCTGAGCTGAGGGTTACGCCGTATCTCTTGTCAAGTAAGCTGCATAATGTTCAGTAGCATGTTATAGCGTAATTATATTCCATGGTTACGCCGTAATCTTCATAATCATTGTTACGCCGTAACTTCATCACTTGGTTACGCCGTAATTGAGAGAAAACTCATCCTTTGGGCTTGAAAATATCCAATTACTGCTTCCTTGCATAAAATAGGTCCTGAAATGACATAATAAGGAATAAGGATGTTTTCACTTGCATTTTACTCATAATGTGATGATAAAAGGGAGAAATTAACGCTTAGAATATCAGGACTATTTGATGTTATCAAATATCCCCCCACTTAAACTCTACTTGCCCTCAAGTAGACCAATTTAGACTGCAAAAGATATATCCCTAAGGAATGCACAGTTAAGATTTCCATACTAGAATATCTATAAGAGCCAAACACCTCACGAAATGGGAACGAACACTCTCACACTCATCCTAATCTAAGTTTTAATTTCAGGGTGATCACTCAATTGCACGGGCATAGCAAGTATTCTATCATAAGCTTGGAAATTACACACAACTCCACCACTAGAGCAAAGATTAAGACAAATTTTAGAAAGCAATGTTGGGTGTTAGTGATTCAAAGGCTATGGGGTAGTGTCATTACTAATGTGTCACGACGAAGTAGACAAAATTAATGATACATGACCAAATCCATGGCCAAGACATCAAGGATTGCTCGCTGCATCACCTAGACACGCTTCACGACAAAAAAGGTAAGGTAAGGCATGGGAAATTTTAATGGGTGTAAAGAAAAAGAAAACAAATAGTCTTAGCTTAGAACCGAGTTGCCATCGCCCCACCATTTATTCGAGGTTTATCTTCATATGATCAATATACGTCACGGGAATCAACCCTTATTCTTTCTCGAACTATCTTCCATCCTTCGAATGTGATCGAGAAGTTTATTCTCAATGCCAATTTCATTCATATAGTGCTTACAATATTGCACACTTTTATCAACTGTAAAGCAAAAATTTCAATAAATATATATATTTTTTATTTTTTTATTTTTATTTTTATTTATTATTATTTTTTACAATTAACACACCCCCCACTTGAACTGAGCATAAGGAGATAATTTGGGGGTCTTTAATGATATTCAATAAGATGTAGATGATTTGGTACGCCTTCCAAAACTTTTATTCAAACCTCGAACTAGGGCGAACAATGACTTCAAGATCAAAAGGTAAAACTACACGGTAGGCTAAGGTGTAAGGGTGTAACGAAAATAAGGGTTAGAAATGAAATGATAGGCTCAAAAAGGGTATAACTAGGGGTATCTTGCACTAAAGGAGAGTGCAACAAAAAGGGTTAACACGGAGGTCGAAAAGTCACTGACTAGTCGATAAACACACAAGTAAACACATATGGGCTATTTGGGTTTAATCCTAAAACATTTACTTTTTTCAAATCGCCTTTTGCAAATGCACCAAGCTAACTTGATACACTACTCGTCTATGGTCTCGAAGTGATGTAAAAGCCAAGTTCTAAAGTTTACAATACTATCGGCACACTCAATATTTGGTAGATTTGGGTAAAATGGGGAAAATGGAAAGGCTAAATCTCACCAATGACAATAAGGGTTATACTGTGCTCGGATATATGTGATTCTAGATTGGTTAAAAATATGACAAAAATTTTCAAATGAGCTTAAAATTTTGAAAACCAACTAGAAAATTAGGGCAATCAGGCTAAGTAATCATACACTTCATTTCTATTCCTATCCCCCCACTTGAAGTGTACAAAGTCCCATTTGTACGAAAAAAGGAAAAATAAAATAGAAATGAAAAATAACTGAGAAAGAAATAAACTCCCCTCTCAAATGCTTGCCCAAGATGTCTCACTAAAGGTTGAAGGTGGGTCACGAGGTTGCTAATGCACATCATATCCGTTGACTACGCCTTAACTATTATGTTGCCAAAAAATTTCCTACTGCTTCACAGGTTACGACGTAACTGACCTAAATGGTTACGCCGTAATTCGCATCACAGAACCAAAACCTGCACAGAATACATAGGAAAATTTTGTACCCATGGGTATAATCGATTATCAAGCACACAAATATCCTAATTATTCAGTTATTGCAGACATATGTTTGAAATTGTTTAACATTGTTTAACAAACAGGGGAATCAATCATCCCTGTGAAGATCGTGGTCCATAGAGTGAAACTGAGTTGGGTCAAACGGGGTGCTTGTGGTGCTGCCAGGAGTGGGCTCGGCCTGCATAAATGCCACTCCTCCTTGGACGCCAATGTCGGGGATGTCGGGCTGGTACACATACCCCGGTCCATGCCATCTAGGGTGGCTCAAGTGCATGCTCTGGAGCATTTGGCTTGTACGATCTGCTCTCCAGTTGAAGAAATCCTGTTGGAGTTGCTGCACTTGATCCATTGTACCTGCAAAACCCTCAAATTGGTTACTTAGACAATATAAACGCACTCCGAGGCTATCAATTTCCTCGTTGAAGTGGGTAGACATCCCCTCGATTCGCTCATGGATCATTTGTAACCTGTCCCCAACATTAACGTGTGCCCTCCTTCGACCCCTAGGCACACGTTCCTCAACATCCTCTTGGGCACCACCAGCACCACTACCTTCCCCGACTTCTCTCCTCGGGGCAATACCAGCTAACCGAATCACTCCGTACACATCTTCGGTGCAAATCCCAAACTCAACTAGCTTATTCAACCCAATCAAGCTAGTCTCCCTTTCACGGGTTACCCAAGCCAACGCCGCATCAGCCATCAAATCATAGCTCCTCTCCAACCTACCAATGAAATGAGCCCCCTGAATTGGACTCCTCCCTGTAAACCCCTTAGCACCACCGCCCATGAACCTCGCCAAATAGTGGGGGACATCGATGTAATTTCCCCCGTCCTTCCCTTCCATGAGGTACAAATCGTCCATGGTCATCTTCTCCTTAGCAGAGTGACTTGCCCTAATATAGCAAGCAAGGAGTCGGTGCACCAAACGGCGAATGGGGTTCCTTACCATGGTGTATGTGGAAAACTAGAAGGGGGGGGGGGGTTGAATAGTTTTACCAATTAAAACTTCCTTTTAAACTATTTAGATCGACTTATGTCAATCTATTTGGTTGTGTATGTTAGATGTTGATAAACAATCATATAAAGATATGTAATGAAAAGATAAGAGTAAGAAGCACAAAACTACAACGCGAGTATTTATAGTGGTTCGGCTACAAGGACACCTTCCTTGCCCTACTCCACTCTCCGAGTCACCTACTCGAGAGTTTGTAAACACTACACCAATCTCCTTATGGCGGAGAAGCCTTCACAACGTCGCCTACCCTTTTTCCGGTGCTAGGCTAACCACCGGGTTCTTTCACTCCAAGGTGAACCAAACCTACACAACGTCGCCTACCCTTTATAAGTTACTAGGCTAAGTACCTAGTTCTTTCACTCCAAGGTGAACTACACCTTCACAACGTCGCCTACCCTTTATTAGGTACTAGGCTAAGCACCTAGTTCCATTGCAATGGAGGAACTACTACCACACTACACCAACGACTAATCCCAAAGAAGATCTACTCCTTTACAATATCATCAAGGATATCAATATCCTTGGATCTAATACTAGTCTATCTTGTACATCGAAACACACCATATCGAATGTACATCTAAGGCACCTTTCACTAATACCTTTGACTAGATCTACAAGACACCTTTCACTAATGTCTTGTGTCTTCACTTCTAAGCACCTTTCACTAATGCTTCTTTGTCTTGACTTCTAAGCACCTTTCACTAATGCTTCTTTGTCTTGACTTCTAAGAACCTACCACAAGTGCTTATCCTATAGACGATAGATACCCTTCACTAATATCTTCGTCTTGACACTTGAGACACCTTTCACTAATGTCTTCAACACTACACTTCTTTGAAGAAAGAAAGGAATCATCAACAAGAAGACTTCAGTAGCCTTGATGATGAGGAAGCTTGGCAACTCATGGACTTGAGCTTGCTCGACTTCAAAGGTGGTGATCTTGCCTTTAAGAGGAACCTAAAAGATCACACAAAAACAAAACTACAAACATAGATCTCTTGGATCTAAGGTTAGTTAGATTTAACTCAGGGGAGAAAGTGTGTTGAAAAGGGGTTAGAAATAATGAAGAAATGGCTCACTATTTATAGAGCAAAAATTCTACTGTTCCCCGGATCCCACGGATCCCTTCCACAAGGGATCCGTCTAGCATTAAGCTAGGGATCCGTGGGACGCTCCCTTTTACCCATGGGTATTTTGGTTATGGGTCATGGGTCATGGGTTGAACCATGGATCTTTGGCTAGATACAATGTATCTTTGAGTGCAATGCACTTGGTCACTTGGGTATGGGTTGATCCATGGGTTATGGATATTATCCATGTATGATATAAGCATGATGTCATGCAATGGGTTATGGGTTGTACCCAACTACATTCAATGTATTTGCCCAATGGGTTGTGATGCTTAAGTTTCTACCCATTTATATTACCCAATATACTCCATACTAGTTATGTGTATATTTTATCCAAATATGTAAACACTAGTTGTTGTACATATGTATTACTAAATCATAAAATCACTTATACTTGTTTTAGTGTTTTATGTGAAAATGTTGATGAGTGTGTAAATACTCATCATTTTTAGTCAAATCTGAACTGCAAAACGTCTAAAAATGCTCAGAAATGCATCAAAACACTGAAAATATTCCAAAATGGCATTTTATATGTTTCAGATGCAAAATGTTTAAAATCAGATGAAAAATGAGCAAAGTTTGCATAATTGGCAGTTTCAGTCCCCCAAGTTTCTAAAATTGTCAAAAATAGTCCCTGAGTCAAAATTTCAAAAGTAAAATCACCAAATGTCCTTTTAAAATCAAAAATTGTAAAATTTAGTCCTTTGGTGAAAAATATCAAAAGTTTGAGAAAATTACAAAAATGGTCCTCCAAGTTTGAAAATTGGCAAAATTGGCCCCTGGAAAATTGGAAAATGGCAAAATTGGTCCTTGTACTTTTTGAGATTGTCATTTTCAGCCCTTGGAAACAACTTTGCAAGATTGGCAGTTCAAGTCCCTCAATTTCAGAAAATTACACAAAGGTCCTTGTCATTTAATCCCTTGTCAAACTAATTTTGGACCCTGCCTAGACTTTGGACCCCTGTCAAATTGCATTTTGACCCCCCCATCTTATATTAGCCTTTGGTCAAAATCCTGGTCAAATCCCACAAAACCCGCCAAAGTCTCCTCTCCCACCTGCTTTGCCTGCAACTCAGATATTCACCATCCCCCCTCCTCTCCTCCACTCAAAATTGTTCCCCCCACCTCAACTAACTTCCAAGGGGCATTAATTGCATCTCCCCCCTCCTCACTCAACCCCAATTGTCAAATGCAAGATTTGGCGCCAAAATCCATTTTAAGGGCCAAGATCATTTTAATCAATCCAATGGCTGAGAAAATGGTGGGAATTCATCAGAAGAGAGAGAGAATGAGTTTGGATATAAAAGAAAGGCAAATGGAGTTAGAATGAAGAGTCTTGTAATTTTTTAGTTTTAAATAATGTCGTTTTTATCTTAAGAGTTTTAATTAAGTGAAAAGTCTGTAATTTCTTGTTTCATTGTATCAAATTAAGTGTGTTGTATCATTATTAACTCTTTCCATTTATAATTTCAAGTTATGTTAAAATTTCTTGTTCAAAGCTCACTGTTGAAATTTTCCATTTCCAAGTCTCATTCAAAAGCTTCATAAAGCTCATTTTTCAGTTTCACTAAGTCTATACAAGCTTCACATAGCTTTCTATAAGCTTGCATTTCATTTTTAAATAAAAGTGGTACTTGGTCAACAAAAGTCAAACGGGGCAAATATGATGCAGATTTGGTCAATGGGTGAAGCAGCCATGGAATTGGGTTGATATTGAGCTAGGGTAGGGGTTTGGATAGGTTAGTGGTCCATTGGTTCACTGTTGGCAAGCCATAGTGGCTTTGGACCTTTGTAAGTGATTTTCAAGTTTCTTAGCATAATCAGTATTTGTAGTTATAATCTGTTAAAACCTGTTCTAATAGTATTATTTAAGTTATATCAAGTTAGTGTGATCATAATCTATGCTTGTTCAGAGTCTATCTTAGTTTTAGTTTGCAAAACTGGTAATAAAGGTGTGTTTGGTTTTACTGTCATAACTGTTATAATGATGCATTCAGTGATAACTTTCTATTGGTTCATGTTTGTTAAGAATATTTGAGCTCATTCAAGTCTTAGTTTGGGTCTGCAAAACCACAAAAGTCAAACATTAACAAATCTGTCTCTACTGCTGAACTGTTGTGAGTTTAGGATTTGCAAATCCTTGTCTTGTGTTTAGAAATCATTAAGCTTGCTTGCATTATACTTGTTCTATCATATTACATCAATATCAAACCAAAAATTGGTTCCAAATTTCATTTTGGTCAAATTTTCTAAACAACTGTCAAAAGTCAAAATTGCAAAAAAGGTGGATTTGAGCTCAGTTAGGAGGAATTTTATTGAGCTCACCTTTGGGTCTTATCAAGTGAGGCTTGGCATTTCATAAACTTCAACTGGTCCTCTTTCTTATCACTATTTTTGTAAAATTTTACCAATTTTTTATAAGCTCCAAAATAGCTTATCTTTTGGGTCCTAGTTGCCCTGCTCCACAGGTCTCAGTTTATACTAAGTTTTTCTCAGATATTGCATGCTTGTCACAGGGCTCATTAGAGCTTGGCTAGGGTTGGTTTTTGGTTTACATGTTCCCAACCAGGTCTAGTTGAGGTCTCATTACTTACTTTCTAGTTTCTAGCTTATTTAAGTGCTTATTTTGTGGCTGCAAGTAGACACCTGAAACTGTTTTTAAGCTCATTGGCTAAATACATCAAATCTTTGTAGCTTGTGATCCAGTGGTTAAAAACAGTTAGGATTTGTTGCATTGTAGTTATTTTAGCAGTTTAGAACTTCTGTAATCAGTTGGTGTCTTATTTTGTCCATTTGGCTTATTTGGAGTGCTTAATAATAAGCACTTGCACATCAGTTTCAATATCTTGCACATAAGCACCTGTTTTTCTAATTTTCCTAGCTTCCTAATATTATTTTAGAGTTTTCCTGAAATTTTCAGATTTTTCTAAGTTGATTTGCTATTTTTCTTAATTTAAAGTAGTTTTTAAGCATTTTTAATTAGCTTTTAATACAAAAAATTCAGAAAAGGTTCAAAAAAATAATTTTTCATTTTTCTTAGGTTTAGAAAAATATAAAAAGTAAAAAAAGTAATTTTCCAGATTTTTCATAGTTTATATTGTAATTTTTAGTAATTTAATTAGTTTTTAATAGTT
Source organism: Chrysanthemum seticuspe (assembly GCA_019973895.1). Lineage (NCBI taxonomy): Eukaryota > Viridiplantae > Streptophyta > Magnoliopsida > Asterales > Asteraceae > Chrysanthemum > Chrysanthemum seticuspe. The sequence goes on along the minus strand of BPTQ01000002.1, from coordinate 170,699,065 downwards.
TTTAATTCATAAAAAATAGAAAAATAATCACAAAAATACAAAAATAGTTTTGAAAATTCTATTTTGTTATTTTAGATTTTTCCAAGTCTTAATTTTATTTTTCTAGCTTTATTTCCTATTTTCTTGTATTTTAGGCAATTATTTAATAGTTAAAAATAGTTTTTAATTAATAATAATTAGATAAATAGTTTTAAAAATAATTTTGTTTTTCTAAATATTTTCTTTTATGATTAGGATTGTAAAAATATCATTTTCATATTTTTAGGACTTTTATTTCTTAGATCTCACTTTTTTATTTTGTACGTTTACGTAATTTTATTTAAACGTAAGTTTTAAGTTTTAAGTTTTAAACGTTCATCAATTTTAAAAATAGTGATAGCGTTTATTTAATATTTTTTATCTTTTTAACTTTCTTTAATTTACATTTAAGCCGTTGTAATTTTTTGGCTTTTCCTGTAGTTATAATATCATTCACAATCCTCTTTTCCGTTCAAATCTCTCGATCACTTTACGTTTGATAATCCATTGCATAGCTCGCTGGGACATAACGACCCGGGGAGACCCTACACTCCTCAGATCTTCATTGCATTCGTGTTTAGGCAGTTTTAAGCTTATTACGGTCTGCCATTCACAAGTGGCAGGCTTGAGTGATTTAGCTTGACTGTTTGGCACGCATCAAATTTTTGGCGCCGCTGCCGGGGAGCTGTGCTGATTATCTTACGTCTAGCAGATTAGTGATTTGGATATTCATTCTTTGTTCATACCATCTATCTATATATATCTATATATATATATATATATATATATATATATATATATATATATATATATATATATATATATATATATATATATATTTTCTTATAAAAAATCCAAAAACCAAAAAATATTTTCCTTTTCAAAATTTATTTTCCCTTTTATGTTTTCTATTTATAAAACCCCAAAAATATTCTTCTCATTCCTCTTATTCGTTGATTCTATTTCTCTTACCCTCTTTTGCCGTTTAATTCTATTCTTCGTATCCTCTCAACCATTTGATTCTCTTCTTAATCCTCTATATGTTTAATTCTTATGTCGACAATCGTCAACATCATCGTCACAAATGTGTGTGAGCGGTGTGGAGGGCCTAGTTCAAGCGAATTTTGCAATTCGTGCGAATTATCCATCAAAAATTCTTTTCAAAGTTATTTCGACCACCCGCCTCAACCTGAAATACATTCTAATCTTGACAAACCAGTTCAAACGTCGGAGCTACCCCAAGCACCCACCGAGGATTACGAGGACACTTTCTTTGAAGATAGAGCCCGTAATCTAATCGAACAAATTCAAGCCGATGAAAAAAGGTCGAGAATTAGAATTGATTACGATGAACCCGTTCAAACACCGGTGACTAGCAAGAATGACTTGCCTAATCTTCACGTTTCTCAAGAACCAAAACCAGAGACCATAACGGAAGTGGTGGAAATTGCTAGCTCTCAGAGCACACCACTTGTCCCACCTCCTGATTTTTCAGAATGTTCTTCGAGATTTGATAATCATTCGGATCACCATGTTGGTTTTGTTGATTCTTTGAATAAACCGATTCCTCTTCATAATTCTCAAATGCAATCGTTTATTCCTTGTGTCGGTTGTGGTGAGCCTCTTTTTGGTTCACCATGTCGTTGGTGTACTTGTGTACAATGTGGTAATGATATCCATAACGGGAGTTGTTTGTTTTGTGGTTCGAGGAATTCATTTGATTATGATCCTAATCCGAACTCATTTAACGACCCCTCAAAATTTTTCAATTACCCACCACAGCCCGACTTATCTTCATATAATCAACACTTCTGTTGTGAATTTTGTGGAGGTCCTCACCAAGGATTTGAGTGTCAATCCGGAAACACGTTTGTCTATGAACAGTTTTCCGGTGATGCTCAGAACTTTGGGTATGACCAAAATCCATATGATTCACCTGTCCAGACTCAACACTTTTACTGTTGTGAGTACTGTGGAGGTCCCCATTTCACCTCTGATTGTCAAATAGGGAATCCATTTCCTTGTAACAATCATGACTCTTACAATTTCCAACCTCCACAGCACCATACGGTTCAAACTCCACCTGAGCCGTTATCTCAAGAAATCTCCCAAGATTTTGAAACCACAATGAAAACACTTGATGATATGATTAGTAACTTTAAGAATCAAGTGAGTGGTGAAAAGACCATAGGAGAATTGCTGGCCGAAGAACGAGAAGAACGAGAGGCTCGCAAATCTAGGGAAGAATTATTAATCCTAGAGCATGCAGCTCTAAGGCGTTCCCAATTTCTCAAGGCAGCTCTATATGATGATGACGAGGAGAGTTTTTATCCTTTTAAAGATAATATTTCTCAACTCCCTCAGTCAGTTGATATCCCAGCAGTTGAGATTCCATCTCAAACAACTGCTATCACACCCGAGATTCACACTCACTCTCTTATTATGGGGGACGAGCATCTCGACACTGTTCCTGAAAAGGAATCGGACGAATTCATAAAGTCTAGTGTTGAGAACCTTGTCCCAATCCCAAGAGAGTCACAGGGAATTCTCGAGCATTTGTGTGATATCCCTCCTCCTCTTGTCTTCCAAAATGATCATGTTGAGATGTTCTCCGATTCTGATGATGATGATTCGTTATCTTGTGGAGACATCGCTTATGTGGAAGATTTACCTTCTGAGCTTGTTAGCTTAGAAGAAGAGAATGATGAAGTTACTGACACTGAAATCAAAGATGAAGCTCTTCGAGCAACATTATTGAATGTCAGTCTTCTCATTTCTAAAATCGAGGCTTTCAAAGAGAAACCTATTTCATCTCCTATCCCCATTAAGGATAGTGACATTCTTTCCGATGATTCTATTCCGGAAATGAAAGCCTTCTGTTTTGATAATATGGGAGAGAAGATTAGTGGCAGTACCACTTCTCATTCTCATAATTCTCTCCTCGATCATGAATCATTTACTTTTGAGGAGTTCGCCAGTGAACCCACTCATATCAATTCTGAATATGATTCATTCACCTTCATGGAGTTCTCAGATGAACTCACTCATATCATATCTCCGCCGGAGTATGATAACTTCTACTTTGATCTAGACACACCCGGGATATGTCTAGACCAATTGAGCTTAAATGATGAGATTCATGCTATCATGAATTCTCCTTCTGATGATGATGAGTTAATCATGATGTTTATCATGATTTTTTATCTCTTCTTTACCTATCCCGTGGCTTCTCCTGTTCTTCACTCCTTCGGGAATGAAGACATTATCTTTGATCCCGGCATTTTCATGTACCATTATCTTGAGCCGGGAATATGTCTCATCGGTGTGGAACTTTCACGTGCTTCAAATGTTTGTCCAAACATCTTGAATGAAAGTCCGATGGAGATTGCTTCTTCCACTTTGCTTCCCCATGAACCAATGAATTCGGGGTCGAGTCAAGCTAGCGACTCGGTAATCAAAAACAGTAGCTGAACATGGGTTTTCACCCGTGTGCCCCACCCTAGTGTGGGGGAGTTACCCCACATATTATATATATATAAGATTTAAAAAAAAAAAAAAAAATTCTAAATAATGGCCGTAGTATGTCCCTTTTACGTTCTTTGTTTCGGCATAACCGCCGGTACTTTGAATATTGAGGGCAATATTCATTTCTAAGTGTGGGGGGGGAATTCTCACGAATTTTATTATATAATTATACCACCCAATTCCCCCGTTTTTGGCCAATTTTTTTTTTGGAGTAAGTGTTCTACACTTACTCAATTGGTTATCAGTCCGCCATGTCTGTAAGACTAAAGGATTGGCTAATCCAGGAGCAAACGGCTCTTGGTAAAGATATCTCAAATCCGTTGACGGCTTGCAATTTGCCCAAAATTGTATGGTATTCAGCTCACCATATCCTAAAAAGTGAAGAGTTGGCTAGCCCGCAAGTTTATGGCTTGTGGTAAAGGCAGTGGAAAAACCATAATTGGTAATCGACTCACCAAAGATAATACTGATAATTTATCTAAGAGTTGGCTAGTCCAGAGCAAACGGCTTCTGGTAAAGACAAATCAAATCCGTTGGAAGCTGGTGGTTTGCTCAAAATCACATGGTTATCAGTGTACCATGGTTCTTACTTGAACTGAAACATTTGGCTACTCCAAAAGTAATGGATTTTGGTAAAGAGTTTCAAATCCATTAAGTTTTTCTGAAAAGATTGCTAGGGACTAGCAATAGTTTAGTATGGGGGATTGATGAGTGTGTAAATACTCATCATTTTTAGTCAAATCTGAACTGCAAAACGTCTAAAAATGCTCAGAAATGCATCAAAACACTGAAAATATTCCAAAATGGCATTTTATATGTTTCAGATGCAAAATGTTTAAAATCAGATGAAAAATGAGCAAAGTTTGCATAATTGGCAGTTTCAGTCCCCCAAGTTTCTAAAATTGTCAAAAATAGTCTCTGAGTCAAAATTTCAAAAGTAAAATCACCAAAGGTCCTTTTAAAATCAAAAATTGTCAAATTTAGTCCTTTGGGGAAAAATATCAAAAGTTTGAGAAAATTACAAAAATGGTCCTCCAAGTTTGAAAATTGGCAAAATTGGCCCCTGGAAAATTGGAAAATGGCAAAATTGGTCCTTGTACTTTTTGAGATTGTCATTTTCAGCCCTTGGAAACAACTTTGCAAGATTGGCAGTTCAAGTCCCTCAATTTCAGAAAATTACACAAAGGTCCTTGTCATTTAATCCCTTGTCAAACTAATTTTGGACCCTGCCTAGACTTTGGACCCCTGTCAAATTGCATTTTGACCCCCCCATCTTATATTAGCCTTTGGTCAAAATCCTGGTCAAATCCCACAAAACCCGCCAAAGTCTCCTCTCCCACCTGCTTTGCCTGCAACTCAGGTATTCACCATCCCCCCTCCTCTCCTCCACTCAAAATTGTTCCCCCCACCTCAACTAACTTCCAAGGGGCATTAATTACATCTCCCCCTCCTCACTCAACCCCAATTGTCAAATGCAAGATTTGGCGCCAAAATCCGTTTTAAGGGCCAAGATCATTTTAATCAATCCAATGGCTGAGAAAATGGTGGGAATTCATCAGAAGGGAGAGAGAATGAGTTTGGATATAAAAGAAAGGCAAATGGAGTTAGAATGAAGAGTCTTGTAATTTTTTAGTTTTAAATAATGTCGTTTTTATCTTAAGAGTTTTAATTAAGTGAAAAGTCTGTAATTTCTTGTTTCATTGTATCAAATTAAGTGTGTTGTATCATTATTAACTCTTTCCATTTATAATTTCAAGTTATGTTAAAATTTCTTGTTCAAAGCTCACTGTTGAAATTTTCCATTTCCAAGTCTCATTCAAAAGCTTCATAAAGCTCATTTTTCAGTTTCACTAAGTCTATACAAGCTTCACATAGCTTTCTATAAGCTTGCATTTCATTTTTAAATAAAAGTGGTACTTGGTCAACAAAAGTCAAACGGGGCAAATATGATGCAGATTTGGTCAATGGGTGAAGCAGCCATGGAATTGGGTTGATATTGAGCTAGGGTAGGGGTTTGGATAGGTTAGTGGTCCATTGGTTCACTGTTGGCAAGCCATAGTGGCTTTGGACCTTTGTAAGTGATTTTCAAGTTTCTTAGCATAATCAGTATTTGTAGTTATAATCTGTTAAAACCTGTTCTAATAGTATTATTTAAGTTATATCAAGTTAGTGTGATCATAATCTATGCTTGTTCAGAGTCTATCTTAGTTTTAGTTTGCAAAACTGGTAATAAAGGTGTGTTTGGTTTTACTGTCATAACTGTTATAATGATGCATTCAGTGATAACTTTCTATTGGTTCATGTTTGTTAAGAATATTTGAGCTCATTCAAGTCTTAGTTTGGGTCTGCAAAACCACAAAAGTCAAACATTAACAAATCTGTCTCTACTGCTGAACTGTTGTGAGTTTAGGATTTGCAAATCCTTGTCTTGTGTTTAGAAATCATTAAGCTTGCTTGCATTATACTTGTTCTATCATATTACATCAATATCAAACCAAAAATTGGTTCCAAATTTCATTTTGGTCAAATTTTCTTAACAACTGTCAAAAGTCAAAATTGCAAAAAAGGTGGATTTGAGCTCAGTTAGGAGGAATTTTATTGAGCTCACCTTTGGGTCTTATCAAGTGAGGCTTGGCATTTCATAAACTTCAACTGGTCCTCTTTCTTATCACTATTTTTGTAAAATTTTACCAATTTTTTATAAGCTCCAAAATAGCTTATCTTTTGGGTCCTAGTTGCCCTGCTCCACAGGTCTCAGTTTATACTAAGTTTTTCTCAGATATTGCATGCTTGTCACAGGGCTCATTAGAGCTTGGCTAGGGTTGGTTTTTGGTTTACATGTTCCCAACCAGGTCTAGTTGAGGTCTCATTACTTACTTTCTAGTTTCTAGCTTATTTAAGTGCTTATTTTGTGGCTGCAAGTAGACACCTGAAACTGTTTTTAAGCTCATTGGCTAAATACATCAAATCTTTGTAGCTTGTGATCCAGTGGTTAAAAACAGTTAGGATTTGTTGCATTGTAGTTATTTTAGCAGTTTAGAACTTCTGTAATCAGTTGGTGTCTTATTTTGTCCATTTGGCTTATTTGGAGTGCTTAATAATAAGCACTTGCACATCAGTTTCAATATCTTGCACATAAGCACCTGTTTTTCTAATTTTCCTAGCTTCCTAATATTATTTTAGAGTTTTCCTGAAATTTTCAGATTTTTCTAAGTTGATTTGCTATTTTTCTTAATTTAAAGTAGTTTTTAAGCATTTTTAATTAGCTTTTAATACAAAAAATTCAGAAAAGGTTCAAAAAAATAATTTTTCATTTTTCTTAGGTTTAGATAAATATAAAAAGTAAAAAAAGTAATTTTCCAGATTTTTCATAGTTTATATTTTAATTTTTAGTAATTTAATTAGTTTTTAATAGTTTTTAATTCATAAAAAATAGAAAAATAATCACAAAAATACAAAAATAGTTTTGAAAATTCTATTTTGTTATTTTAGATTTTTCCAAGTCTTAATTTTATTTTTCTAGCTTTATTTCCTATTTTCTTGTATTTTAGGCAATTATTTAATAGTTAAAAATAGTTTTTAATTAATAATAATTAGATAAATAGTTTTAAAAATAATTTTCTTTTTCTAAACATTTTCTTTTATCATTAGGATTGTAAAAATATCATTTTCATATTTTTAGGACTTTTATTTCTTAGATCTCACTTTTTTATTTTGTACGTTTACGTAATTTTATTTAACCGTAAGTTTTAAGTTTTAAGTTTTAAACGTTCATCAATTTTAAAAATAGTGATAGCGTTTATTTAATATTTTTTTATCTTTTTAACTTTCTTTAATTTACATTTAAGCCGTTGTAATTTGTTGGCTTTTCCTGTAGTTATAATATCATTCACAATCCTCTTTTCCGTTCAAATCTCTCGATCACTTTACGTTTGATAATCCATTGCATAGCTCGCTGGGACATAACGACCCGGGGAGACCCTACACTCCTCAGATCTTCATTGCATTCGTGCTTAGGCAGTTTTAAGCTTATTACGGTCTGCCATTCACAAGTGGCAGGCTTGAGTGATTTAGCTTGACTGTTTGGCACGCATCAATGTCAATATGTTAGAAACTATTAGTTCAAACAATTTACATATTTTATTTGTTTCGTTAAAATGATTTTACGTTTGTTATCGACAAAACATTAGAAGATCGTAAAATATAAATAAACGTTTTTACGGCTTATTTGTATTAACAATCTCCCTTTTTTGTTGATGACAAAACATAAAATTATTTTAAGGAAAAGCTAAAATTCGTAAAAGTTTGAATTTGTAGTTTTTACTTTCTTCTCCCCCTTTTTGTCGAAACAAAAAGTGTTTGAAGGAAAGTAACACATCGTTTTTAAGAAAAACATGTGAAAGAAAAAAAAAATAGAGAGCAAGTAACGGGAACGGATCTCGTCTTTACTCCCCCTTGATGAGTCCATCCCTATGTAAGGGCGTCAAGTAAGTGATACTAATCTAGTTTGTTTGCAAGTAAGTTTGCAAAAGATTTCGTCTAAGTGGCGAATGTGCTCCCCTTTGATGATTGCAATTATGCACGGGGATGTCACGAAATGTAAACCTAGTATTGCAAGTAATTTGCAATGTATTGCTTTGACATTAAGCTCCCCTAGCTTTAGGATGTCAAAGTCTTCATGTGTAAATTGAATAACTACAAAACAAAGATTAGAAAGCAAGTATAATTCACAATTTCCTGCAAATGTGATTCAAGTTAGTAGAAAGAAAACTTTCTGTCTCACGGATCCCACGGTTCCCTCCTAGTAGGGATCCGTCTAGGCAATTCTGAGGGATCCGTAGTAGCTGATTAATTTCAGCAACGGTGATATAACAAGTAATGTTATCACAAAAAATGAGATATGAATACAAGGTAATCATATGCTCAGAGAAATAACAAGTAGCATGTAATTCCTTTTCTTCTCAGTTGACTAATATCTTTTCTTCTCAACTTCTCGTAATCTTCAAGACATAGTTGCCTAATTCCTTCATCTTGGAATGCCAAAAACCTAACCCACTCAGTGGGGTTGGGAAGGGGTTTGTGCCTGCAAAGAAAATAGATATCAGTTAGATGCAGACCCTACTGATGTACTAGTTATGACGTAACCAACATTACAGGTTACGCCGTAATTAGATTACTCAAACAGTTACGGCGTAACTTAACACAAAGGCTACGCTGTAATTAAATTACTCACATAGTTACGGCGTAACTTAACCCACAGGTTACGCCGTAACCTTCCCCAGAAACGCAGCACAACAGATGGTCACAATTAGCAATAGATTTTTTAACATATTAGTGCCGAGGGACCGCGCCTAAACCACTAGGTTTGTGTTTGACTCAAAACCCTTTTAAATTAAGTCAAAACATCCCAAACAACCCATAATGATAGGACACAAATCAAAATAACACGGGGAGTTCATCATAATTATGAATTAATCAAACCAATAGCAATAAAATAATCAAACAAGCAAGATCCCCAAAATATTAAAATATAAACCCTAATTGAATAATCGAATGAAACAAATCAAAAAGAGTAGTAATAGATCTTACCAGCCATAATTATGAATTAATCAAACCAACAGCAATAAAATAATCAAACAAGCAAGATCCCCAAAATATTAAAATATAAATCATAATTGAATAATCGAATGAAACAAATCAAAAAGAGTAGTAATAGATCTTACCAACCATGGTTTGAGTGGTGGAATGAAGAAATCTTGATGGAAAATTTTTGAGAGAAAAATTTACTGTTGTGGTAGGCGGTGAAAAGTGTTTATGTAAAAACCTAGTTTTTCATCCGAATAAGGTTTTATACCGCCAAGAGGTTACGGCGTAATTAGGATAATAGTTACGCCGTAACTAAATTTTTAGATTAATAATTATTATTATTGCTTAATAGTTACTTCGTAATCCCTAAAACAGATTACTCCGTAACTAAATAATTATATTTTTTTAATTAAATTTTTTATAATTTTTATAATTATTTAATAGTTACGTTGTAACTCTTAACAGAAGTTACGCCGTAACTAATAGCTTCGAAGAATAAATGTGTAATAGTGCAATACAAGAGATTGAGATACGTACCTAGGTTTGGAAGTGCTCAAATATCTTATTTAGGTAAATATAATATACCTTAGATCTTCCATTACTGCTCCCCGACAGCGGCACCAAAAAGCTGATATGCTATTTCATCCTGCTTTTAATATTTATAAAACTTAGATAACTTAGGATCAACACATACTAACGGTCAGAGAACCCGATCAGATGTAGTAAAGCCCTAGGTAAATCCGAGTATCGTCCTAAGAGAGTTGAGACCTTGAAAGAACTAAGATGATTAGAAATGATATTTATAATATATTGGTGTGATAAGATTGTGATAGTTCATCGACATGCTATTATTCCATACACACAAACACCAAAAATTTAGGGTAAAGAGATAGATAAACGAAGCTTAACGAAGAACACAAATATGAATTGATTCTCGATATAAAGGTTCAATATAGTGGTTAATTGTCACCAGACTCCTTTGGTCAATTCGTCATGGCCTATGGTTCTTAGATTCCTCACCAAGATGAACAGGTCACCCGGGATCATTCGGAAACCTAATAACAGTCATTAAGGGCCAAATCTACTAGATCTAGTCTGTGGAAACCCGACCGTTAGGAAATTAGATTTCCCCTAACCTCTTAAATACCTCCACTTGATAGGTGATCATTTGGTCAGTTCGCACACGAAGAGTGGTTGTACTATGGCCAATTCCTTCCATACTTCGCAATCTATCAGACTAGGGTCAGTTGGTCATATCTCCCAGCCCTTTAGATACTAACAAGCTTATAATATTACCAAGACTAGCGATCTATGATAAGACTAGTAAATGTCTATAAAGAATTAAAGAGAAGATCAATAACACAAATGCAAACTTCAATTAATAACATGAATTCATAGTATAAGTCATAGAAAAATATAAAAGGAATTCAAACTCGAATACAATGGAAATCGTAGACGAGAACTTCGTTATTCAATGTTTCTAAGCCATGCTTCTTCTTATGTGTTTGATCTCCCCAAACCCTATAAGGTTTGGGAAAGGAGAGATGATTAAAACTGATGAAATCTTCGACTATTTACAGGCTCCGATATTAGTTACGGCGTAACATTTATTAAGTAGTTACGCCGCAACTCTTCAATTCTTGTGCTTATCCATGGTTACGGCATAACATGAGCTGGGGGTTACGCCGTAGCCTTTGTAAATCATATGCATTTCTTTATTGCAGCGTAAACTGAGCTGATGGTTACGCCGTAGTCTTCGTAATTTTGATGTTTATCCGTTGTTACGGCGTAACCTGAGCTGAGGGTTACGCCGTATCTCTTGTCAAGTAAGCTGCATAATGTTCAGTAGCATGTTACAGCGTAATTATATTCCATGGTTACGCCGTAATCTTCATAATCATTGTTACGCCGTAACTTCATCACTTGGTTACGCCGTAATTGAGTGAAAACTCATCCTTTGGGCTTGAAAATGTCCAATTACTGCGTCCTTGCATAAAATAGGTCCTGAAATGACATAATAAGGAATAAGGATGTTTTCACTAGCATTTTACTCATAATGTGATTATAAAAGGGGGAAATTAACGCTTAGAATATCAGGACTATTTGATGTTATCAGACGTCTTGTCTTCAATACCAGTGTTACCTTAGTAATCACCAGTAGCATATGTATTGAACCCGGTTTCTGCCTTAAGGTTGAATTATTGGAGGGCTATTTCTTTTCACCCTTTTCAAAATTATTTCTTTTTCATTCTTCAACCCCTTCAGTGCTTACCGAGAATTCATTACTAGAGCCTTGTTGGGTTTATTCCAGTCCTAGCTCTTTCTCAGTCGGCACTGTTCCCATATTCTCACTTTTCTCCTTTTTCCATCATACCTAAGGACTTCTATACTATCTAGTGAATTGTCCATGGGTAGATCCCTCCGGCTCTGGCGGGATCGTGGGAATGAATACCTAACCTAACCATCCTTATAACTCCAATGCATAAAGTAAATTGGTCAATCTTTTGGTATTGTTCTTTCCGCCTCGAAACCAATTGAAAAACCATTTAAAAAATCAATCAAGGTACTTGTGATATAAAATTAAAGCATTTAGTACCTTAAATGTTTTTTATTTTTTTAGAAATGCTCCCCCTCAACATGTGCTTCAAGTATTAGAAATCATTTAGCATATGGAGGCAAGAGGTATTTGAGATATTAGATTAGGAATGAAAGGTCCAATTCTTGATTAACATTATCTAAAATGATCATCATCACTTCCCCGATTAAATCTAGTATTTTACATACTTTGGATACAACATTTTGGGGAGGATGTGGTTTTCTTTTAATTGCTCCCCCTCAATATGTGCATCTAGATTCGAAAGAGTTTTGCACATATTAGAGAGAGCTTGCACTTTGAGACAAATCAATCACGTTTCAATCATTTTTGGTTTAAGATAAATGCTCTCCCTTAACATGTGCATGTAAAATTTGAAATCGTTTGGCACATGTAGGGAGGAGTGCCTGTTATTATATTTATAAAACCACTTTATCAGATTATCAGTTTATTTCTAATTTAAATCACAAATTCTCCCCCGATCACAATTTTCAAACCCTTTGAGATTTATGATCCCAATTGATTTAAATTATTTTTGAAAGCTTTTTGAGGAGAACTGTGACTAGCTTTTAAAACATTTAACTGATAAGGATCAGATTTTGAAACTTTAATCTCTATTTATCAAACATGCTTAGGTACCATATGAAAGCACAACATTAGCCTTGGTCTTGATCCAATTGTAGATTAAATGTTCGTTTTGATTAGTCGAATATAGACCATGCTCAATTTAGTACAAATTGTTTGAAAAATAAAATTTTTGATTTGTTTGAAATCATTCTCCCCCTCAATCAATGACCGAAGTTGTTGATTGAGTGATAGAGATTTTGACAAATGATAAGTCCAGATGATTTTCAAAATAAAGTCCGAGTTATTTTCAAAGCAATTTTGTTTTTATTAGATGACAAATATTTTTCAGAAGAATCTTTAGAAGGAAAAATATTTGTGAGGAAACATTTGTCTTTTTGGCGACAAACGTTCCTTATGAACCTTTGTTTTTAGGATCAGAGCATGAGATTTTAAAAGAACTTGGCATGGCTCTGTCCTTACTTTTAAAAACGGGTTACTGCCTGAAATGACAGTAAACCAACATTTTCTCCATCTCAATTTTTTTTAAAGTCAAATTAAAAAATATTTATTACTTCTGTTCAAACTTCATCTAAAGACCCGTGCCATTATTAAATGACAATTCTAAGACCGTAGATGTTATCGAAACCAGAAAACATGATAAGTAAAACAATCTTTTTGGAAATTTTCAAGATTTTCTAATTTTGATGGGTTTGAAAATTTTATATTTTTCTATTTTCTTTTTGTGGGTTTTATACTTTCGTATTTTGCTTTTTTTTTTTGATAAAATATATACAAATAATAGATGAAGAAACACCTTTACTCCTCTTCTTCCTCCTGAAGACGTTTGAGTGTCTCAGGTTGTAGGCTCTTCAAGCCAAGTCGTGGGAGGATAAACTCAAAACGTGTAACATATTAGATTTCACAAACACATCAAACCATAAACAAAGGTGGCGTACAAGATGAGTTTTAGAGAGAGAAAGTTAGAGGTTTAGGGAACTTTAGTGAAAGAAAGAAAAATCTTATTATGAGCTCCAACTCTCTACATTGGAAGGTAGAGAGTATTTATAGTCATTACATAAATCGCCACCTATCGGGCTGTGGATCAGGCATACAGTGGGTAAAGACCCTGTGGAAAACTAGAAGGGGGGGGGTTGAATAGTTTTACCAATTTAAAACTTCCTTTTAAATATTTAGATCGACTTATGTCAATCTATTTGGTTGTTTATGTTGGACGTTGATAGATAGATATATAAAAGTGTAATGAAAGATAAAGAGTAAGAAGCACATCACCACGACACAAGTATTTATAGTGGTTCGTCTACAAGGACACCTTCCTTGCCCTACTCCACTCCCCGAGTCACCTACTCGAGAGTTCGTAAACACTACACCAACTCCTTATGGCGGAGAAGCCTTCACAACGTCGCTTAATCTTTTTCCGGTACAAAGCTAAATACCGAGTTCTTTCACACCAAGGTGAACCACACCTAACACAACGTCGCCTACCCTTTATACGGTGCTAGGCTAACCACCGAGTTCTTTCACACCTTAGGAGAACTAATCCTTCACAACGTCGCCTACCCTTTATTAGGTACTAGGCTAAGCACCTAGTTCTTTCACACCTTAGGTGAACTACACCTTCAAGACACAACACCTAATCTCAAGGAGATCTACTCCTTGTTACAACACCATCAAGGATATCACCATCCTTGTATATAAACAAATACATATATGTATAACGATGCACCTCATCGATTATACGACCTAGGCATTCTTCCCAAATGCTACTTGATTTGATTCTTTGGCATCCTTCACTAATGCCTTTGACACAACGCTTGGCACCCTTCACTAATGCCTTCGTCTTGAAACCTTTAGCATCCTTCACTAATGCCTTGACACGGATGATGAGCACCTTTCACTAATGCTTTCATCTTGACACCTTTAGGCATTCTTCACTAATGCCTTCAACCCAACATCTAAGAAGAAAGGTAGATCTATCAACAAGAGAACCTTCGTTGTCTTGATGATGACGAAGCATGGCAACTCATGGGCTTGTGCTTGCACGTCTTCAAGAAGTGGTGATCTTTCCTTTAAGAGGAACCTAGAAGATCACACAAAAACAAAAGAGAAAAACTACATAGATCTCTTGGATCTGAGGTTAGAGGGTTAGAATACTTGGGGGAAGTATGTGTGTAAAAGTATGAATAGAAAGGAAGAAATGGCTCTCTATTTATAGAGGAATTTCTCTACTGTTTCCCCGGATCCCACGGATCCCTTCCACTTGGGATCCGGCTAGCACAAAGCTAGGGATCCGTGGTCCGCTCCTCTTTGCCCATGGGTATTTTGGGTTATGGGTCATCGGTCATGGGTTATGGGTTGATCCATGGTTTTATATCTAGATACAATGTACCTTAAGGAATTGAACTTGTGTAAGTGGTATATATAAAACTATGGGTTATGGGTCAAAACCATTTGCTAGTTTTTATCTATTTAGTATATACTTGCTTTTACCCATTTTAGTATATACTTGTTTTTACCCATTTTAGTGTACTTAATATGAGTATGTATTAACCCAATATGTAAACACTAGTTGTTGTACATATGTATCTAACTCATAGAATTACTTAAACTTGTTAAGCCAATATGTAAACACTAGTTGTTGTACATGTGTATCTAAAATATAAAATCACTTAATCTTGTTATAGTGTTTTATGTGAAAACGTAAGTGTGTTAGAAAACTATTAGTTCAAACCATTTACGTATTTTATTTGTTTCGTTAATATGATTTTACTTTTGTTATCGACAAAACATTAGAAGATCGTAAAATATAAATAAATGTTTTTACGACTTATTTGTATTAACAATCTCCCCCTTTTTGTTGATGACAAAACATAAAATTATTTTAAGGAAAATCTAAAATTTGTAAACGTTTGAATTTGTAGTTTTTACTTTCTTCTCCCCCTTTTTGTCGAAACAAAAAGTGTTTGAAGAAACTAACACAATTTTTATAAGAAAAATTATAAAAGATGTAACGAGAGCAAGTGACGGGAATGGTACTCGTCTTAACTCCCCCTTGACGAGTCCATCCCTTTGAAAAAGGGCGTCAAGGACATAGTGTAAAATGAGCTAGTTGTGTTTGCAATTAAGTTTGCAAATGGTTCGTCTAAGTGACGAAAACGTGCTCCCTCTCGAATATTGCAAAGTTGTAATGGGGTATCATGAAGTGTAATCCAAAAATGGATTAAGTTGCAAATGATTTTGCAATATTATTTGACACAAAGCTCCCCCTAGCTTTTATGGTGTCAAAATCTTCATGTGTATTTTGAATGACTACAAAACAAAGGTTAGAAAAACAAGAGTATATTGCATAATTTCCTGCAAAAGAGACTCAAGTTAGTAGAAATATGTGCTTCTGTACCACGGATCCCACGGTTCCCTTCAAGGAGGGATCCGTCCAGTTATTAGTAAGGGATCCGGCTATCTGTTCCAGTTTCTTCAGCAGTGAAGAAATGTCAAGGAGTGCTATTTGAGGGAATGAGATAAATGTACAATATAACAAGCACAACACACATAATAATCATGGCATAAAAGTATTCATTCAATAAAACAAGAGATACACAACCAAATCTCTAAACACTAAGAGAATGAGCTTAACCAAACAAGTACGCATAATGCTAATAAGTTACTCCAAACTTAAGATTTGACTAAAAGCTTATTGAAGATCAAGGATGAGAAAGGTTTCCTAGGCATTCTCAGTTTGAGCTTGAAGGTCATGTATTAATACATCTAATTCATGTTTCATTCTCTCAACATGTTTGCAATGGTTGCACTCATAGTCATGGTTTTGAAGTGGAGGTTCAAGTGAAGTGGGTTGAAGATCTTCAAATGATTGTTTGGTGGCTCTAGGTACTAGTGAGGTAGGTTGAGTTGTGGAGGGTTTAGTAGATTTAAGTGATGAAGTCCTAGTGGAAGCACTCTTCTTGTGAATAAGTTTGATTGGTTTTCTTAGTGTGGGAGAGATCCTAGTTTTGGTGGATTTACCCGAAGGTGATTTGGTTGAGGAAACTTCATGCATGATTCTAGCAAGTTTCTTGGGTGGTTCTTGAGTGGATGAGTTAACACTAGGAGCTTTAGTCATAGTGATGATGCTAGTAAGAACTCTTTTAGTTGTTGATTATGAAATGTGATTTGAGAGTGGTACCTTAACTCTAAGGTTGTTTGGTTTATAAAGGATGATATGAATTAGGAAATTAAATTCTTGGCCATTTGAAAGGTTAGGCATGCTTTTGGGGTTTTGATAAGTTCTATGAGGATAATCAATGAATGCTAAAGGTAGTTGGAGACCCAAAAGGTGACTTGAATTCAAACATGGAGCTGGTTTATGCTCTCTGTATTTACGGATCCCACGGATCCCTTTCCCTAGGGATCCGCCTGGTAGAAGACCAGGGATCCGGTTGTCAGATAAGGATTATGCTGTTGTAAGATTGGTTTATAATGCTTGTGGCTAGAGGTAAAGAGACATCAACTTCCATTTGGTCAGGTGGTTGCTTTTGATGTCTTCTCATAATCCAAAATGGACTATTGGGAGGGATGATAGAGTTTGCTTTTGGATCAAGTGTTGATTCAACATTTTGATTTTGTGGCTCAATCTTTTCATGTGAATTGGATGGTAATGGTGAAAGATGAGATGGCCAAGAGGGTAAGTCATCTACATTGTGAGAGTGTGAAAATGATTGTGAAGTATCTCTAGGTACTTAAATGTTCAAGGGCAATGAGTGATGTAGCTAATGATTGCCTTATATGGAAGAAATTGGAACTTTCGTGAGTACCAATGAATGAACAAAGATGACACTAAAATCTTGAGAGTGTCAAATGGAGATAAACGATCCTAGTGATCCGATAGTGACTTAGGATAATGTCTTGGAGAAAATCCTAAAGGTTTTAAGGTGAACTAGAATTTGATCCATTTCGACCAATTTTGAGGTAAGGATGATTATGATCAATTTTGCCATAATCGAAAGATTTCTAAGTCTAGATGTGAGGGATCATGTGAGAAATAATGAGTGATCTAGAGAGCAGAAGAGTAATAAGTTTAGGTGAAACAATGGATCGAAAAGCACTTTGAGTGTGATCCTATGAGTGAGTGTGAAGCTTACTAAGCTTGAGTAGGACTTAAGAGATCCTAAGGTATTAAGTTCAGCTAGTGTGAAGTAGTCTAGGAACATGGTTTGAGGTGTAAAGGATTGAAACTCTACTTCTATTTGCCTGGATCCCACGGATCCTTCACTTGAGGGATCCGGCTAGTTACAAACTAGGGATCCGGCATCTGGGACAGTTTTACTTAACAGTGAGCGTTTGTTCTAAGTATCGAAATTAGAAACTAATGATCTCTACAGTAAGCATACATGTGTACAAGTAAAACATACTGAGTATCATGTAGAAATAGCACATAAGCAATTAAATGAGATCTAGCTCACAAGTAACACAGAGGTTTATCAAAATTAACAAGCGCTATTTAAGAAGCTCAAAATAGATTTACGATCTAGATTAGTAAATCGTTTGTATTAACAATGGCGTGCAGATTAGATGATGGTGTTCAAGACGATAGGGTTGTTTTGGCCAACGGAAGCAATGAACTATGTATAGTCATTATGGATGGTGATTAGCATACAATGAACTTCGTCCATAAAGTCATGTAGCTCTTCTCGATCAAAGCAAGATAATCGCTTGATGAGGCAAGTGGTTGTGATTAATTAAAAAAAATCAATTTTACAATTTGGTTGATTAGTAATCCTAAGACAACGCAAAGTATTTCCATTGTAAACTTACTTTAGGGAAACATGGGAGTATAGATTTCCCAAGTGAGATAATGAATATGAGACTATTACTAGTGGTGCTCAATTACGGCTAAACACGACCATTTTTACGGGTGATTCCACATACCCAACTTCTATCAAGGAAGCAATTCAACCGTTAGGTCAAATTGAGTTTCTAGTGCCATAAGTTCTCCAGTATTCATTCTCAAGTTAGGAAAATTTATATTCCTACAATGGCCTATCGAAGAGTAACAATGATGATACTTTGCTTCGTTTAATATTAAACTTGAGACAACTAAGGTGACGAAGGCGTCATGTTAAAAATAAGTTTAAAAGTTGTCCATATGGTAAACAACAAAAAAATGGTTGGATGAGCTAGTTCAACATATGTTGTTGGAAAGCTTTGAGTTTGGACTTTCGGATATGAACAATTATATTTGCGTTGCAAAATAATTTACTTGAGTATATCGGATGAAATAATCAAGTTGTCAATCCTACTAAGAAGCTTGGAGAGTGATCATGAAAAGGAAAATGAGAGAGTACATCATCAACACAAGTGTAGGTTATGATCTGATGTACATTCTTGTTGTTTTTAGAAAACGATACAAGAACAAAAGAAATCATATAAGCACATAAAGCATTTTTCAACCTATATGACTTATTTAAGTGTCTAAACTAACATTTTCGACACAACTAGATGTTATCCCAAACACTCCTTCAAATAGCACATTGATTAGTAGAATATTACTAAATAGACAAACAAGAGAATGAATAGCAAGGTAAGGAAACCACATATTCTATTCAATCAAACAAGCACAAAAGCTATTTGAGATAAGCAAATAATCAAGTAATGCAAAGAAGACAATTTACCATTTAGCATAGCATACGAAAGTTCTTTTCATCGATTTGTGTTAAATATAAACATGTATACCAAGCTTGATTAGTTTATTTTATATTTATAAATATGATCAAAACCTTAATTTCAATAGAGGACACATTCTTATTCAAAAGCGAAAGCATCCGTCTCCAATTAGATCAAAAGTTTGTGCAAAAGTTATGACCGAAAAATGACTTTCTATTATTAATCAATGATTCTGTAAATTATTGTTTTGAATCAGTTTATGAAATCATTTTTAAATGAAAGTAGACTCAAATACCTTTAAAACGATAGGTGGCACGACTTCTAACGACTTACGGTTAAAAAGTTATGAATTTTTGAAATTCAGACAAAAACTGTCTTCTGTACCTACGGATCCCACGGATCCCTTGCTTGAGGGATCCGTCCAGTGTAACCTGAGGGATCCGCGGATCTGACACAGAATTACAAAAATGTACGTTTTGACCCGACGAAAAGGTTTAGTCTTTGTAGACTTTTTAGTGAAGTTATATTACCCATTTTTACCTTTATTCAAGCTTGATTAACAAGATATCTAACAACAAAAACTTCAAAGAAAAAAAATCACTAAAACACTTTTCATATTATGCTTATTATAAGATAGAAGCATATATCACCATTTTGTCCACAAGCAATTTAGCACGTTTATGAAAAAAATTTAACTAAGAAAACATACCTTTGCTATATCCCCTTTTTATGGTTTTAGAAACCATAGACGCAAAATACTACATGATCTTCTAAGATACCCCAATCCTTTGCTATATTCCCTTTTTATGGTTTTAGAAACCATAGACGCTAAATACTTCATAATCTTCTAAGATACCCAAATCCTAGTATGAAGACTTCTCAAAGGAAAATGTTAGAATGATCTATCACTATCCAACATATGATGATTTATAAAAACATGACTTTTTGTTTTAAGAAATTCCCTTCTTTGTAGTTTTCAAACATACACGGATCGTATCAAGTTTTCAAAGTACAATATACAAAAAAAAACTTGGTAACGAAGCTCTGATACCAATTGTGGAAAACTAGAAGGGGGGGGGGGGGGGTTGAATAGTTTTACCAATTTAAAACTTCCTTTTAAATATTTAGATCGACTTATGTCAATCTATTTGGTTTTTTATGTTGGACGTTGATAGATAGATATATAAACGTGTAATGAAAGATAAAGAGTAAGAAGCACATCACCACGACACAAGTATTTATAGTGGTTCAGCTACAAGGACACCTTCCTTGCCCTACTCCACTCCCCGAGTCACCTACTCGAGAGTTCGTAAACACTACACCAACTCCTTATGGCGGAGAAGCCTTCACAACGTCGCTTAATCTTTTTCCGGTACAAAGCTAAATACCGAGTTCTTTCACACCAAGGTGAACCACACCTAACACAACGTCGCCTACCCTTTATACGGTGCTAGGCTAACCACCGAGTTCTTTCACACCTTAGGAGAACTAATCCTTCACAACGTCGCCTACCCTTTATTAGGTACTAGGCTAAGCACCTAGTTCTTTCACACCTTAGGTGAACTACACCTTCACGACACAACACCTAATCTCAAGGATATCTACTCCTTGTTACAACACCATCAAGGATATCACCATCCTTGTATATAAACAAATACATATATGTATAACGATGCACCTCATCGATTATATGACCTAGGCATTCTTCCCAAATGCTACTTGATTTGATTCTTTGGCATCCTTCACTAATGCCTTTGACACAACGCTTGGTACCCTTCACTAATGCCTTCGTCTTGACACCTTTAGCATCCTTCACTAATGCCTTGACACGGATGATGAGCTCCTTTCACTAATGCTTTCATCTTGACACCTTTAGGCATTCTTCACTAATGCCTTCAACCCAACATCTAAGAAGAAAGGTAGATCTATCAACAAGAGAACCTTCGTTGTCTTGATGATGACGAAGCATGGCAACTCATGGGCTTGAGCTTGCACGTCTTCAAGAAGTGGTGATCTTTCCTTTAAGAGGAACCTAGAAGATCACACAAAAACAAAAGAGAAAAACTACATAGATCTCTTGGATCTGAGGTTAGAGGGTTAGAATACTTGGGGGAAGTATGTGTGTAAAAGGATGAATAGAAAGGAAGAAATGGCTCTCTATTTATAGAGGAATTTCTCTACTGTTTCCCCGGATCCCACGGATCCCTTCCACTTGGGATCCGGCTAGCACAAAGCTAGGGATCCGTGGTCCGCTCCTCTTTGCCCATGGGTATTTTGGGTTATGGGTCATGGGTCATGGGTTATGGGTTGATCCATGGTTTTCTATCTAGATACAATGTACCTTAAGGATACATTGAACTTGTGTAAGTGGTATATATAAAACTATGGGTTATGGGTCAAAACCATTTGCTAGTTTTTATCTATTTAGTATATACTTGCTTTTACCCATTTTAGTATATACTTGTTTTTACCCATTTTAGTGTACTTAATATGAGTATGTATTAACCCAATATGTAAACACTAGTTGTTGTACATATGTATCTAACTCATAGAATTACTTAAACTTGTTAAGCCAATATGTAAACACTAGTTGTTGTACATGTGTATCTAAAATATAAAATCACTTAATCTTGTTATAGTGTTTTATGTGAAAACGTAAGTGTGTTAGAAAACTATTAGTTCAAACCATTTACGTATTTTATTTGTTTCGTTAATATGATTTTACTTTTGTTATCGACAAAACATTAGAAGATCGTAAAATATAAATAAACGTTTTTATGGATTATTTGTATTAACAGACCCGTCCGTCCTCCACGGTGTTACTAAACTAACTACTACTTAACTTATAATAGTCTATGACTACTAGCTTTCTAACGATTACATATACTTGAGGTGACCGACTCTTCAATAACTGGATTTACTAAATCCTAACAATCTCCCCCTAAGGGAGGTCACCTCAAACACATCTTAAAATTACATTGAATACAAACAGATAATACATATTAAATTGCTCTTGCATTCTTGATGTAGTACTTTGCTCTGAAGCTCATAGTCATTGATTATTCACGTTGCATGTTTGGTTGATCCAAGTGGATGTCTTTTTACTGATCCACGTGATAATGAGTTTTGAGCCAGTTTTGAGATCATCAGCCACAGTAAATCTCTGACTTATCCATTGTGGTGTTGGTATGAAGTGAAGTTGTGACATTTGGACCGACATGCTCACATTCTGGATCATGATATATTCTTATCAGAATAGCGGAAGCTTTTCGTTGAATCATGATATTGCCAGCAGCGTAGCAGAAGCAGGGAGTGATAATATCAGAGTCATTGATGCACTAATCATGAATTTATTGGAAATGAATGTGTTGTGTGAGCATGCGGCTATGGATTGACCGCTCCATTCTGATCAGCTACAAATGTCGGGCGTACCTACATACAACAGTTAGCAATAAAGTGCATGAAAGTGTCTTTGATCACTTTCATTGAATTGAGGTACACGGCCAACGGTTCCCCGTTGATCAGTACAAGTACTGCCTGTGATCAGGTAGGATTCCTAAGAATCTCCTTGACAGGGTTTCGCAGCTGTTCTAGCTGTTCTCAAACCGGAACGTCTCAAAGAAGACAAGACGGAGTGAGTGAACCAGCGAATTGAGATTCACTGATTGATAAAAAGAGATTTGAAAAACAATCGTGTATCGCTCAATAGAAGTTGTTTTTGCAATACAACGAAGGTTTTAATGAAAATCAATTATCAATCATAAACACCTTTTATATTGAAATAAAAGTACACAGTCGATGTGCTAAAGAAAATAATTTTTAAGCACAACGACAGGTTTTTCAAAGGTATCCGTCAATCCATATCCTGAACCAGGATTGATTCAAAAGATTGAATCGCCCCATAGTTTCTGTTCAGTTGTCACATGGTCGATCTATTGAAAAGATGTCACATGCCACCTACCAGGAGCTTGTTTGATGTTGGCTCCAGAAGGATTTCCATCTTCATTGTGAATATGTTTACATATCACTCGGATGTTCTGGCACAACCACAAGGATAATGCGTAAGACTCAATATATGTAATCTCTCTTTCCACATTGTGTGAAACAGAGAGTCTTCATTTAACGTGTCCTAATGAGATTAATTGATGATCTCGTGGCTCTAGACTCAATTTGTGCATATTTGGATCCTATTTCGAAGACTAGGGAGAGGGTCTCCTTCTTCAATATTAACACTCTCTAAGAGAGAGTCGATAGATAATGTAGGTTCCCAGTGAGAATGAAACAAGTCCTTTTAAGAGGAACTTGAGTGGTTTAGGAAGTTGAAGTGCAGTGCGTCACTGGGTCCATGACGTCTTGTCTTCAATACCGATGTTACCTTGGTAACCACCAGTAGCATATGAATTGAACCCGGTATCTGCCCTAAGGTTGAATTATTGGAGGGCTATTTCTTTTCACCCTTTTCATATTCATTTATTTTTCATTCTTCAACCCCTTCAGTCCTTACCAAGACTTCATAACTAGAACCTTGTTGGGTTTATTCCAGTTCTAGCTCTATCTCAGTCCGCACTCTTCCCATATCTCACTTTTCTCCTTTTTTTTCATCATACCTAAGGACTTCTACACTATCTAGTGGATTGTCCCTGGGTAGATCCCTCCGGCTCTGGCGGATCATGGGACCTCAACCTAACCTTATCATCCTTATATCACCATACATAAAGTAAAGTTGGTCCGTCTTTTGGGTATTGTTCATCTGCCATTGGAACCAATTGAAAACCATTTTAAACTCAATCCAGATACTTGTGATATATTATTAAAGAATTTTGTACCTGAATTGTTTTTGATATTTTTAGAACAAGAGCTCCCCCTCAACATGTGCTACATATATTTGAAATTGTATTAGCACACGGAGGCAATAAGAAGAATTAACTTCTTTGATTACCATTTTCTAAAAGATATCAACATCACTTCCCTGATCAAAACAAGTAGATAAAGCATATTAGGGAAGGATGAGGTTTTCATAAGTTTGCTCCCCCTCAATATATGCCTCGAGGTTTGAAAGAGTTTTGCACATACTTAGAGGGAACATGCACTTAGAGACAAATCAATCACGTTTCAAATCTTTGTGGTTTAAAAGGATGCTCCCCCTCAACATGTTCTTGAGATCGTTTGGCATATAAGCAAGCATGGCTAATTGCGTTATCAAGTGGTTTCTCTAACTTATCCTCTTCTACAATCTCACGGAGACATTCTAGGCTATCTTTAAGGTGTGAGAAATATGTTTGAACGGCAAGTTTGTTATTCCTAAGATGAGGAGGAAAATATTTCACAGACAAAGCATATTTATTACAACCATGCACCTTTGATGCACCATTCTCCCCATTGGTCATTGGCATTTTCCCTTTTACCTGACTCTTCAGATTCTCAATTTCCTTTTGTAACGAAGTTATTTGTTCATTATTTTTGTTACGAATGACTTTTATTGACTCAAATAACTCATTGAAATGACGTTTAACCTTTTCATTTTCTTCTAGAAAACTCTCATTTTCCTTTTGTAAAGCATTAACCAAGTTTTGAAGATGAAAGTTTTGAGAATTCTGAGAATCTAAAGGAGGAGGCATTTGGGAGCCAGTCACATTGTTCATTTCACCCTTTAATTGAGAAATTTAGGCTTTCAGTTTTCTGATCGTGTTACAGTGAGCTTGAATCTGTTCATCACGTTTGTTTATTTCAAAAACTGCATCAAACTCTGGAACATCTGAGGATATCTTGATGTTTGAGGTTTTAACATTTTCTTTGAGATGTTGATACTTTAGTTGTAAATTAAAATGTTTAACTTCTAGTTTAGAAAAATGTTTTACCAAATTATCATGATCATCTTGTTCAATTTTCTCACTTAGTTTAGCGTTTTTGATTTCAAGCTCAATGACACGATCATGGGAGACTTTCAAAGCAACAGATAATTCATGAAATTGAGAAGCAGTAATAGAATAATTAGTGGCTGTATAGAACACATCTTGAGAAATACAATCAGAAATCAGATTCTCATTTAAGGTATGCAAGTTCTTCCTCTCAATTTCATTATATTTTAATGCTCGCTCATAGTTACTAACCTCAACAATCATGGCATCAAATTCCTTTTCCATTCCTTTAATATCTGTATCTATCCCCTTTTTAAGACTCTCAAATTGATCTTTTAGTTGTTTAAAGAAAGGCATGACCTCAGTTAAGTAACATTCTTTTGTTTGCTCAAAACCCCTTTCCCCTTCAGTTATCCCAGTGGGTGTGATCCTCTTCTTACAAGTTTTCTCAAAGTCAACAAATAATTGAAATATAACATATTGACTGATTAAGGTCTTGCTCTTAGTGGCAATAGTCTTAGGAACTAAATGCATTGGTGTATTTGGAGGATACACAGTCGCTGCAGGCATTATCCTAAGGGGAGGGTTTGTTACAACAAGATTCTCTGCTTTTTGCTTATCTAAGTCCTTTTTCCAAAACACTTGTTCGGGAGTTAACAACGTTTGAGGCTTAAACTTGTTCAAGGAAATCCAGTTTTCCTTCTTGTAATCATGGGGTTTGATCGTTATGTTATTCTTTTTACATTCAGGATCTTCTAGCTTCTTATTCATTTTCTCCCTAGATGCATCATCTAATTTTCTATCTTCCTCAGTGCACTCAATGCAACTAGGTGTCTGTCTAGGTTTAAGAATCTCATTGCCATCATAGATTACATTTTGAGCAGCTTTTGCTATCTTACCATACTCAGGGTTGGATTCCTTTATAATGGGGATACTATGCTTATCGTTGAGAACTCTATGCTTCGTGATCATGTGAGCAGTCTGAATTGTATTCCCTTGTACGTACAACTTATTTTCAAGCTTGTTTTTCAAGGTTTTTAGATTAGAAAAATCATTCAAAAGTTATGATTCCTTAGCACTGAATTCTTGCTTAAGCATTTTAACATTTTCTTGAAGTTCTTGTTTTTGCTTAGCAGTTTTAGAAAGCTTTTCTTGTAAGGAGTTTAACTCTTGTTTTAATACTTCTTCTCTAAACTTAATTTTTCTAATAGTTGGACGCATTTGGTCATCCATTTCTTGCTAACGGGTGGTTAATTCAAACTTAGCACGTTGTTCATAAATGGCAACTCGTTCTTTATAGGCATTAAGTTCAGAGATAACAGAATCATCAGGGGCACATGCAGTGTATTCATCAAAAACATAGTCATCATTGACTGCAGAAGATTCATCACTTGCTACAATCTCACTTTCACTTTGTTTCACATATTGATCATATGGGACAACATTGATATTACCCATGTTTTCAATATCTGACTCAATAGTTTCAGTTGATTGTACTTTGTCATGCATCTTTTGCACATCAGCATCATCGTATAGTTTTAATACCTCAGAAATGATTTTATCTTTGGATGGACCAGCTTGTGGTGATGAAGAGACTTTAGAAGGGACCATTGGAGAAATGCTAGCCATGAAAATTGTTTGTGCAGTAGGTTCATCATCAACGTCAGAGTCGTATGCATCACAATCAACATTATATGTCTTGGCATTTCCCTCAGCAAGAAACAACAATTCCTCTTCATCCAAAGCTGCACCATTATCCTGAGTTTGCACAAGCAACATCTTATCCCTGAAGTACTCGGCATTCGGAGGGCGTTTTGGTGATGTGCAGTTCCTTGCAATATGTCCCTCACCACCACAGTTGTAACACTTGATCGACTTTGCTTGTCCTTGATTTCCATTCCTTCCCCTATTCTGATATGCCACATATCCTCTACCAACTCCACCTCTTTCTTGTTCATACTGCCTTTCTTGAACTGGTTGTACCATAACCTTTCCATCTCTGACCAAAGCATGGTTGTGTAGATTAGATGCAATCCTAATTTCATTATTAGTGTGAAGTCTATTAGTGTGTGGAGTGAAGGTTAAGTTTTGTTTAACCATAAAAGCCTGTTTA
The DNA here is from genome assembly GCA_019973895.1 of Chrysanthemum seticuspe. Taxonomy (NCBI): domain Eukaryota; kingdom Viridiplantae; phylum Streptophyta; class Magnoliopsida; order Asterales; family Asteraceae; genus Chrysanthemum; species Chrysanthemum seticuspe. The sequence continues at coordinate 170,672,130 of BPTQ01000002.1, read as the reverse complement.
TTGATAAAGTGTTCCATGACAGCATTGGCATCAGGTTGTTTGAAACTTGGATCTGGAATGACTTGAGATGATTTGGTAGTAGTTCCATCATTAGTGAAGAAGGCCGTTGAATCATTTGATGAGCTTATCTCTCCCTGGTTGGTTTTGAACTGATTAAGAATCCTTTTTTCAAACATAGCATGTCTCTCATTCTGAAGAAGGAAGGCATAGAGTTGCTCATAGTTTGTATTCTTCAATCCTTTGGTTAGCTTCACAGAGGTGACAAACTTGTGCCATTCGGGATTCATGTTGTTCACAAACTTTGAGTTCAGCTGAATGTTTGGCATAGTCATTCTGATGTTTCTCATGTCATTAACAAGCTTGTGGAATCTCACGTAATACTCATAGACACTCTCATCTGGTTTCATCTTAAAGTGCTCAAATTCATCATAGAGTTGTGATTCTCTGTCTTCCATAGTTAATTCAGAACCAGAAAGAAGCATCTTGACATTATCCCACACTGCCTTGGCTTCGGTGTTGTGATTGATTAGCTTGTAGATATCTTTTGGAAGACCTTGAAGTATGATGTTAGAAGCCCTGATATCAGCATCGAATCTCTTTTTCTCCTTATCATCGAGCTCATCATATGTCTTTGGTCTGTCTATTCCATAGATCATTGTTCCATCTGCAGCTGTATCAATTAAGTCTCTTGTAGTCTCAATCTGATAAGGTCCTTCATCAATCGATTTGAGAATGTTGACCCCATTTTCCTTTCCAAGACAGTACAGTCTGATTCTTTAAGCCCAAGAGTCGTAGTCAGTTCTGTCAAGCATGGGTGGACGAGTATTTGAACCAGCTTCTTGAACATCCTCGGCAACAATGAAGATGATTGTAGGTACGTTGGTAGACATGTTTAAAGATTACACGGGATTTTATAACTCAATGATTAAACCGGGAAATAGATTCTTTCACGGGATTTTACTAAATCAAGAGAAAACCGTATTATAAACAAAAGTCAACCAAGTCGCTAAGAATCCTTGAACTAAGTCGCTAAGAACCAAATCGCTAAGAATTTTGACAGCAAATCGCTAAGCACCAAGTCGCTAAGAAATCAAGTCGCTAAATAGCAACTCGCTTATGTCCAAATCGCTAAGACCAAGTCGCTAAGAAACTTAAAGAACAAGTCGCTATCAAAATTGAAAGCAAGTCGCTACCTTACCAAGTCGCTACCCGTAGTGGAGAATCCACTAAGTGTACTGTTTGTCGGCTTGTCTCAAAAGGCAAGTCGCTACCAAAACTCACTACAACTCGCTACCTTTTACTGAAGCAAGTCGCTACCAAGAAATTCACTCCGAGAGCCAAGTCGCTACCAAGAAAAACTTTAAAAACACACTTTTCAATCCAAAACAAGCTCAACCACAGTGATTCAAGCTTATCAAATCAAAACCCAAGCACATACAATGATCCTAAACACAAAAGTACACCCAAAATTCAAACTTTAACACTAGAAATGAACCAAATGATGCAAAAACCACTAAACGTTTTCAAACTCAAAAACCATCTAAAAACCACTAAAAATCCAAGGATATGTAAGAGATGATCTAACCATGGCTCTTGATACCATTTGTAACATATTGGATTTCACAAACACATCAAACCATAAACAAAGGTGGCGTACAAGATGAGTTTTAGAGAGAGAAAGTTAGAGGTTTAGGGAATTTTAGTGAGAGAAAGAAAAATCTTATTATGAGCTCCAACTCTCTACCTTGGAAGGTAGAGAGTATTTATAGTCATTACATAAATTGCCACCTATCGGGCTGTGGATCAGGCATACAGTGGGTAAAGACCCGTCCGTCCTCCATGGTGTTACTAAACTAACTACTACTTAACTTATAATAATCTATGACTACTAGCTTTCTAACGATTACATATACTTGAGGTGACCGATTCTTCAATAACTGGATTTACTAAATCCTAACAAAACGTTCTCTAGGGAGAGCTTTAGTGAAGATATTTGCCAGCTGATATTCAGTCCTTACGAAATAAAGTTCAACCACACCTTTCTTCACTTGTTCCCTGATGAAATGATGTCGAATGTGAATGTGCTTTGCTCTTGAGTGTTGATCATTGTTGCAACAAAGAGCAATGGCACTTTTGTTATCACAATACAGAGGAACTTTGTTGAATACTATTCAAAACTCATTCAAACTCAAAAACCTATGAAAACCACTTAAGAATCCAAGAACATGTAAGGTAGATGATCAAACCATAGCTCTTGATACCAATTGTAACATACTGTTTTCACAAACGCACAATCAATAACACATGAGAATCGAATGAGATGAGTTTTAGAGAGAGAAAGTGAAGAGAGTTGGGAACTTCTAGTGAGACAAAGAAAAATGTATATTGAAGCTCCAACCCTTTGCCTTGCTAGGAAAAGGGTATTTATAGTGTTTTACATGAAATGCCTCCTACGGGCTATGGATCAGACATACAGTGGGTAAAGACCCGTCCGTCCTTCACGATGTTACTTAACTAACTAATAATTATAACTAAATGACTACGACTACGAACTTTCTAACGAATACATATACTTGAGGTGACCGAGTCTTTAACTACCGAATTTTCTAAATCCTAACATAGCTAGAGAGAGAGCAGTCACGAGTATTGTAGTCGTCGTTAGGATCATGTATTTGTGATTTTTCCGCCTTTTCTAGAATATTGGTATCGTTAGGGACTATAAAGAATGACGAACCCTTAAGCCTTCACATATTTAACCTATTTTGCCTTTAAAATTGGTAATTGTCCTAGACTTTAGTAATGGAGATGTATATCCTTGCCAAGCTTATGATTGAATACTCACCATAGCTGTGCAATTGAGTATACTACTAAATAAGCACCCTAGTTTAGTTTTGAGAGATAAGAGAACTTCATTTCCTATTTCGTGAGGTGTAATGGTTATGCATTATTAATTAAGTCAATTACTTTGATGCTTAATTCATAAACAAAGGTTTGTGAAGTTTGTCTAGTTACTTAATCTAGAGTCTACTTGAGGACAAGTAGAAATCAAGTGACGGGATATGTGATAAGTTCTAAATTGTTGAATATTTATCACATGATTATTTCTTATATATTGCATGTTTATATATTAATTGATACTTAAATGCCTAAGTTTTACAATTTCAGTAATTATGGAGCAATATTACAAAAGATACAAAAAAGACATGATTTGGAGCTGTTTATGATGATACTGTATGCAAGCTGTAAAAGAGCATATATCGTATGAAACTCTGGCTATACGCCATATTGATATATGGAAGAATTCACTAAGTATTGGTGATTATTGAAGCATACGGGTAATTAACTTTATGAATACGCTGTATTTGGAAGCTCTACACTCAAAGAACAAGTCAACTATTGAAGGCATACGACGTATAAAACTCTGGCCATATGCCGCATTGAAGATCTTATCCCCAGTCCAAGTATATCGAAGATTTGAAGGTATACACCGTACTTAACTCTAGAAATATGTCGTATTTAAAAGATATGCAGAAAATGCTTAGAATATGCTTTCTTCGTCAGCAATCAAGAAACCTTGGATACGCCGTATCGATGCCCTAACAAAAGCCTATAAATACAAACTACATACAAGAGTTTTAGGCATCATTCACTCACCACTCATCATCACAGCCGAATTTCACCATTCTAAAGCTCTAAGACCAGTCCCAAGAGCTAGGAAATCAAGAAGAGAAGGTTTCGTATCATCACATTAAGGTTATTCAATATATTTACATATCAATTTCCTTATGATTTTTCTTCATTTCAATTATCTTCCTGTGCTTTTACATACATTATGGGCTAACACCCTTGGTTGTTGTCCATGTTTATAAATATTACATGATTGTTATTTTCATTTATTAAAATTTAATGTTTAGTATTGTTTAGTTTATGTGTTTATCATTCACTACGTGTTTGTTTATATGTTTGAGTATTTGTAGTCTACCTATCGCATGGACCAAGTGGCTACTAGATGACACTTAAGTTAGCATAGTGCTCTTCAATATAGTGACCGCGTGAGAAGAGTAGGTATCACATGGACCAAATGGTTACCAAAAATAAATCACATAGATTAATTGACATGACTTAATGCATGCTTGTAGTTTGATAGGTGCATGGACTAAATAGCCTAAGAGATTACATGTGTAGAGGCTAGATGCATGGACCAAGTGGTCTAGTCTAGATTTGATAGGAGTGTGGGGGTATTGTATGGACCAAAGAGATACTCCCCATATATCCTGAAGTCACTAATACTTTACAATTAAACAATTGCACTAGTAGACGAATAACTAAAATGTAATAGGAGTAACATGGCTAGCATTACTTTCTCCTATTGATCACAACAGGCGTAGTTTAATTAGTTTAATTTACTTTTCTATTTTAGTAGTTATAATAATCAAATCAATCAATCAAAATTTCCCTTCAAAACTGTAAAACTCACTAGGTTAAGTCTAAGCATACTATTCTTGAGATCGACCTCATACTTACCCCACTGACTACATCTAATCGGGTACACTACCCGTGAAAGTGTGTCCCTTAAGATATAAGTCCGAAAATTATAAATTTAAACTTTAATTAAAAATCCCTACAACAAAATACACATCAAGTTTTTGGCGCCGCTACCGGGGAATAGTTTAGTTTTAGGTAGATTTAGTGAGTTTTGTGTTTTTGTTAGATTAGTATTCGTTTGTTTTTCTATTTTATGTTTGTGTTAACTTTTTTCTGTCTTAGGTTAGGTATACGGCGTATTCACTTTCATTAGATATGGCGTACTGCTTGATACTTAGATACGACGTATTGCTTTCCAGCATACAACGTATTCAATGATGATATAGATTAGTTTGTCTAGTTTAGATTTTATTTTTCATTTTTATTTTAATTTTTTAATTCAGCAGTTTGTTTATTTTAATTTTTATTAAATTTTTCTAAAAGAAAACATAAACTTTAAAAATCGTGATAATTTATTTATACGACGTATTAATTAATTTTGATATGGCGTATTGGTTTTTAATTCAGCATTCGTATTCTGAGAAATTGGGATACTGCGTATTGTTTTAAGACTGAATACAACGTATACAACTTTCTATATATGGCGTATTAGGTGAACAGTAACACCAAAAATATTTTATTTTTTCATATTTAAGGTTAATTTCTTTTTGTTTCTAGTTCACTAATAGTTCATGTTTTATTTCAGATTAAGTATGAAAATTGTTGCACAGAAGAACAAATTTAAGGAAATCGACATCTTGAGCATTGATGTTGATGTATTTACTCACGATACTTCCATGGGAAAGGCGTTTAGTGAATTCATGAAATTGTGCTCGATGGATGATGACTTGTTTACCCATGGGATCGTTGTTAATAAGACTTATGAAGAATGGGTGTATAAGTGGCAACAGAAGCAAGTGGAAGGAAAATCATGGGTTGAGGATTGTGAAATTAGTAGTGAAAGCAACAACTTTTGGGGAGAATGTCCCAATAATTTGCAATGCTTTAGGATTGAACAACAGGACAAAGAGGTAAGCGAGGAAGAAGCTGCTTTTAATATTGGTTGGAAGAGAACTACAATAATTACCATGAGATTGATGACAAAACTAAGAAGAATTTGCATGATACTTGGTACTGGCAAAACTGGGATAAAGATGAAAAGAAATGGTATGCCAAACCGATTAATGCAACATTTGAAGAGTGGATGGAGTGTGAACTTTCTTTACCAAGATGAGATGACTAAACCAAGTCAGAGCTTTGGCTTATCTAGAATGACTTGTATAAGAATGAGGAGAAAGAGTTCGTAGAGAAATTTGATCCGTACATAACTACATTCGATGAATGTTTCGAACGAACTCATGGAAATAATAAAAACATGTGTGGTAGAACTAAGGCTAGAATTTGGCTTTAATGGAATGAATAGTATCAGAACGGAGAACCAGGAACGGATGAAGAACTTGATTATATGCAGGAATACTTTTAACCAAAGTCTGATGCTTATTATATTAATCCTAGTGAGGAAGTTTATAAACAAAAGAGACGTAAATTGTTAGGAATGCCCTACAAACCATACCCTGTCATTGTGATAGAAAGGTATGAGGTTACCAAATACTCAATGGGAACTAGTGAAGAATATGTGATTATAAAGGAAATAGGATTAAAGGGAATGCCAAGAACTAAAGAAAATATTACAAAAGTGTTTAGAGGGATGCTAGATTTGAAGGCTGATGGAGCAATGGTGACGAGATTAACGTAAGGAAGAAGAGAGTCAAACTTGAACGACTTAGAAATAACCAAAAGTTCTTCCCGGTTGACAACCCAGAATGTTCTTCAATTTTTTTTTCTTTTAATAGGTTAATGTTCATTCTGTTGAGTAGATACGGCGTATCCAACTTCTGGATACGGCGTATTCCACTCTCACAATCCATACTTTTGTTTATTTCTGAATTTTTAGGATTTTTATAAACTATCTGTCAGGCCCTTGATACGACCTATTCCTGTTTTGGGATGCGGTGTATTCAAGCCCTGACCCGTACTTCATTTTTCCATGCAGACTGTTCAATACGGCGTATCTAATCTTGGGGATACGACGTATGAACAAAATCCTGTATTGCATCACTAAGGTAGTTTTACCCTAGCCTGACCAATACGACGTATCCAATTAATGGAAATACGCCGTATCGATCTCTAGATCTGGACACGACCTTCTTGAAATTTTTTCTAACCCACTAACGCTATGAAAGTAGTTTTCTGTTTTTGTTTTATATGTCTACAGGTCTGATCCAATCAATGATAATATTTCTTATATTTTTATGGGGAACGTTGTTCGTGCTAGGATTCAGGGTAAGAAAAAAAATTTGCTCATATTCTAACTATGGAGGATCATTACAACAATATTAGAGGAGTTTTCTATTTCTAATTCTACCCTCTTTAATTTTATGTATTCATTTTAACAACGAGGGCATTGTACAGTTCAAGTGAGGGGAGGTAGCTAGAATTAGAATTTTACTTGTCATATTCTACGAATATAACTAACAATGGCTTAAATTTTAAAACAAATTACATGTTCTTCATAGATCATTATTAGTATAACCCGCACACAACAACATTTGATACCATTTGTGAGAATTGAAACCTTTCCGTTTCCGCAATTTTACCCCAAATTCCACAAAAATATGAGTATGCCGGTGGATTGATGTAGACTTTAGAACTTGGCTTGGTATATCTATTCGAAACGTCAAAAATGAGCATGACATCAAGAAAACTTGGTGTAATCGGCTTTAATCAATGTAAAAGGCAAAATTATTAGGATTTACCCAAATGACCTATGTCATTATATATGTTTGTTTATCAGCTAACTACACTGGTTAGTTGACCACATGTTTAAACACTTTTGTTACTCTCATATTTAGAATAAGATACCCCTAGTATAACCTGTTGAGTCTATCTTTTCCTTTATACACCACTAGATGTTTTTGTATCGTTACACCTTTACACCTGAGCCTACCGTGTAGATTAAGTCCATTGTTTGGTTGCTAGTTGCTACACGTGTCCCTTGTATTTCCTGTGTTCGTGTGAGTTTTTTGTTTGATTCTTTTCTAGTGAGATGTTGGTTTAGAGAATTTCATGATACAATGAGAATGTGAAAGTATGTAATTTGTGTCATATGCTTGTACTACTACTTTCACTAGTCTTTATTTCATTCAGATTCCTATACGATAACGAGTATTATATGATGAAGTATCATTAGTTTGATTTTCAATTTATGTTATTAAAAATAAAAATAAAAATAAAAATAGAGAGAAAAAAAGAAGTGACCTTAAGTATTTAGTTTAAGTGGTACGTAATATAAACCACTTATTTAAGTGTACAATGGCCATAACTTTGCCACTATTGTATTGTATATTTTGGGATTTTCTGGGAGTTGATAATTTGGGATAGCCAACTTGGTATGTTTCATTGTTGATGAAGTTGATCGAGATATATTTGAGTCTTATTCGCATATCATTAAAGCATGTGTTTTTCATGTTAAATCGTGAGTTAGTCAATGATAAGTGTCTCTTTCGGGTTTGTGGTATGATAGCAGCTAGTAAAAATTGGTTGTGTCGAACTTAATCAATTTGTTTTGTTTATTTTCTATTTACACCAATTATAAATGTTTCTCATGCCTTATCCTACCTTTATTCATTCAACATTTGATTTATTGAGATTAGGAATCAAGCAATCTCGAGTATTGTAGTCGTCGTTACGATCATGTATTCGTGATTTTGTTACCCTTTTTGATATAATACTATTGGAAAAATTACTTAGTCCTAGACTTAAGCTTATTCGAGTTAGGGAGAGAGCAGTCACGAGTATCATTGTCGTCGTTACGATCATGTATTTGTGGTTTCGTCGCCTTTTATAGAATATTGGTATCGCTAGAGATTATATAAAATGATGAACCCTTAAGCCTTCACATTTTTAACCTATTTTGCCTTTGAAATTGGTAATTGTCCTAGACTCTAGTAGTGGAGATGTGTATCCTTTTCAACCTTATGATTGAATAATCACCACAACTGTGCAATTGAGTATACCACTAAACAAACACCCTAGATTAGTTTTGAAAGACGAGAGAACTTCATTTCCTATTTCGTGAGGTGGAATGGTTACGCACTATTGGTTGAGTCATTTAATTTGATGCTTAATTCCTAAACAAAGGTTTGTGAAGTTTTTATAATTACTTAATCTAGATTCTACTTGAGGACAAGTAGAAATCAAGTGAGGGGATATGTGATAAGTACTAAATTGTTGAATATTTATCACATGATTATTGCTCATATATTGCATGTTTATATATAATTGATACTTAAATGCCTAAGTTTTCCAATTTCAGTGATTAAGGAGCAATATTACAAAAGATACGGAAAAAGACATAATTTGGAGCTATTGTTTATGATTCTGTATGCAAGCTGTAAAAGGGCATACGACGCATGAAACTATGGCCATACGCCATATTAACATCTTGAAGAATTCACTAAGTATTGGTGAATATTTAAGCATACGACATATTTAACTCTAAGAATACGATGTATTTGTAAGCTCTACAGTTAAAGCCCAAGACAACTATTGAAGGCATACATCGTATAAAACTCTGGTCATACGCCATATTGAAGATCTTATCCTCCGTCCAATTATATCGAAGATTTGAAGGTATACGGCGTATTTAACTCTGATAATACGCCGTATTTAAAAAATACGCATAATATGCTTGGAATATGCTTTCTTGGTCAGCAATCAAGAAATCTTGGATACGCCGTATCGATGCCCTAACAGAAGCCTATAAATACAAACCACATACAGGAGTTTTAGGCAACATTCACTCACCACTCATCATCACAGCCGAATTTCACCATTCGAAAGCCCCAAGATTAGTACCAAGAGCTAGGAAGTTAAGAAGAGAAGGTCTCGTATCATCACATTAGGGTTAAGCATTCGATTTTCATATCGATTTCATAATTATTTCTATTTGTTCTTCATTTCAATTATCTTCTTGTGCTTTTACATACATTATGAGCTTACACCCTTGGGTGTTAGCCATGTTTATAAATATTACATGATTGTTATTTCCGTTTATTAAGATTTAATGTTTAGTATTTTTTAGTTTATGTGTTTATCGTTTCAATACGTGCTTGTTTATATGTTTGAGTATTTTAAGTCTAGCTATCGCATGGACCAAGTGGGTACTATATGTATATTACAAGAACACTTAAGTTAGCATAGTGCTCTTAATATAGTGACTGCGTGAGAATAGTAGGTATCACATGGACCAAGTGAGTACCACATGTAAATTACAAAGATTAGTTGACATGACTTAATGCATGCTTGTAGTTCGCTAAGTGCATGGACCAAATGGCCTAGGAGATTACATGTGTAGAGGCTAGATGCTTGACCAAGTGGTCTAGTCTAGGTTAGATAGGAGTATGTGAGTATTGTCTGGACCAAGGAGATATTCCTCATACATCCTGAAGTCACCAATATTTTACAATTAAATCATTGCACTAATAGATGGATAACTAAAATGTAATAGGAGTAACATGGCTAGCACTACTTTCTCTTATTGATCACAACAAATGTAGTTTAATTAGTTTAATTTACTTTTCTATTTTAGTAGTTATAATAATCAAATCAATCAATCAAACCCCCCCTTTAAATCTATATAACTTACTAGGCTAAGTCTAAGCATACTATTCCTGAGGTCGACCTCATACTTAATCTAATGGCTACATCTGATCGGATACATTGCCCGTGAAAGTGTGTCCCTTAAGGTATAAGTCCGGCAATTGTAAATTTATAACTTGAATTAAAAATATCTACAACAAAATACACATCAGTTATACATTAAAAATTTCAAATCACTTGTTTATAACCATATCTTTTAACAACATTACCAATTCCATTTAATGCTTTTACAACAATATCCAAACACGTTAAAAGACTATTACACAAAACACTCATATACATACTATCAAACCAATCTCTAAAACATGATAATAATCGTTTCAATGATGATGTGTTCATCACTTCAACATCAATTAACCACTAATTAAGTTTAAAAACACTTGTACACAAAAACCTTATATATTAAACCTAAATTATGAAAATAAGCAATTAAAGTGTTAACTTTAACTAAAACATGTTCCAACACTTGTACTAGCTCGAACTAGTTGAAATGATCTAGTTTTCTTCAAAATTCCCACACACACAAACATGTATAAACATTGATTTGCTTTAAAGGGTTTCAGAACTTCTTCTGGAATATTAACTAAGTATATCTAACATATATGTGATGTTTACTCCAAAATTTACATAAAAGTCCCTTAATTTCTAATTAGTTAGTTACCTCCCAATGTTTATGATTTTCAAGGTCTTTGGCATTTGACTCCTACTTTTCATGCTCGTGATAGTCAACAAAACTAAATATGACCCGAAAAGTCATATAGTTATATAAACTTTATGTTATCGTAAATGGATTATAGTATATAAACTCCTTATAATAGTATATACTAAACCGAAATATGGGTGTAACATCAGTAATGGCAGAGGCGAATTCCGTTATTGTAATCCACCGTTTAGAGTGGTCTGAGGATATTCAAAAGTGTTGAGAGTGCTATGATACCATTTGTTGGGATCTTACACCCACGAAAATGAATCACACAATGATATCCAAACAATTAAGAAAACGAAAAACAATACGAACACACTTTTACGTGAAAAACCTATAAAGAAGAGTAAAAACCATGCGACCGTAGGCCACTTAACATCCACTATATGATTACAAAATTGGAGACGATCAACTCTCGACACTTTTGAATATCCTCATACCATTTTTAGCCAAGGTTTTCAAGATCGGGATCCTACTCAGGATCATTTTGTTTTTGCAAGATCAAAATGGTAAGATTGGATCGGTATCCTAAGATCCTACTATAATGCCGTTTTCTTAATAGTATTTGTAATATTATTCAAATATAAAATTTATTATATATCATAAACACAAAATTATATGAATGTTTCATGGAAATGTTGTCTTAAATTATGAATATAGAATGTTTAAGAAGATTAACATTATGTTTTTTAAATTTTATAAAATATAATCCATAACTTTGTAGTTTTTTAGTTTACGGTTTGAAAGAGTAAGACCGGATCGGATTAGATCTTAAAATCCTATAGTCAAGATCAAGATCTTATAAGATCTTAAGCTTGCTAAGATCCTACGTAGGATCCGGATTGTGTTTGCTTTGTAGTATCATAAGATCCTAAAATCAGGATTGGGATCTTAACAACTATGTATTAAGGGTTGATTACAATAACAAAATTCGCCTCCATCGTTATTGAATCGCCGAAACCACCACACAGGACATAAAATAATTCTCATAAGGCCTCTCATTTTTTTCTCACATGATTCTCAAAACTCCATCGCTAATGATCGCTATTTATAAGAAAATCCTAGCTTCTTTTATAAGCTAACTTATTCCTAAAGTTAACTAATTCTCAGAAAAACTCCTATTAAAATAAATGATTACCTGCGCATAGCGGTGACAATGTATAATAGCGTTAATTGTGTGTGCAATTTTTTAAGTATATATACGAGTGTGGAGTAAGTAAAAGTGAAAAAAGTTAATGTCTAAATTGTAATTAAGGGTGCGCTTGGTTCAAAATGAGGAATGGGAAAGGGATGCAAAGGAATGGAATGGGGATTATCATTATCTTTGATAGTGGTTGGTTTAAGAAAAATACATCAACCTCTAGAGTGGTGGTGGTGTCGGTGGTGGTGGTGGCTGCCTGGCTAGTGGTGGTGATGGTTGCTGGTGGTGGTGGTGGTTACTGCTGATGGTGACTGGTGGTGGTGGATGTGGCTACTGGTGGTGGTGGATGTGGCTGCTGCTGTTGGTGGTTGTGGTTGATGGTGGTGGTGGTGGTGGTTGTGGCTGCTGATGGTGGTGGTGGTGGTTGTGGTTACTGGTGGAGTGGAGGCGAAAAAAAGGGAGGTGAGTAATGGTAATGGATTCTCATTCCTCCCAATTTTGTGAGTAATGGACTATTACCTAAAAATAAGGAATGGAGGATTGCATTGCATCAAACCAAACATCATGTATCATTACTGATGATGTACCCTCCGAACAGGTTGAGGGACACCCATTCGAACTGTTTCGAAGCCCTTCTGTACGAAGGCCCAAGTTAGTTCTCCCGAATGTTCATTGGTGTCAAACTATTTGTGTACATGAAGGTTACATACGAGGAATTCTCCACTCGAAGCCCTGAAGCCCTTCGGGGTATGGTTGATGAGGGAACAAGGGACGCAGGACTATCCTGACTTGGTCAAACCCACGATTTCCTTCTCTTTCATGGTTTTCCCGCCAAGTTTGAGAAAGTGGGTCACTAAGCCCTAGCGGTTACCCAAAAACATGGGACGCCCCCATGTTCTCTGATATTTGCGCAGAGGTGCCCTCAAGCCTATTTCCTTCACTATAAATAGGTAGGACGGGCAGAAGATTATGGTAAGCTCACTTAACACCTTACTCTTTACTCACACTCATTTACATCACCATAACTCATACTTACTCTCACGCCGGAGGTGGTTCGCAGGGTCCAACCCCTGCGTAATCACTTAACGTAGTGTCTTCGTATTTCTTATCCTCAGGTGAAAGACAATCTTGGCTGGAACACACACCCCTCTTACCTTCGATCACCATTGAAGCCTGGTAGTGCAATTTTATGTACAATCAGTGGCGCCATCCGTGGGACCCGCTACTATTAGTCCCGTAATCACCAAGTCTTAACACCCTAACTGATTACGCTACTTTTTCGGCATGGAACCAGGACGAGAAGATACACCTCCACCAGGTTTTTCTACCGTGGTACCCCTCACCACAACTAACACCGATAATCTCGCCCCCATAACTGCCTCCACCTTCACTACACGATCTCGCCTAGAAACCACTCCCGTACATCACGTCTCAACTTTCACTAACCCTGGTCCAGAAATTAGCCCTGCCTTCATTGAGGCAAACTTCGAAGCGTTAGAGTCCTTGCTAAGGGCTTACAAGAGGCAAGTTCGCAACACTGAGATGCGGAGGGAATTGGAATATTCCAGCGAGGAATATGATGAGGAGATCGAGGTTGATGAAAGGCTTCGACCAACTAACAGGGGAGTTCGGCCCTACGAGATGGTTCTCCTTCCATGAGGAGAACTAATGGAAGAACTGTAGGTTTCGAAGAAGGTCCTGGAGGAGATCCGGGAAGAAGGGAAAGAATGCATAGAGAAAGAAGGAGTCAGAACTCCAACGGAGGAAGCAACCCGGTAGGAAACGGAGGGGTAAACCTACCACCTCTCCTGGCAGCCCACTTGGGAAGAGAAGGGATGGGGGCTCCGATGCCTCCATCATACGTCTCGAGTGTCAGAGGACCTCCTCCATACTCTGGGATGAACCAACTACCACCTCAAGGCATGAACCCCTACCTACCTGCTAAGTCCTATAATGCCTATCCTCCGAATGGGTCTCTCCATAACCAGAGTTACCAGCAAGTTCCTTACAGGCACCTTCCTGTACACCCTACACAACCGATGGGGGGGGGGGAAACCCTTCTTTCTAACCTCCTGCAGCCTATGCTGCGTTCTCACAACCACCTCATAATCCGTACAACCCTACACCTGTTTATGCACCTCCATGCAACCCTTTCTATATGAAAACTTCTGGAGCTTGCACACCTTTCGTGAAGTGGATCAAAGACTACCCTCTGCCTGATGGTTTGAAGATGCCTACTCACATAGGCACCTACGATGGGAAAGGCAATCCAGACAACTTCTTGCACTTGTTCGAAGGCGCTATCAAGATGCAGAAGTGGGTTATGCCTGTGGCGTGCCACATGTTCAACATACACTCTCCGTGATTCCACACGAATATGGTGGAATGGACAAAAGGTAGGAAGCATTGTAAGTCTGGACGATCTCAAGGCTAAGTTCCGATCACACTTCAACCAGCAGAAGAAGTACACCAAGACTCACCTAGTTGTGCATACTATTAAGCAAAGGGAAAACGAAAGCACAAGGGCTTTCGTCACGCGGTACACCGATGAAACCTTGAAAATTCTAGGGTTGCACGAAGAGCAAATGATTTCTGGCTTCGTACATGGCTTACGAACTTGGAGCCTGGTGGATATTCTGCCCACCGACCTCCCTACCACTTACAAGGCACTCATGGAAAAGACATACACTTGGATTGAGTCCAAGAAAGTAGCAGCCAATGGAGCTCCGATCGAGCAAAGAGAGGCCTCCGACAAATTCTCCAGAGGGTCCTCCTGGGAAGGATCCAAGAACAGGAAGAAGAACAGAGACCGCTTCACTCCCTATAACAAAGGCTCGAATCATGGGCTCTTGGCAAACCTGGTCAAATCTCCTAGGGAAATCCTCGCTACCGAGAAAGCTGCCAAGTCCTTCAACCCGCCACCTCGCATGTCAGCGCGAAACAAAGCCAGGGACATGTCAAAGTACTGCCACTTTCACGAAGACCATGGGCACGACACTAACAGCTGCAGAGAGTTGAAGAAGCAAATCGAAGAGGCAGTACGCTCCGGGCAATTGGCGCATCTGGTTAAAGGCATCAAGAAGGGGAAGGACAAGTTCTCCGACACTCAGTTGGGCGAGTGGAAGGGGAACAAGAAGGAAGCTACCCCTGCAGAAGCCCCGATACTGATGGTGCACAGACAGGATCCAACCTTAAAGCGGGAAGAAGCAGATGGAGAGCTAGGAAGTGTGGGGGAGACAACGTTCCCGTCCATTTTGGGGCGGACACCTTCAACTAATCCCGTAGTTATCAAGGTATGGGTCTCCAACAGGGAGGTGAAATGAGCATACATGGATTGTGGAAGCTCCTGCGAAATCATCTATGAGCACTGCTTCCTAAAGCTCAAACCATTGATACGCTCGTAGAGGGTAGACTCAAAAGTACCCTTGGTAGGGTTCTCCGGCGAACACTCTTGGCCCCTCGGAGAGGTACCTTTGGAAATCACTATCGGAGAAGGAATCTTATCCCGAACAGAAACCCTCACCTTCATCATAGTCAGGTCAGATTCTCCTTACAATTTGCTAATAGGAAGAACCACTATGCCAAAAATAGGCATTGTACTCTCCACCATACATGCTGCCATCAAGTTCCAAACTCCCTTCGGAGTAGGAACTGTTCATTCTAATTATAGAACAAATGGGGGGTATATGGTGTCAAGAAAGTCAAAGAAGGGCCGGAGGAGCCTCCGATGGCCATTCTAAGCTATGCAGATGCAGAAGAACGGGTAGTAGTAAACCCTAGTTACCCCGAGCAGACAGTCGTGATAGGAAAGCAACTTCCAGCAAAATTCAAGGCGAAGCTTACGGAGTTATTACAAACTAACCTTGATGTTTTTTCTTGGACATATTCTGATATGACAGGAGTACTGAGAACGCTAGTGACTGACGGAAAGCCCTTCGGCACTGAACATAAGCTCAATGAATACAAGAACATTGAGCCCATCAAACAAAAAAGGAGAAGCCTAGCACCTGAAAGGAACGCTGCTGCCTGTAAGGAGGTAGATGAGTTGACACAAGCATGCATCCTAAGGGAACTCAAATACCAAACTTGGGTGGCCAACCCAGTGATGGTAAAGAAAAGTGACGGAGGGTGGCACATGTGTGTTGACTTTACTGACATCAACAAGGCATGCCCGAAGGACTGCTACCCCTTGCCAGAAATCGATTGGAAGGTAGAGTCCTTAGCAGGCTTTCGATTGAAGTGTTTCCTAGATGCCTACAAGGGGTATCATCAAATCCAGATGGCTAAGGAGGACGAGGAAAAGACAACCTTCTACACAAGCAAAGGTGTCTACTGTTACAGAAAAATCCCCTTCGGATTGAAGAACGCAGGGGCAACATACCAAAGACTCGTAGATAAAGCCTTCAGCAAGCAGATAGGAAGAAATCTCGAGGCTTATGTTGATGACATGGTGATCAAGAGCAAAACTGTAAGATATAACTTATCACATACACATCAAAACCATAACACAAAGTAGCATATAGATGGAATTCTAGAGAGAGAAAGTTAGAGGTTTAGGGAACTTAGTGAGAGAAAGTGAACTTATTATTATGAGCTCCAACTCTCTACCTTGGAAGGTAGAGAGTATTTATAGTCTTACATAACTCGCCACACTTTGGGCTGTGGATCAGGCATACAGTGGGTAAAGACCCGTCCGTCCTCCACGGTGTTACTTAACTAAATAACTACTTAACTTAAAAGAACTACGACTACGAGCTTTCTAACGATTACATATACTTGAGGTGACCGACACTTTAATACTGGGAATTTCTAATTCCTAACAAAAACGGAGGAGGACCTTGTGGAGTTTGTTAAGACTCCTTGAGATCGTTTTGAGCCTTAGGGTTTAACAATAACAATGATTACAATAAGATGCACAACGGAATAAATCAAAACATCATTATTATTGACACAATGTTTTTCTTTCACCATCTCCTCCAAATATTATTTGATCAGAATAATACGTGTTACCTAAATGTAACAGGGATCAAAGCCTTCTTCGATCTTGGAGGTAAACAACTAACCTAGGCATTTACAACAAACTACACTCCCTAGGTTACACACACACACACCTTTAGTTGACTACATTATGTAAGACATGTATTTAAAACCTACACCCCATGTCCTCTTTATATACTAGAGGATTAGGGTTTACAAGATACTACGAAGGACTAAATAATAAATCTTCTTTTGCAAGCAAGTCCTTCCATCTTTTTGTAGATTTCTTCTTTGTCACTTTGAGTCCTTCTTGTTTCATTCTTCTTGTTTTGTTTCATCAAATCAATAAACCCAACAATCTTCCCCTATTTGATGATAACAAAACAAATAAAGTCGTGTACGAACTTCCCTAGACGAAGTAGCAGAAGTTGAGATGTAAACATCTCCCTGAATGAAACAAATCTTGTCTTCCTTGTCTTCCCCTTAATCCATGCTATCTCTTCTCATATCTTCCCCTTTTTGTTATCAACAATTAGAGAATATAAGCAGTAGAAACACTCTAGCATAACAGTGGATTTCAAACAAAGTAGCAGTGGTAACGAGTGAACACTAGCAGTGGTTTCGAGAATAACACTAGCAGTGGTTTCGAGAAAACACTAGCAGTGGTTTCAAAAAAACACTAGCAGTGGTTTCGAGAAAACACTAGCAGTGGTTTCGAGAAAACACTAGCAGTGGTTTTGAGAAAACATTAGTAGTGGTTTCGAGAAAACACTAGCAGTGGTTTTGATCAAAACACCATCAAAGCTGCTTTCATCCACTAATTAAAGACACCACACAATGTATAACCAACTTCCATAATGAATTAATTCAAAGAAACACGGATTTAGGAAGTTGAATATCCAAGAAAACCCTAAAAATTGAATTTCTGAAAAACCCTTCTGCAGTTAACTTTGACACTGAATAACTTTTGATTGATAGCGCAGATCGACAATCCCTTCAGTGAAAAGTTAGATTATTATATAGAGAACGTCCACCAAATATTTCGTCACGATCCAACGGTTAACGAAAAAGTTATCGCGTTTTTAAAACAGTGCTACAAAAACATATACGAAAAATTCCAGATTCGTATTCTTTCTTCTTTTCGCCATTCTTCGACCAATAAAACCTTGTGAGGCTTATGTTCGACACTGAATAACGGTTAACGATAAAGCCTTCAGCAAGCAGATAGGCAAAAATCTCGAGGCTTATGTTGATGACATGGTGATCAAGAGCAAAATGGAGGAGGACCTTGTGGAGTTTGTTAAGACTCCTTGAGATCGTTTTGAGCCTTAGGGTTTAACAATAGCAATGATAACAATAAGATGCACAGTGAAATAAATCAAAACATCATTATTATTGACACAAGGTTTTTCTTTCACCATCTCCTCCAAATATTATTTGATCAGAACAATACGTGTTACCTAAATGTAACAAGGATCAAAGCCTTCTTCGATCTTGGAGGTAAACAACTAACATAGGCATTTACAATAAACTACACGCCCTAGGTTACACACACACACCTTTAGTTGACTACATTATGGAAGACATGTATTTAAAACCTACACCCCATGTCCTCTTTATATACTAGAGGATTAGGGTTTATAAGATACTACGAAGGACTAAATAATAAATCTTCTTTTGCAAGCAAGTCCTTCCATCTTTTTGTAGATTTTTTTTTGTCACTTTGAGTCCTTCTTGTTTCATTCTTCTTGTTTTGTTTCATTAAATCAATAAACCCAACAGACCTGCTCCTTGATGTCGAAGAGACCTTCGAGCAACTTTGGGCAATCAACATGAAGCTAAACCCAAAGAAATGCTCTTTTGGTGTCGAAAAAGGGCAAATCTTGGGGCATTTGATTACAAAGCAAGGGATCAAAGCTAACCCTTCAAAGGTCAAGGCAATCACGGATCTTCAGGCTCCGAAATGTTTAAAGGACGTACAAAGCTTGAACAGGAAGTTGGCTGCGCTAGGTCGATTTTTGTCGAAGGGGGCGGACAGGTCCCTACCGTTCTTTAAGATGCTTAAAGGCTGCGCCGATAAGAAAACTTTCCAATGGAGCAAAGATGCGGAAGCCGCCTTCCAAAAGATGAAGGAGTTCATAGAGATACTTCCAACACTTACAACCCCAATCAAAGGCGAAGTGTTATTCTTGTATCTAGAATCCTCAATAGAGAGCATTAGCGCTGTCCTAATGGCAGAAAGGGACAAAAGGCAAATCCCCATTTACTTTGTTAGCATGGTCTTGCAAGGAGCAAATATTAACTACCCTACATTGGAGAAGCTCATATTAGCTCTAATCTACGCAGCAAGAAGGCTCCGACGATATTTTCAGGCCCACCCGATCACAGTCTTAACCGACAAGCCACTCAAGCAAATCTTGTCAGAGCCTGAAAAGTCTGGAAGGGTGGCAAAATGGGCTATCGAGCGTGGGGAGCACGAGATAGAGTTCAAAGGTCGAAACTATGTCAAAGGGCAGATTCTTGTAGACTTCTTGGCGGAAACACCTTCCGAACCAGGCAAAGAAAAGGAGGAACCTAAGGCTAAGCTCATCAAAGTACAAGACGATTGGAAGCTTTATACAGACGGAGCATCAAGCTCCGACGGCTCCGGAGCAGGTCTAATGTTGGTCAGTCCCGAGGGGAAGGAGCATACCTATGCCCTTCGGTTTGAATTCGAAGCCACCAACAATGAAGCAGAATACGAAGTCTTCTTGGCAGGCCTCCGGCTAGCAAGAAATATGGAAGTCAAGGCTCTCACTGTCTTCGTAGATTCTCAGTTGGTAGCAAACTAAGTGAAAGGCTCCTATGAAGCAAGACAGCCCGCCATCAAGCAATACTTGGACAAAACAAGGGAAATGCTGGAGGGCTTCGACTCCTACACCATTCAGCACGTTCACAGGAATCAGAACAAGAAGGCAGATGCACTGAGCAAGCTAGCCTCTATGGCCTTCGCCCATCTCATAAAACAAGTGCTAGTAGTAGTCTTGCTCGAAAGGTCCATTATCCGAAAGGAAGTCACTGACATTGTTCATGAAGAAGAAGACACATGGATGACTCCCATTAGGGAGTACCTGATAAGTGAACTTCTCCCTGAGGATCCAAAGCAAGCAAGGAAGATACGAGTTAAATCTCTACAGTACCGGCTAATTGGAGAAAACTTGTATAGAAGGTCATTTCTCTCACCTTGGCTCAGATGTGTTAGACCTAAACAGGCAGCAAGCATCATCGCAGAAGTCCACGAAGGATCCTACGGCCTTCATGCAGGACCCCGTTCGGTTGTCTCGAAACTAATAAATTTAGGCTACTACTGGCCATCGATGCATAGGGATGCTGTGGAGATCACTCAAAAATGTGAAACTTTCCAGATACACTCCAAGGTTCCCAAGGTCCCAAAGCAGGACATGACAAGTGTGACATCCGCATGGCCTTTCTCCCAATGGGCAATCGATATCGTAGGACCCATATGTGGCTCCTGGTGGGGTCAAGTTCTTACTGGTGGCAATTGATTACTTCACAAGGTGGGTCGAAGCTAAACCCTTAGCTTCCATTACGGGGAGACAGATCGAGAAATTTGTATGGGAGCACATCATATGCAGATTCGGAGTGCCCCACATCACCATATCCGATAACGACAAACAATTTGTCGAAGGAGTCTTCTATGATTTCTACAAAGGTCTCATGATAAAGCAGTCTTTAACCTCTGTCTATCATCCACAAGGCAACGGGCAAGTGGAGGTTACCAAAAGAGATATTGTCAAGGGGATTGAAAAAAGGCTGGGATGAAGCCATCACGGGTGGGTGGATGAGCTCCCTCAGGTGTTATGGGCTCATAGGACCCAACCCAAGTTGAGCAATGGCGAAACCCCCTTCAGCCTAACATATGGAACATAAGCGGTCATCCCTTCGGAGCTGAGTGTGCACACAAAGCGTGTGGCCACATTTGAAGCCTATCAAAATGATGAAAGGATCAGGGAAAACCTTGATCTGTTAGAAGAAAGGAGAGAAATAACCTCCATCCGAGAAGCCATGCACAAGCATAAGATCGAAGGCTACTACAACAAAAGGGTCAGGCCTTCCATCTTTAAGCCCGGAGAATATGTGCTACGCCTTAACAGCGCAAGCAAAGCAGAATACCAGGGGAAGCTAGGACCTACTTGAGAAGGACCCTATGTCATAGCTGAAGCCTACGGCAACGGAGCATACAAGCTGGCTACTCTTCTCGGAGAACCCATTGACAGGACATGGAATGGTACGAACCTCCGAAAGTTCTATGTTTAAAAGTATTTTTTACTTTTCATTCTTGTATTCAAAGCTTCTCATGGGAAAGCAAACATTATTGGTAGTTGTCTTAGTATTTATTTCAAAATAATGTAATCCTCTCTACCAATTCAATGATAAATAATACATTTCCCACAAATCTCTTGCTTCATTTCTTAAACACAAAGGTTTGTTCAGCCAAGTCGTTTGTGAATTTCAATGTCGAATTGGAAGGAATACGGTGTAACAAACACCTCATACCACTACTTAAGCCTACCAACACATTCACATTAACTCTCCTAATCGTTTATGGCAATTATGAAAATAAAAACAAGCCATATGACTTAAAGGATTTAAGATAGAGTGGGTCGCGACCCTCTGTCAGTGATCAAAGTTGGTCACAATATTCTTGGTGTTGTAATTTACACACAATGTAGGAGTATTTTCCTACATCATTCCATTCAAAAGAAGGGCCTACGCCCTAATCCCTGCAACAGAGGCCGAAGCCTAGTTCAAATTGTTTTTCGGCCAAAGCCGTGCATCACAACCATGAAATTTTTTAAGTCACAGACAAGCATAATAAGAAATTGTTTTAAAGAAGGGTACATGCCACCCTTTTAGACCAAATTACTGTCAACACGACAACCTTCATTCTTTCTTCTCTGGAGACGGGGTTGGAGATGGTAGAGCTGACACAGGCTTTGCAGAAGCTGTTTTCTTCGATGGAGTCGCTGGCTTGATCTTTTGAGGCTTTTTCGAGAGAAGGTCTTCGAGAGGTGCCATGGGATCTTTTGCATCTTCAAGTAAGAAGGGGTACTCTGCGGTTGCAAACGCATTTCCTGCCTCTTCATACTCAGCCTTTTGTATTTTTCTGATTATTTTTGTATTTTCTAGGAATTAAAAACTATTAAAAACTAATTAAATTGCTTAAAAATACGAATTTAACTAAGAAAAATTTGGAAAAATATTTTTTGACTTTTTATATTTATCTTAACTTAAGAAAAATGAAAAATTATTTTTTTGAAACTTTTCTTAATTTTTTGTATTAAATGCTAATTAAAAGGACTTAAAAACTAATTTAAATGGAGAAAAATACCAAACAGACTTGGAAAAATCTGAAAAATTCAAGGAAAGTCTAAAATATTATTAGGAATCTAGGAAAAATGGAAAAACAGTAGGTTGTGTACAAGAAAATGAAACTGCTAGGCAAGTGCTTATAAATAAGCACTTGAAATAAGCCAAATGAAAACCAATAAGCACCAACTGTTTACAGAAGTTCTAATATACTATAAGTACTTAAATGCAACCGATCTTAACTGTTTTTAACCTCTGAATAGCTGATTGAACAGATTTGATGTTTTGGATAATGTGCTAAAAATCAGTTGAGAAGGGCTACTTTAAGCTTAAGCACAAGACATTCAATAAGCTGAAATTTAAAAACAGATGAAGGAACCTACAGAAGACTTGGCTGGGTGCTTACAAACCAAAAACTAGACTATGACAAGCTCTTATGAGCTCTGTGCAAAGGCTGCACAAGACTGAGAAAACTCAGCATAAGCTGAGTTTTGTGAACAGGGGAAATAAGACCTACTTCACAAGCTTTTTTGAAGCTTCTAAAAAAAATAACAAAAATTCACAAAAATGATGATAAGTAAAGAGACCAGTTTAATTTTTTAAAATGACAGGTTTCACTGAATTTGACCCAAGAATGACTCAATTAAAAATCACTCCAGTTGGATGAAAATCACTTTTTTCAA
Source organism: Chrysanthemum seticuspe (assembly GCA_019973895.1). Taxonomy (NCBI): domain Eukaryota; kingdom Viridiplantae; phylum Streptophyta; class Magnoliopsida; order Asterales; family Asteraceae; genus Chrysanthemum; species Chrysanthemum seticuspe. The sequence goes on along the minus strand of BPTQ01000002.1, from coordinate 170,649,011 downwards.
TTTTGACTTTTGAAAGCAGTTAAGATTATTTGACTTTCATGAACTTTGATTCCACTTTGAGGACTGATTATGGTGTTAATGGATGAAATGACACTTCTGCAAGCTTTGTCTAAGAATTTTAAACACAAAATAAGTTTTTTGCTTTTCCAAAATCTTGACAGTTAAGTGAATGAGACAGATTTTAGACCATGTTGACTTAGAACTTGTGCAGGCACAAAATATTGACTGATATGAGTATAAATGAACTTAACAAGCATGAACCAACAGACCTTGATCACTGAATAAACCTTTGGGACAGTTTTGACAGTAAATCCAAACACACCTTTATACTACTAAATTGCAATCAATACTAAGTTAAACACTGAACAAGCCTAAATTATTGATCAAACTGAATTTAAATAACCTAAATACTACTTATTAAACAGATAGGAACTAGTTATAACTACAAATACAGGTTATGCATAGAAACATTAAAAATCACTTACAAGGGTCCTTAGCCACTATGGCTTGAAACTGAACCAATGAACAACTAACCTATTCCAACCCCTAACCTAACTCTGATTCAACCCAAATCCAGCTCTGATTCAACCCATTTCCAATTCATACCCATTTCCATGCTTAGTTGACTTTCATTAACCAAATTCCAATTTTGCTAGAAACTTAAAGACAAGCTTACAGAAAGCTATAATAAGCTCGTATAAGCTTGTTTGAGCTTATAAATAAGCTGATTGAAGCTAGGACATCAGAGTTTGAAAATGAAAATTGTAACAGTGAGCTTGAAATTTGAAATATGAACATAAACTGGAATTGATACTTAAAAGAGTTGCAATACACTTAAATACTTCTGTTTGATACAAATAAACTGGAAATTACAATTGAGATCTATTTAAGACATGATAAGCTTAAAAACGACATACATTTTGAAAAATAAACTAACTACTCTCTCTCTTCTCTCTTCTTTCTTCCTTTTATACACCAACAGGCCTTCCCCACTTGTTCTGAGCAAATCCCACTAATATTAAGGACCATTGGATTACTTGAAGAGATATTGGCCATAGGATCACTTTTTGGCGAGAAAGGTTTTTTAACAGCTGGAGCTTGAGTGCAAAAGGTTGAAGGTGCATTTAATGATTCTTGGAGTGGGGTGAGGTGGAGGGTAGGGGTAGGGATATGATGGTGGACAGTGGGTTGAGTATGCAGGTATGTGTGATGATGAAGAAGGTGTCCCGTGACTGGGAGAGAAAAGAGAAAGTCAAAAAGGTTTGACTGGGGTTTTAATAATAGAAAGGGAAGGGGTCAAATGGCAGGGTCCAAATGGTAAAAGGCAGGGGTCACATGGGATTTTGACAAGGGTCCAATTGGGTATAAAGGGTTTAGTAAACACAAGGACCTATTATGCAATTTCTGAAAAATACAAGGACCAAATCTGCCATTTTGCAAAGTTGCTTCAAGGGACCACAAGTGACAAGTTTCCATAATACAAGGACCAAACTTGTCATTTTCCAATTTTCCAAGGGCCATTTTTGCCAAATTTGAAACTTGAAGGACCAATTTTGTAATTTCTCAAAACTTTTGATCACCAAAGGACTAATTTTGACAAGTTATGATTTTAAAAGGACCTTTGGTGATTTTTCTTTTGAAATTATGTGCTCAGGGACTATTTCTGACAAATTTTGAAACTTGGGGGACTGAAACTGCCAATTATGCAAACTTAGCTCATTTTTCATCTGATTTTGAACATTTTGCATCTAAAACATATAAAATGCAATTTTGAGATATTTTCAGTATTTTGATGCATTTCTGAGCATTTTTAGACGTTTTGCAGTTCAGATTTAACCAAAAATGATGAGTATTTACACACTCATCAGGCGGTAACAGTCAACTTCGGAGAGGTCCACAGGCTTACCTATCTTAGCCACCTCCTCCAGAGTGAGACACCATTCATGGAAGATAGCTGCTTTAATCACATTCCACATAGCAGCTCCAACCTCATCGCTATGATACAACTCCATGGCGATATATGGCAACACCTTCGATACAACCTCTGCACGATCCTTTTTGAGCATCTTGTATCGCATTTGTAGGCCATCCATTTCCTCTCTCATTTTGACCTCTAACTCTCCAAGCCTAGCCCTAACGCTTTCCAAGCCTGCACACTTAGCCTTCAACACAGCATTTTGACCAGTGAGGCTTACCACCTTGGCCTCTTCTAATTTAAGCTTGCCACATTCTGCTGTGGTGGCAGCCAACTCCTTCTGTAGCTCTGCAATCTTGTTTCAGAGGTCTTGGGTGAGAGGATTTTTCTTAAAATCTTTTTCAACCTCCTCACATTTTGCCTCCAGCTCAGCATACTGTTGATCCCTATGCTTTTTCCTCTCCAACATCACGTCCATTTCCTGCCTTTTTTCTTTGTCACAGTACGAAGCAACTCCTTTGTACGAGCATTCAAATGGTTGTCCAAAACAGCCTGCCTTGCGACACTCTTATCATGCAGATCGCATACCCCTTTGATGGATATATTGTCCAGCAGTCCTTTCCAATTAGGGGGGGGTGACATGATCCACAATTCGATGGCAGGCTAGGGCATTCGGAAGCTCCTTGGTATCAGGAAGGCCTGCGACAAATAAAGTACATAAGGGAAAATTTAGGCATAACAATTAGTATTTTCTATAGCTTAAGAAGCAAGTGCTTACCATGCATTTCTTCAGTGTCATCCGACAGCTCGAAAGCAGACTTCACAGCTTTCCGGCTTTCGACAACATTCTGTTGAACAGCCCTGGACCCAGATGCGGGAAAAGGAGTCTTTCTCTTGGTAGCAGACTTGATATCTTTGCCAGAAGTTCCCTTCCTACTCTTTAACCTGTCAGCAATACCTGTAGAGCCTGTGATTCGCACTTCATCCTCTGCTAGATCGTCCGAATTCGCCACGTTCTCAACCAATTGGTAGGGACCCTCCAAAAGTGCTTGTGGGGGTACTGAGGCAACAAGCTCTATCTTGGGAATGTCCACATCATTGTTGTTGACAAAATTAGATGGTGACCCAACACCATAAGATCTTTCGGCTTGTTCTACAAGCATAAAACTCAGGTCTTCATCCAAATCCTGATGCATGAAGTTCCTAAACGCCATCTCTGCAAAACAAGGAACAAGAAAAGATAAATATCAGCGCTACATTGGTCCTACTTAAATAAAATTGTAAGTACACATACTTTTTCCATGATACATGATCATGGGCTTCTTGGGAGACCCCTCCTAGCTTTGTGTAATCCCAGCCATATACAGAATTGGCTCAGGAAAAGCTTGAACATCTGCAGGGTACCTAGCCAGACGTTGGTACAACGGATTCCTTCGAACTTCATAAGGAAGGGGGTCATTGAAATGTTTTGCATCAAACCTAAATGCCTCATTCAGCAATGTTGGATAGTTGGGTGGGACAATGGTGTTCTGAACATAAAAGAAACTACCCTTCCAGTCTCTTATGTTCGTATAAGGCCTCAGAATGAGGTTAGGCATATACCCTTCAGGCCTCTTTGCCAGGGTTAGCTGGTTCCTACCAGGATAAAGATTCAAAAATCCCCTCAACACCTTAAGAGTTGTGTTAATACAAATAAACCGTAAAAACGTTTATTAATATTTAGCGATCTCTTTGTGTTTTGTTGATAACAAATATAATGTTATCATAAGTAAAATTATAAGGATACATGTTATTTTTGTAAAGCATTTACATATAGTCATTTAATACAAATTGTTGTAATAAATCATTTGTTATAATAGTTTATTAGGATGGGTAAAAATCACAACCCATGGAGCATATCCATAACCCATGTATTGACCCATATCCATTTGACTAGATGCATTGCATCTATTAGATACATTGTATCTAATGAAATACCCATGGACGAATCCATAACCCATGACCCATGACCCATAACCAAAAAACCCATGGGCAAAGAGGAGCGTCCCACGGATCCCTGGCTTTACACTAGATGGATCCCTTAAGGGAGGGATCCGTGGAACAGATGCAAGATTTTGCCTATAAATAGAGAGCCATTTCTTCATTCTTACTCACCCCTCTTCTTACTAACTCTCTCATATACTATTACTCTCTTCTAACAAAAGATCACTTGATCTAGAGAGTTGTTCTTCTTTCTTCTATTGTGATTCTCATATAGGTCCTTCTCTAAGGCGAGATCATGAGCTTACTACAAGTCATCCAAGCAAGGGGTCCTTGATTGATTTGTTCCTCCACAAGATTTCTGTAGCAAAGATCTTGTATTTGTTATTTCACATATTTGTTGTGTAATAGTCGTGTTGGTTTGGTCCTCCATGTTACGGACTCGGTAATTAGCTTTGTACCAAAAAAAGGTGTAAGCAATGTTGTGAAGGCTTCTCCGCCAAGTTGAAGGAGTTTGTTGACATAGTGCTTTAACTCTCGAGTAGGTGACTCGGGGAGTGGAGTAGGGCAAGGAAGGTGTCCTTGTAGCCGAACCACTATGAATCGGTTGTGTCATTTCTATCCCTTACTTTACTTTATTTACTTGCATTACTATTAGATCTATACTTTCTCTTCATCCATACGATTTCAAATAATATCAAATCTAAAGTTTTTGAAACTAACTTAAAATCGGCAAAACTATTCAACCCCCCCTTCTAGTTTTCCACAATTGGCATCAAGAGCTAAGTTTATAAAAGTTTTAAAGTAAACCGTATTTTAAAAACTTTTCGATCACTATGGGTTCTGAAAATTATAAGGAAGGGCAATCTCTGCAATGACCTCCACTACTTGAAACTAATGGTTTTATATATTGGAAAAATAGATTCGAAACGTATGTGAAGTCTAAAGATATCGATCTTTGGTACATCATTGTTGAAGGCGATTTTGAAGCCACCTCAAAAGATGAAAATAGAAATTTAGTTAACATACCTCATGATAAACTCACCGATGAAATTAAGAAAAAGATTTCCAAAAATAGTGAAGCTAAAATGGTTTTGTATAATGGTTTACCTAAAAAGGAATTCGAAAGAATCTCCATGCTCAAAACCTCTAAAGAAATTTGGAACTCTTTAGTTGTAACTCATCAAGGTAATCAACAAGTGAAAAACAATAAAATAGATTTATATGTTCAACAATATGAACAATTTTCAATATCGGATGAGGAAACTATAGATCATTCTTTTGCTAATTTTAATACTATTATTACATCTTTACAAGCACTCGATGAATCTTTCTTTAGCCGTAACCATGTTAGGAGATATCTAAGGGCACTTCCATCCAAGTGGAGATCTAAGGTGACGGTAATCGAAGAGTCAAAATATTTGATAATCCTCACCCTTAACGAACTCATAAGCAACTTAAAGGTCTATGAGCTTGTCCTTGCTAAAGATTTTGAAGCATCAAAAGTAAAAGAGAAGCCCAAATCGCTTGCCCTCAAAGCTAAGAAGGTCTCAAGCGATGAAGAGAACTCCTCTTCGGATAGTGATGACGAGGAGTATGCCATGGCGGTAAGGGACTTCAAAAAGTTCTTTAGAAGGAAGGGAAGATACGTCAAACAACCGTATGACGACAAGAAAGGATTCCGGAAAAGCAAAGAGGACGAGAAGCTAAGGGATGATCGTGCTTGCTTTAAAAGTGGGGACCCAAACCACTTTATTAGTAAGTGTCCCAAACGCGATGATCAAAAGGCATTCGTGAGCGGTTCATGGGGAATGAGCGAGGAGGAGGATGAAGAAATTTGTCTCATGGCAAATGACGAGGTGTGGTTAAAGGTCGACCTAGATCCGGATGAGTGGATCAAGGATAGCGGGTGCACGACGCACATGACCGGCAATAAAGATTTATTCTCCACATATGAATCCTTTGATGGAGGAAATGTGGTATTTGGAAATAGCAAAAGCAAAATCATTGGTAAAGGTATGATTTCTAACAAATCTCTAACCATTAACGATGTGTGTCACATAGAAAACCTAAACTTTAACCTCTTAAGTATAGGACAAATATGTGATAAAAAGTGTAACGTACTTTTTAACGAAACCGGTAGTAAGATATTAAAAAACGGCATAACCATAGGAAGAGGAATTAGGAAACATGGAGTCTATGTCATTAAAGTTGGTAATGAACCTAAAGACAAACTTTGGCTTACTTTTATGGATGATACTTCGACCTTATGGCATTGAAGATTGGGTCATGCCAATATGCGACTTCTTCAATCGCTATCATCCAAAGATCTTGTTGGAATCACTCCTAAACTATATTTCAAGTGTTAGTAATCAATATGTAATTGGTTGCTTAATTAGGCTTTTATGTTTGTATTAATGGCAAGGCTTATGTAGAAAGCCCATAAGCCTTGGCCCATGTCCAATAAGGAAGGAAGGGGACTTGTAGTGTTGCCCTAGTCCCTTCCCCTATAAATACCTTTGTAAACCTTCATTTGAAGGTTGGTTGTTCACTTTACTCTCATTCCTACGCATAACCTTTGTTTACTATCTTAACGTGTGTGTGTATTGTGTGCAACCGGTCTATCTCATCTTATTTCTTACATATTGATGCTTGTGTTCTATTATGGTGACCTAACAGTGGTATCAATCGCCATCTAGTTGGGTGAAACACTTTTGTTTTTGAAGTTTTTATCACATACGCGTGGGTTTTAGCACATAACTTTTCATACATTTAAAAGCTCTAATTTTTACACTTAAAAACTCAAGATTCTTATGGTTCAAGGTTTATTTAGTGTTAAATTTTCAGTTTTAGCAAAAAGTTTCAAACTTTACGTGTGTAGATTTGATTTTGAGCTTGATTTTGTTCGTGTACTACTTTCTACGTGTAAGGGTGTTATTGGTTTTAGATCATCAAGTTTCAAACTTTTTTGTTATTTTGGTGATATTGAAGCAATTTCATCATTAAAATCAGGTTTCTAAACACTTTTGAGCATAAAATCAGCTTTGGTGCATTTTTGGTACTTTCTACTCGTAACAAAACCCTAGTTTTACTCGTAAGCACAAAGTCTACGCCTAAGCAGCACTTTACGCATAAGTAATTCATCACTTGATCTTCAGAGCTCTTGGTTTACTCGGTGTTTTCTTGCTTGGATAAGCCTGAAAATACTTCGACTTTCGATATCTTTTACACTGGTATAAGTGTAAAGGATTTTTGGGTAAAACCCTAGTTTTACGCCTAAGCTTAATACTTACGCGTAGAAACTTCTTTGCCTAAGCATTTCCTACGCCTAAGCTTGTCTTACGCCTATGGAAATATTACGCATAAGGTTTCTACTACTAAGTCTTTGGTTTACGCCTAAGCTAAGTTTTTCTCAAGTCTACGCGTAAGCTCTTGTCTACGCGTATGTTGGGTATTACACGTAAGGTACTTTCTACGCATAAGCTGCTTTCTACGCTTAAGGTTACTTCATCAACAAAGTTTTATTCGACTACAAAGATCCATCAACAACACAAGTGATTATTTAAAAAAAAAAATCAATTTTTACGCGAGATTCAAATTTTGGTTTAACTGTGAAAATTTTGATCAAAAATACAAATTTTTGGGCCCAAATTCGAATTTTTCGGGTCAAATTTGGCGTCAAAATTGTCAAAACTCAAAATTTTCTTACAACCTTAAAATTGAATTTTATAGTGAATTTCAAATTTTGGGAGAGAAAAATTTTCAAAATTATTTTTGGAGGGAAATTTTGAAAATCACTATATCGGCCTTTCAAGTATGCTGACTTCACAAATCTCCTCACCTTCCATCTACTGCTTAAAACCTTCATCACCAAACCTTGATACTGATGATTCTGAAGATGCAAATGCATTTGTGGTACTGAACGAAGGATGGATGGTTCTGACTGAGATGTACTCAAAATTTAACAATTCCAAGAGTCAGACATCATCCCGAAATCCATCAGTCGTGCAAGATGAAAGAGTTGATGTACAAGGAAGGAATGCTCAAAGGGTTGTTAGGAATGTTGTGATTACTACATCTTTCGGTAATGCGGACAATGAGGTTGTAACGCCCCGACCCGACAAGGGTAAAGGAATCACAAGTAATGGTGTCATATCAAAGCAAACATAAATATCCAAAAGAAGTCTTAATATAAATACTGAAATAAATCAAGTCAAAAAGACTTCAATACATAGGTCCCAGCGGAAAAATAAACTCCAAATAAAATATCTGAAATATTAAGTCTTAAATGGCATCATAAGATCAAAGCTAAATATCTCTAAGGTAAGTCCACTCAGCACTCATCCCAAAGCAAAACCCAGCTCCAATGCTTAGATACCTGCCGCGGAAGAAAAGAAATGCGGCTGAGCTTCAAAAGCCCAGTGAACAGATATACAAGCAAAACGAATACGAAACGAAAACGAATACGAAATAAAGTGAAAGAAAGATAGTAAAATCATAATCATTTCAAAGTATAAATCAGAATAATAAAATAGTTTTTATAGTTAACTACCTCGAGCCCAGTCACATATATCAGATCATAATCATATTCATATTCACACAAGGCAACATTTGTAGGGGAGACCTACCAGAGTTATGAAGGACGTGCATGCACGCAGCATCAATCATCAGATAACATATAGCATATAACATATAACATATAACATGTAACAGATAACAGATCTAGGATGCATCCATACGCCCCACAAACATATATTGGTAATATAATATAACTTGAGCTCATAACAGATAACAGATAAGGGACGTGGCAGAACTTCACTCTACTGCCCTAGAGTCATGTCAGAAGTGCATCACTGATACGGACATGGAACCCCCATGACTAGTTATTATTTTGGCTCGGGTGTCAAACTATCTTAGGTCAAATCAGAATGTCAAAACTGACACAGATCATACTTTATCAGAAGATTAATCATGTTTTCAAAATCAAGGTTTTCATATCATATAGTTCAAAATCAGATGTTTTATAATTCAAAAATCAGAGTTCAGATAAGCAACAACTCAAACAAACAAAATGGGATTCATAGCAAAGGCTTAGGAAACCCTAATATAAAAGCTAACGAAAGGAAAACGTTATAAGGAACCTTTACTGAAAAGGTCAGAATATCTGTACCTTATTCCAAAGCAAATGATCGAAAAGCAGAAACACGGAAAGCAAAGGATTACTCCTTCTTCACAGAACCTATACACATTGATGGTCGTACATGTTATTTATGATTCCATAGTTGTCGAAGTGATCTTTTAATATTTGGTGTTTATACTCAATGTATTCAGTGATCTTAATACTTTAGGGTTTTATAATTAAATGAGACTTAAGTGTTTTATAAACAATATCGTAGATTAAGGTTCATTATGTCATTTATTAAAGTTTAGGGTTAAATGTGAAAATAGTTTAAACGTCATAACTCACACATGAAATAACGAATTAATATACTTAGCTTCAAACCCTAATCGACTCTCATTTATGTTCTAGGTTTTCTCATTCTTTTAATATTATATCCACGTGCTTTTACTTTATATGTTACGTCATTTAATGACTCGTTACTCTTGTTTATTTACTCAACACGTTCATGTCTTAATCATATGTTACTCATATATATGTTATACGTCAACTTTTATATCCATGCACGTTTATGATTTCATGTGACCCCAAAAGTTACTTATTACTCGGATTAGTTACACATCTACGCACACATGATACACGGTTCACAAACCAATTAAGGTTCGGTTCACACATCACTTAGGGTTTAGGTTTCACATGATCTTTACTCGTTTAATACACGTTCAAAAACTCTTATATGGTTCGGTTTGTATATAGGGTTCGGCTAACATGTTTTAAGCAATACCTTAACTCTCTGCATACTTTACATATTCACGTTTGCATGTTTATATAAGGTCCGATTATATATATATGGTTCGGTGTATATATAGCTTGACATACTAATGATCCGATTCACAAAACATATTCAATACATGTTCTCTTTAATAATTATAAGGTTCAAGTCATTATGGTTTGCCTTGTTTGGTTTCGTACGGCTCGACCACAAAAGAAAAACACAAAACTCGACTAAACGAAACATATTACAATATATATACGTAAGGTGTAATAAGAGAAGACGAATAAACACGTTATACCTTAGCTTTGATGAACAAAACTCGCAACACCAAGGTTGTTAGGGTTCAGCCGAATGGAAGAAAAGAAAAGAGAGAGGCAACAAAACTAGGGTTTCGATTTCATGTAAATGTAGTGTATATATAGGTAGTACAAAAATGTTTCTAAGCTTTGATGGGTTGGGTTTCGGCTTGGGTCCAACCGAACAAATAAAACAAACGCCCTTTGGGCTCTCGGCTCTTGATCCAAACGAAACAATGCAAACGCGGCCCAACATATTAGCGAAACATTTAAATCTTTCGTCGTACCAAAATCGATCACGTACACACATTCGTTAAGTTTTTATTATTCGTAAGTTAAGTTTTAATTTCGTTAAATGATTATAAACGTATTTTACGTATTTTATAATTTTCGATTCCAAGTGTATTTTAGTCTTTAATCATATTTTAGATTTTCAGGTTTTACAATTCTTCCCCTCTAAAGAAAAATTTTCGTCCTCGAAAATTGAAATGAAACGAAACGAAAAACGAAATGAGAACATACCAACTATTCAAAGAAATGAGGATAACTAGCTCGCATAGACTCCTCGGTTTCCCAAGTAGCCTCACGTTCCGGGTGATTTTTCCAAAGAATCTTAACGAACGGAATGACTTTATTTCTCATGACTCTTTCTTGCCTTTCTAAAATAGCTTCCGGTTCTTCAGATAAAGATATATCGGATTGAATTTGATCAAACGGATAAGAAGCAACGTGTAACGGATGATAGTTATATCCCCTTAGGAGAGATACATGGAACACGTCATGAACATGCGATAACTGAGGCGGAAGTGCTAATCGATACAAAACTTCTCCTATACGTTCCAGAATTTCAAACGGACTGATGAATCGAGGACTGAGCTTGCCCTTGATTCCAAAACGTTTCACACCTCTAAACGGCAAAACTTTCAAAAATACACGATCTCCAACCCGAAATTCTAAATCACGACGATGCTTGTCGGCATAACTTTTCTGACGAGACCTAGCTTCCTTTAGCTTTTCTCTAGCAACAGCTACTTTCTCATTAGTGATCTCAATCATTTCCGGACCTTCAATTAAGCGTTCACCTACTTCATCCCAACAAGTAGGTGCTCTACATTTCCTCCCATAAAAAAGTTCAAACGGTGCTGCCTTAATGCTAGCATGCCAACTGTTGTTGTATGCAAACTCTACTAAACACAAATATTCATCCCAACTGCCAGTCCATTCCAAAGCACAAGCCCTTAGCATGTCCTCTAAGGTCTGAATAGTCCTCTCTGACTGACCATCTATTTGAGGATGAAATGCCGTACTAAAATTAAGTCGAGTACCCCAAGCTTTTTGCAAACCTTTCCAGAAACGAGAAGTAAAACGCGGATCTCTGTCGGACACAATAGATGCCGGAGTACCATGAAGTCTAACGATCTCTTGCTGAAAAATTTCCGCCAATCTCCCAATACCATAATCCTTTCTGATTGGTAAGAAATGAGCAGATTTGGTTAGTCGATCAACAACTACCCAAATCGCATCATGCTTCTTTCGAGTAAGAGGTAATCCAGTCACAAAATCCATAGATATCTTATCCCACTTCCATGTTGGAATATCTAATGGCTGTAACAATCCACTAGCCCTTTGATGTTCAATCTTAACCTGCTGACAAATCATACATTTCGACACAAACGTCGCCACATCTTGCTTCATGCCATTCCACCAAAAGTACTGCTTCAAATCCCTATACATCTTGGTAGAACCAGGATGGATAGTGAAAGGAGAACTATGAGCTTCAGTCATAACTTTCTCACGAAGTACCAGATCATTGGGAACACAAAGCCTATCTTCATACCATACAATTCCGTCATTATCAACCTTAAACTCCGTCTGCTTACCTTCTTCAACATTTTGCGCCACGGCCCACAGCTCACCATCATCTTTCTTAGCTTCTTTAATTTGCAGTATAAGGTTCGACTCCACCTTCATACTAGCCCAGTATCCATCAAAACCTCGTACGCATAGCTCAACATCCAAACGCTCTAAGTCACGAAAAATCCTAGGTTCAATCTCAATACTTGCAAGAATGCCTGATTTCCGACAAAGTGCGTCAGCAACTACATTAGCCTTACCTGGATGGTACTGAATGTTGGTGTCATAATCCTTAAGAAGTTCTAACCATCTTCTTTGTCTCATGTTAAGTTCCTTCTGAGTGAAAATATACTTGAGACTCTTATGATCAGTGAATATATCACACGTCTCTCCATACAAGTAATGTCTCCAGATCTTCAACGCGAACACCACTGCGGCTAAATCAAGGTCATGAGTTGGGTAATTCTCTTCATAAGGTTTTAGCTGCCTCGAAGCATAAGCTATTACCTTTCCATGTTGCATCAAAACACAGCCCAATCCTTTCTTAGATGCATCACTGTAAATTTGAAATCCTCCAGAACCAGATGGAAGAGTCAAAATAGGAGCGGACACCAATATCCGTTTCAACTCTTCAAAACTCTTCTCTCGTTCATCCGTCCATACAAACTTTTCACCTTTTCTCATCAGTTGGGTTAGGGGTAGAGCTAAGCGAGAGAAACCTTCAACAAAACGTCGGTAATAACCAGCAAGTCCTAGAAAACTCCTGACCTCAGTCACTGTCGTAGGTCTTGGCCATTTAGTGATAGCCTCAACTTTAGACGGATCCATGGTGATACCATCAGCAGATACAATATGACCAAGGAAAGCGACTTGTCTTAACCAAAACTCGCACTTCGAAAATTTGGCGTACAACTTCTTCTTCCTCAGAATCTCCAAAACTATCCGGAGATGTTCTTCATGCTCTTCTTCAGACTTGGAGTAAACTAAAATGTCGTCGATGAAAACGATAACGAACTTATCGAGGAACTCATGGAAAACACGATTCATTAGATCCATAAACACAGCAGGCGCATTTGTCAAACCAAAAGGCATAACAAGGAATTCGTAATGACCATATCTGGTACGAAACGCGGTCTTAGGAACATCTTGCTCCTTCACACGTAGCTGATGATAACCAGATCTCAGATCAATCTTCGAAAAGAACTTTGCTCCTTGCAGTTGATCAAACAAATCATCAATACGCGGCAGAGGATAACGGTTACGAATGGTAATACGATTGAGTTCACGGTAGTCGATACATAGACGCATGCTTCCATCCTTCTTCTTCACAAACAAAACAGGTGCACCCCATGGAGAAACACTGGGTCGAATAAATCCATTTTCTATCATCTCTTGCAGCTGTTCCTTCAACTCCTTCAGTTCTATAGGTGCCATACGATACGGAGCCTTCGAAATCGGTTCAGCACCAGGAATTAACTCAATGCTAAACTCAACTTCTCTAGCTGGGGGAAGACCAGGGAGTTCATCGGGAAAAACGTCGGTGAATTCACAAACAACAGAAAGATTTTCAATGTTAGGACTCTCCAAAGATGTGTCCTTAACAGATGCTAGAAAACCTTGGCACCCATGAGCAATCATGGTCCGTGCCTTCATAGCGGAAATGAGCTTAACAGATTTGAGAGGTTGAGAACCATGATAAACGAATTCAGGATGTTTTACGTCTCCAAAGATCACCGTTCTAGCATAGCAGTCAATTGAAGCTCTATGATAAGCCAACCAATCTATGCCTAGAATGATATCAAAGTCGACCATATCGAGAGGATACAGATTTGCAAAGCGAATACGATCATCAAAACGAAGAGGACACTTAACGTATTTATGATCAATGATTATGTGGTTTTTCATAGGCGTAGAAATCGATAAGTGATTTGTTAATGGTTTGGGCTTCATATTAACTTTCTTAGCAAATGTGACAGATATAATGGAGTGTGTGGCACCGGTATCAAATAAAACGAAGACAGAATAATCATCAATGAAAAGAGTGCCCGTAATGGTACCTGAAGTGCGCTCCGCCTAATTCCGAGTAGTAGCATAAACACGTCAAGTAGTAGTTGGTGGCTTGATGTAGTTTCCAGGAATCACCGGGTTCTTCTTAGGGCAATCCTTGATCTTGTGAGCAGTAGAACCACAAGAGAAACATCCACCAGTGGCCTTGAAACACGGTCTCGGATGAGCCTTTCCACAAGTAGTATAGATAGGTGGGGGAGGCAAAACCTCAGCTGTCCTTTGCTGACCAGAAGATCCTGAAGCACGACCCTGATTTGATCCTCGAGCTGACTGATCTTTGTTGTAACGCTGGTTATTGTTACCTTGATTCTGACGATCATTTCCATTCCTACCAGCATTTCTATTATCTTGACTCCTCGCCTCAGGGCGCCTAGAGTCAACATTCCTTCCTGATTGACCCCGCTGATCATTACTCCTATCCACTTGACCTCTCGAATCATAACTCCTGCCAGAATTTCCATTATAATCATTGCTTTGAGTCCTACCTTGAATCCGATCACCATCGCGGTTACGCTTGTTGGAACCCGAAACCTCATGAAAGATCTCAATGTTACGAGCTGCGTCATTGCAGGCCGACACATTCTCATACTAAATATTAAGCAGTCGGTCCAACACCCACTTCTTCAGTCCCCACTTGAAGTGCTTAGCTTGGCGTCTACCATCTCCAGCAATCGTTCCCACAAAACTTACCAGCCTCATAAACCTACTCATGTACTCATTGGAATTCTCATGATCAAGCTGGTAGAATGCCTGATAATCCCTCTCATACCTTTGCTGCTCAGCATCAGGGAAGTAACGGTTATAGAAGATAGTCCGAAACTCAGTCCAGGTACAAGTAATAGCAAAAGCATCTCCTCCTCTTGCTTGTTTGAGTGCCTTCCACCAATTCAAAGCATCACCTTCCAACTTAAATGCAGCCAAATGAGTCTTAAACTCGTCTCCACAACCCAATACTTCAAACATCTTCTCAATATGAGTGATCCAGTCCTCGGCCTCAGTGGGAGTAGCAGCAGTGCTAAACGAAAGAGGCTTGAGCTTACCGAAACGCTCGAGCCAAGTGTGAGTGCCTGTGGGTTGATTTCCTCCACCACTACCCGAAGCACCAGTCTGATTACGAATGTTGTTGATCACCTGTTCCATCATCTTAGGTGTAGTAAGACCAGGGAAAAGAGTGTTGAGAGCATTAGCAATCGCAGCATCAATGTTAGTAGCATCATCGTCTCCATCCGCGCTACCGGTAGTACGAGTTCGAACCATCTGAACGATATTCAAGCGATTAGCAAAATGAACAAAGGTGAGATACGAAATGGAAGTACGCAGAAGGAATCCTAAAGTCTACCCAAATCCTCACAGGTCATAGCCTAAGCTCTAAGGGTCTCAAAACCTAGGCTCCATATGTCACAGGTCCTGACTACAAGTCGTAAACCTGGCTCTGATGCCATAAATTGTAACGCCCCGACCCGACAAGGGTAAAGGAATCACAAGTAATGGTGTCATATCAAAGCAAACATAAATATCCAAAAGAAGTCTTAATATAAATACTGAAATAAATCAAGTCAAAAAGACTTCAATACATAGGTCCCAGCAGAAAAATAAACTCTAAATAAAATATCTAAAATATTAAGTCTTAAATGGCATCATAAGATCAAAGCTAAATATCTCTAAGGTAAGTCCACTCAGCACTCATCCCAAAGCAAAACCCAGCTCCAATGCTTAGATACCTGCCGCGGAAGAAAAGAAATGCGGCTGAGCTTCAAAAGCCCAGTGAACAGATATACAAGCAAAACGAATACGAAACGAAAACGAATACGAAATAAAGTGAAAGAAAGATAGTAAAATCATAATCATTTCAAAGTATAAATCAGAATAATAAAATAGTTTTTATAGTTAACTACCTCGAGCCCAGACACATATATCAGATCATAATCATATTCATATTCACACAAGGCAACATTTGTAGGGGAGACCTACCAGAGTTATGAAGGACGTGCATGCACGCAGCATCAATCATCAGATAACATATAGCATATAACATATAACATGTAACAGATAACAGATCTAGGATGCATCCATACGCCCCACAAACATATATTGGTAATATAATATAACTTGAGTTCATAACAGATAACAGATAAGGGACGTGGCAGAACTTCACTCTACTGCCCTAGAGTCATGTCAGAAGTGCATCACTGACACGGACATGGAACCCCCATGACTAGTTATTATTTTGGCTCGGGTGTCAAACTATCTTAGGTCAAATCAGAATGTCAAAACTGACACAGATCATACTTTATCAGAAGATTAATCATGTTTTCAAAATCAAGGTTTTCATATCATATAGTTCAAAATCAAATGTTTTATAATTCAAAAATCAGAGTTCAGATAAGCAACATCTCAAACAAACAAAATGGGATTCATAGCAAAGGCTTAGGAAACCCTAATATAAAAGCTAACGAAAGGAAAACGTTATAAGGAACCTTTACTGAAAAGGTCAGAATATTTGTACCTTATTCCAAAGCAAATGATCGAAAAGCAGAAAAACGGAAAGCAAAGGATTACTCCTTCTTCACAGAACCTATACACATTGACGGTCGTACATGTTATTTATGATTCCATAGTCGTCGAAGTGATCTTTTAATATTTGGTGTTTATACTCAATGTATTCAGTGATCTTAATACTTTAGGGTTTTATAATTAAATGAGACTTAAGTGTTTTATAAACAATATCGTAGATTAAGGTTCATTATGTCATTTATTAAAGTTTAGGGTTGAATGTGAAAATAGTTTAAACGTCATAACTCACACATGAAATAACGAATTAATATACTTAGCTTCAAACCCTAATCGACTCTCATTTATGTTCTAGGTTTTCTCATTCTTTTAATATTATATCCACGTGCTTTTACTTTATATGTTACGTCATTTAATGACTCATTACTCTTGTTTATTTACTCAACACGTTCATGTCTTAATCATATGTTACTCATTTATATGTTATACGTCAACTTTTATATCCATGCACGTTTATGATTTCATGTGACCCCAAAAGTTACTTATTACTCGGATTAGTTACACATCTACGCACACATGATACACGGTTCACAAACCAATTAAGGTTCGGTTCACACATCACTTAGGGTTTAGGTTTCACATGATCTTTACTCGTTTAATACACGTTCAAAAACTCTTATATGGTTCGGTTTGTATATAGGGTTCGGCTAACATGTTTTAAGCAATACCTTAACTCTCTGCATACTTTACATATTCACGTTTACATGTTTATGTAAGGTCCGATTATATATATATATATGGTTCGGTGTATATATAGCTTGACATACTAATGATCCGATTCACAAAACATATTCAATACATGTTCTCTTTAATAATTATAAGGTTCAAGTCATTATGGTTTGCCTTGTTTGGTTTCGTACGGCTCGACCACAAAAGAAAAACACAAAACTCGACTAAACGAAACATATTACAATATATATACGTAAGGTGTAATAAGAGACGACGAATAAACACGTTATAACTTAGCTTTGATGAACAAAACTCGCGACACCAAGGTTGTTAGGGTTCGGCCGAATGGAAGAAAAGAAAAGAGAGAGGCAACAAAACTAGGGTTTCAATTTCATGTAAATGTAGTGTATATATAGGTAGTACAAAAATGTTTCTAAGCTTTGATGGGTTGGGTTTCGGCTTGGGTCCAACCGAACAAAAAAAACAAACGCCCTCTGGGCTCTCGGCTCTTGATCCAAACGAAACAATGCAAACGCGGCCCAACATATTAGCGAAACGTTTAAATCTTTCGTCGTACCAAAATCGATCACGTACACACATTTGTTAAGTTTTTATTATTCGTAAGTTAAGTTTTAATTTCGTTAAATGATTATAAACGTATTTTACGTATTTTATAATTTTCGATTCCAAGGGTATTTTAGTCTTTAATCATGTTTTAGATTTTCAGGTTTTACAGAGGTTATAGCATTGGAAAAGCAGGATGACAGCAGCAGATCAGGGGAAGATATTGTTGGGAATTATCTGTTACCACGGATAGTTATGGTTTACACTGCTTGGATTACACTAGCAGTGGAAACATATTACCACTGCTGGTACATTATTACCACTGCTATAGGAGAACGCGTCTAGATAAGTATAGAATACATCTTGTGTATATTCTATATTGTTAGCTTTATACTTATCTTGTAAATGACTCCTTGTTGTATAAAAGGAGGTCCTAGGTCATTGTCTTAGGCACTTAGAAAATACATACGTATTACTCACAAAGGCTTCAAGGTGTAACCCTAGTGATAAGCAAGATCACTCGTATTATTAATTAATAATATTGGAGCTTAAGTTTTGTGTTTAATCTGTGTTTACTTACAATACATCATACAATCCATCTTCTAAGTATTACTAAGTAAATTCCGCGTGCTTAATAATATTATACAAAATATCATTGACACAAGGTGTGTGTCCAGATCCATCAAGTGGTATCAGAGCGAAGGTTCTGATATTTTGTTTTAGAGGATCCAAGGAATAAGCTTAACCTACTCACTCAATTCAATGGAGATGGAAAACAACCAGTCCAACTCTTCTACACCAAGGCTACCTAAGCTCAAACTTAATGAGTTTGAGATGTGGAGGATACTGATTGAGCAATACTTTCTCATTCAGGACTATGCTCTATGGGAGATCATTCAAACTGGTGATTCTTTCAAGCCTGTGACTAGTACTCAAAAGGTTGGTGACACAGATGTTGTGAAAGTTTCTGTGCCTGAATCTAGTATTGAAAAAGCACTAAGGAAGAATGATCTTAAGGCTAGAAGTTTGTTGCTGATGACTCTTCCTAGAGACAAGATCATTGCATTTAGCAAGTTCACAACTGCTAAGGAACTGCTTGAAGAGATTTGCTCAGTGTTTGGTGGTAATGATGCTACAAAGAAGACACAAAAGACATTGTTGAAGCAAAGTTATGAAAACTTCTCTGCTTCAAGCAATGACTCACTTGATAGCATCTTCACCAAACTCTAGAAGATTGTTACACAACTGACTGTGTTTGGCATTGAGGTAGAAAAGGAAGACCTCAATTTGAAGTTTCTAAGAAGTTGGCCTTCAGAGTTTCAAACTAATGTTACTGTCTGGGAAAACAAATCAGACATAGAAACACTGAAGCTCAATGACCTTTACAACAACTTCAAACTTATTGAGCAAAGGTTGAAGAAGGCAGGGAAACTTGGTACAAGCTTTAGTAGCTTGGCATTGTTGTCAACCTCTGTTGACAGTGATGATTCTGAAGATGATAGTGATGATGATGTTGCCACTACTGGTTCTAAAGTTTCCACTGGTAATGTTAGTGTTACCACTGCAGGTTCAAAGAAGAAGGTTGCTAGTATTGGAGATCCTACCTTTTATGCTTTCATCTCCACTCAAGTAAATGGCTATGTCTTAACTCATGAAGACATAGAGCAAATTGATGAAGATGACTTGGAGGAGATGGATATAAAATGGCAGATAGCTCTTCTTAGCATGAGGGCTAGGAAATTCTACATGAAGACTGGCAAGCCTATTCACATCAATGGTAGTGAAACTGCAGGCTTTGATAAGAAGAAAGTGGAGTGCTTTAACTGCCACAAGTTTGGACACTTTGCTAGAGAATATAGAAGACCAAATACCAAGGACACCAGGTCTACTTGGTACAAGCAAAAGAAGGAACCAACTGTGGAAGAACCAAAAGCAATGTTGGCTATTGATGGTGTGAGCTATGATTGGAGTTTCATGGCTGATGATCAAGAGGAAGAACCTTCAGATGCTGCTCTTGTTGCTACTGAATTGGCTCTCATGGCTTTCTCTAACTCAGAGGTACAAAACTTTGAAAGTTGTTCTAAAACATGTAGGGCTGCTAGAGAAGTTGAAAGGCTTAATGATTTATATTCTAATGAAAGGCAAGAGTTGTATACTGCTAATTATATTGTGTCTAATCTTAGGAGAGCTATAGCAGTATTAGAGAAACAAATAGATCACTATAGAGAAAATGAGACAAAATATAATGATGATATGATTCTTCTTAGAAGAGAGGTAGAACTTACAACAGCTATGAATGAAGCATACCCAAAAGAGCTTGAAAAACTTAAAAAGATAAATGAGAATGTCAATTTAACTGTAGACACCTGTTATTATCAGTCTAAGTCAATTGATAAAATCTGGAATGCTCAAATTCATAGTAAAGTTAAGTCATGTATGGGTTACAATATATTGCCTCCACCTCTAAGGAGTGTTCATTCACCTCCAGGTATAGATTTAGCTCATACAGGCTTAGAAGAGTTTAGGATCTTGAACGCAAATATGGTCCTTTAAAGGACACAATGGTGAAAAGTGAGGTAGAGATTAAGCATGATAATGATGTTTTTGAGAGTGCTAGAGACTCATCTATTGTTGATGAGAATGTTAAAAAGAATGTAGAGGCTTCTATCCCAAAAGTTGTTAATGCTGTTACAGAGGAACCTAGGAAACCAATTAATAAACCTAGATCAACTGTAAGGTATGCTGAGATGTATAGGAACAAGCCTACAACTCCTAGGGGTAACAAGAGGAGTTGGAATCATGTTAAATCTCAACAACTAGGTAGTGATTTTGTGATGTACAATAAGGCATGTTATATCTGTGGTAGTTTTGATCATTTACATGCTTATTGTGACTATCATAATGGGAGAAGGGAAGTACATGGGAATAAAAGGGTGGAGTATAACAGGTTTTAAAATAATGTACACCCTAATTCTCATTACAAAATGGTCCCAAGAGCAGTTCAACTAAGGAGTGGTCTCAAAACTTTTGCCACTACAAAAACTGTTAACACTGCTCACCCTAATTCACCTGTTAAAAGTGCAAAGTCCAAAACAACTTTTGCAAAATCTGCACCAACAGGGAAAAGAACTTTTATGAATAATAAAGTTCATTATAACCAACAGTGGGTACCTAAAATCAAACCAGCAGTTTCCACTGCTCATTCAAAAGTTACCACTGCAAGGGTTGTAAACAAGAAAAGGGGGGACATGGGCAATGCTGTGAAGGCCTCAGCACGTTGGGAATGGAAACCTAAAGGAACTACCTCTACAACTAATCCCAATGGTGTATCAATGACCTTTGATAGATTTAACTATAATGATACACGAGGCAGATCCAAGTCAATCCTGGCTTGGGTCCCCAAAAGAAACTAACTCTTTACTTTTATGTGCAGGAACATCCAAGGACAAAAAGATCAGATCAAGGATATACAGATAGTGGGTGTTCAAGGCACATGACTGGCAACAAGTCCTATCTTTTAGATTTTGAACATTATGATGGACAGTATGTCAGTTTTGGAGGTGGAGTTAATGGAAAGGTTGCTGGTAAAGGAGTAATCAAAACTGGTAACTTGGATTTTGAACCTGTGTATTATGTAAAAGAGCTTAAGTATAATCTTTTTAGTGTGTCACAAATGTGTGACAAGAAGAACAATGTTCTTTTTACCAAAGATATGTGCTTTGTTCTCTCTAAGGATTTTAAGATGCCTGATGAAAGTCAGATTCTTCTTAAAATTCCTAGAAAAGGCAACCTATATAGCTTTGATATGAACAACATTGTTGCTAAAGATGATTATGCTTGCTTGCTTGCAAAGGCCATAGTGGATGAATCCATGTTATGGCATAGAAGACTTGGTCATGTTAACTTCAAAACCATTATCAAGATTATCAAAGATGGTTTGTTGAGAGGTTTACCTCAGAAAAGATTTGAAAATGACCAAACCTGTGCGGCTTGTCTTAAAGGCAAACAACACAGAGCTTCTTGCAGGTCAAAGTTGGTTAACTCTATTACTCACCCACTTCAAATGTTACATATGGACTTATTTGGTCCTACATCTGTGAGAAGCTTGAATCTAAAGAAATATTGTCTAGTGGTGACTGATGATTTTAGCAGGTTTACATGGGTTTTCTTTATTAGAACCAAGGATGAAACAACTGGCATCCTCAAGATCTTCATCACAGAAGTTGAAAACCTATATGAGATGAAAGTTAAAATTATTAGGTGTGACAATGGGACATAATTCAAGAATAGAGTTATGGATGATTTTTGCAGAGATAAAGGTATTAAAAGAGAATTTAGTGTTGCTAGAACTCCTCAACAAAATGGTGTTGCTGAGAGGAGGAACAGAACACTGATAGAGGCTGCTAGAACCATGTTGGCAGATTCTAAATTACCAATCTCTTTTTGGGCTGAAGCAGTTAACACTACATGTTATGTGCAAAACAGGGTTTTAGTTGTAAAAACAAAGAACAAGACACCTTATGAATTATTTAGGGGTAGACCACCTATCCTTGACTTCATGAGACCATTTGGATGTCATGTATCTATTCTCAATACCATAGATTATCTGGGAAGTTTGATGAAAAATCTGATGAAGGGTATTTTGTTGGGTATTCCATGGTCAGCAAAGCTTTTAGAGTATTCAACTTAAGAACCCAAAAGATTGAAGAAAATCTGCATGTGGAGTTCCTGGAAAACAAAGTTAATCTCAAAGGAACTGGTCCAGAAAGGCTGTTTGATCTTGATACTCTAACAAATACTATGAATTATGTGCCTGTTTCTATATGAACATCTTCTTTTGATTTTGCAGGTTCAGAAGAGTTTCTTGATGATGATGAACCAAGCAAAGATCATGCAGATGATCAAGATGAATTCAGTCTACCTCTTTGGGACTATGCAGATAAAGATGACATACCAAAAACTGGAGATGCTCACCCTTCTAATGATTTTAGAAAGGAAGGAAGTAGCAACTTGAATGCTAAAAATTCTGAAAGCAGTGGAAATTCAGATTCCACTGCTAGGCCAGAAGTTTCCACTGCAACACCAGATGTGGAAATTACAACTCCGGTTACAGAGGAAGCTCAAGCCAATGATGTTGAAATTTCAAATATGCCAAGTGAGATTGCAGTTCCTCAGACTCCCCACACTTCTATTCATAAATCACATCCTCTTGAAAATGTGATTTGGGATGTCTATTCACCTGTGAAGACTATAAGACAAACAAAGCTGCCTGATGTCCATGGATTCATTAGTAAAATATATGAATCTAAGACTCATGAAGGCAAGAATGAATGTCTCTTTATGTGTTTTCTGTCACAAATGGAACCAAAGAATGTTTACAAGGCACTTGAAGAAGAAAGTTGGGTGGAAGCAATGCAAGAAGAGTTTCTCCAATTTAAGCTTCAAAAGGTTTGGGTGCTTTGTGATTTTTCTTCTGGCAAGAAGGTAATAGGTACTAAATGGGTGTTCAGAAACAAGAAGGATGAAAGAGGAATTGTTATCAGAAACAAAGCCAGGCTTGTAGCTCAAGGATACACTCAGGAGGAGGGTATTGACTATGAAGAAGTGTTTGCCCCAGTTGCACGAATTGAAGCAATCAGGCTGTTCTTAGCCTATGCATCCTTTATGGGCTTTAAAGTCTATCAAATGGATGTAAAGAGTGCTTTTCTATATGGGCAGATTGATGAGGAGGTTTATGTCTCACAACCTCCAGGCTTTGAAGACCCTGAATATCCTAACAAAGTATACAGGGTAGTTAAAGCTTTATATGGCTTGCATCAGGCACCAAGGAAATGGTATGAAACCTTAACCACTTATCTACTTGCTAATGGGTTTCATAGAGGCAGAGTGGATCAAACTTTGTTCATCAAGAAAGAAAAGAATGATATCTTGCTGGTTCAAGTGTATGTTGATGATATCATTTTTGGATCTACAAAGAAAGAGATGTGCAAAGAATTTGAGAAACTGATGAAAGAAGAATTCCAGATGAGTTCTATGGGTGAACTCACATTCTTTTTGGGACTTCAAGTACTACAAAGGCCAGATGGTATTTTCATCAATCAAGACAAATATGTGGTTGAGATACTAAGGAAGTTCAAGTTCACTGATGCAAAGTCATGAAGCACCCCTGCAGACAAGACTACACATCTACTCCTGAAGGAAAATAGTGGTGAAGCAGTTGATGTGCACATGTACAGGTCTATGATTAGCTCTTTGTTGTATCTCACATCATCTAGACCAGACATCATGTTTGCAGTGTGTGCCTGTGCAAGGTTTCAAGTTACTCCCAAGTTCTCTCACTTGACTGCTGTGAAGAAGATTTTCAGATATCTGAAAGCATTTCCTACTCTGGGATTATGGTACCCTAGAGAATCTGCTCTAGATCTGGTTACTTACTCAGATAGTGACTATGCTGGAGCCAGCTTAGATAGAAAATCTACAACAGGTGGATGCCAATTTCTTGGCAACAGATTAGTGTCATGGCAGTGCAAGAAACAAACTATGGTGGCTAATTCATCAACTAAGGCAGAGTATGTGGCTGCTGCAAGTTGTGCTCAAGTTTTATGGCTTCAGAATCAACTTTTGGACTATCGGTACAATTTCATGAATACCATCATCCATATTGACAATAGCAGTACCATTTGCATCATTAAGAATCCTGTTCAACACACAAAGACCAAACATATTGAAATTAGACACCATTTCATTAGAGATTGCTATGAAAAGGGACTATTTCAAGTTGTCAAAATTCATACTGATGACAACTATGCTGATTTATTAACAAAAGGACTTGATGTGGGAAGATTTCAGTACTTGGTAACAAGTATTGGAATGCTAAATCCATAAACTTTTTGTCAAAATGTTCTCTGGTGTTGAGGGGAGGCTGTTGGGTACTGAAATTGTTGTATGAGTTTGTATATGTTTGCTTGTATTTCTGTTTATGTCTTTATGCAGCATAGTTGGGAGTTGATCTTAAAAGGTGTATAACTGAGATACACAACAAATGGTTATTGATTCACCATGTCTAATCCACATAAGAATCAACTAGTCCAGAGCAAACGGCTACTAGTAAAGACTTGACAAATCCGTTTATAGTTGATAGTTTACCAAAAACTATATGGTTATCAACTCACCATATTCTTTATGATTAAGAGTTGGCTAGTCCATAGCAAATGGCTCATGGTAAAGACATATCAAATCCGTTGATAGCTGGTAGTTTGCTAAAAACTATGATAAGAGCAGTCTAGTTGTTATATGATTTTATTTACCACTGCTCTTTGAAATTTTTGTGAAAAATTACCACTGATAGTTCACAGTTTCCACTGACAGTGTTATCTTACCACTGTTGTTCTAGCCGTTACAACTAATTATGTCAGTAACTTATTTTTTACTAGCCGTTGAAAGTAACCACTGATTTCCATATATATATAGGGTTAAAATTTTAAGGATATTACACAATTAAATGAAGAGATTCAGACCTTGAAGAAAGAGTTACAGGAGTTGAAAAAGCACAAGAAAACTGCAAAGTTGGTGATCTCATCTTCATCCTCACCTAATGATGGTGATTCAGCTAGTTTTGGTCAAGATTTGGGTAATTCTCCCAAACAGGGGAGGAAAACAAGTGCTGAAACTCAGGGGAGGAAAATTGATTTTGAAGATGAAGGGGTTTCTAGTAAAGGTGCAAAGGATGCTGATACTCATGAAGAGCAACTTGATGATCAAGACATTTTCAGTACTGCAACTGCAGATTTTACCACTGATACAATTTTCACTGCAGAGCCTATTGTCACTGCAAATGAAGATATTGATAAACTGAAGAAAGATAAAGGTAAAGCTGTTATGCAAAGCAAGGAGCAAACAAGAAGAAAGATCTCAAAGAAAGAACAAGCACAGATTGCTCTTGATAGAGAAATTGTTGAAAAGATATATGAAGATGAAGTTCCTGAAAAGAAAAAGGTTGAAGAATTGGAAGTTGCAAGCTTTTTGGAAGCTAAAAGGTTGGATAGAATGGAAGATTCTCTAGAAGATCCACTTTCCAATGTTCAACCTACAATACTTAGAGAGAAGACTCCAGAGTTTAGCTATGTTCCTACTGAAGAGGATATTGAGTTCTTGATTGCTAATAATCCAATAATTAAGAAAAAGGCAATTGACCTTGTAGCTGATGCATCCTTAACTGAAGATCAAAGAACTGCTCAGTTAAAAGATTTCATACAAATGAAGAATAATCAAGCACTTCAAGATGTGATTAGTACAGTCAGAAAGGGTCAAAAGAAACAAAGACAACCAACCAAGGCACAAATTATTTCATACATGAAGACTTATTGTTGTCATGTTGGTGGTTGGAAAAAGCATCAATTCAAAGGAATGCCTGATAATCAAGTTGAAGGTATCTACTACATAGTTCAAAAACATGATAGAGATTTTATTCCAATGGGCTCTGAAGAAGAAGCAAGAAGGTTTTCTGGATTGAAGAGAAAGGCTAAAAAAGTGATTCTCCGACTGTTAAGAAGACTAAGGTTGCAGAAGAACAAGAAATTCTTACTGAGAAATTCACTGAAGAACAACTGACTGGAATGATTGTGATAGTAGAAGAAGATTTTTATCCAGAACCACTGCAAGTTAGACATCCTATCATTGATTGGGAGGTTTACACTGCAAGCAATTTTGCTCCAACATGGAAAATCACAAGGCTAGGTGGTGCAACATCCTCACTCATTCAATTTGAAGATCTCATCAAAGCTTTTAACAGAGATGACCTTGACAAATTATGGAAGTTAGTTCAAGAAAGGTTTGATGCTCAAGATCTCAAAGATATGAAGGAGATGCAGTTATGGATTAATCTTAGAAGGCTCTATGAACCAGATGTTAATGATAATTTCTGGAAATTCTCATGTACATGTCCTGGTACTAAATGGTTTTATTATGACTCATGTGAAGTTCATCATGTTTCTGCAGCAAATGGAGCATAAGTATTTATGATTGCTGAGAAAGAATATCCACTTAGAGCTGGAACTCTCATAGTGATGTTATGTACAACAATAAGAGTTCATGAAGACAATGAGAAGGTTAGAGCATTGTTACATAGACTTCAAGATCAATGTTCTAGAGCTATTTAGAAGTTAAGAAAGAAGTAAAGTGTTTGATTGAATTCCCTAAATCCTTGAAGATAATACAGATTGAAGAAACTTATTGATTTGCAGAGAAATCATAAGTTTAGGGGAGGATTGTTGGGAATTATCTGTTACCACTGATAGTTGTGGTTTACACTGCTTGGATTACACTAGCAGTGGAAACGTATTACCGCTGCTGGTACATTATTACCACTGCTATAGGAGAACACATCTAGATAAGTTTAGAATAGATCTTGTGTATATTCTATATTGTTAGCTTTATACTTATCTTGTAAATGACTCCTTGTTGTATAAAAGAAGGTCCTAGGTCATTGTCTTAGGCACTTAGAAAATACATACGTATTACTCACAAAGGCTTCAAGGTGTAACCCTAGTGATAAGCAAGATCACTCGTATTATTAATTAATAATATTTGATCTTAAGTTTTGTGTTTAATCTGTGTTTACTTACAATACATCATACAATCCGTCTTCTAAGTATTACTAAGTAAATTCCGCGTGCTTAATAATATTATGCAAAATATCATTGGCACAAGGTGTGTGTCCAGATCCATCAGATATCATACCCATCTATGACAAAGAGCCCAACTTTGACAAAGAACCAATGGTTGAGGAAGATATCTTACCCACCTATGACATTGACACAGAACAGATGGTTGAGGTAAAATCTACTGTTGATCATATTCTGCATGCAAACGTGAGTCAACAAACTGAGCAACCTGATTTCAGAAATGAAGGAGAGGTTGACCAGTGTGTTGCACAATGTCCAGACAACTATCTCATGTCTGAGCCCTTACTTGTAAACATTACAACTGAAACGTCAAACCAAACTCTTGAATCTGAAAACATTCTTCTCAAAAAGACCATTGCTAAGTTTCAAAAATATTTTTCAAAACTAGAGGCTCATTGCATCTCTCTTGAACTTAAAATGCAAAACAAAATTTTAAACTCAGAGGCAAATAGTAAATATTTGAATGAACAAAGTAATCGTGTGGATACATTAGTAAAAGAAAACGAGCATTTAAAGGCTCAAATTCAAGCAAAGAGGCTTGCACATGTTTCTTTACAAAACAAACTGAGAAGATTAACTGACAAGAGTGTGGATACAAATTTTGCAAAACCAACAATCTTGGTGAAATCGTGTCTACAACCTTTCAGAAAACAATCAGTAGTTAGACAACCAACTGCATTTAAATCTGAACGTTCAAAATCTTCAAAACCATGGTTTGCCTTCCAAGTTGTTGAAAATAATCATTTTTCAAAACCAGTCACTCCACATTCCTGGCCTAAGAAAAATGCTTCTGTTTCGGTTATACCTGTTTCTGCCAAACCTCATAAAGTGGTTGAACCTGGCCAGTCTTGGATTAGTTCGAAAACAATGTCTAAACCAAGCATCAAAATTCAATATGATACAAATGAATTGCACATGAACTATGATCTAGAAAAGGCTAGGAAAAGGGCACTACTCCAAAAGGATGGAATCTTAGGTTCACGACCTAGTGTATCACCTTCTAGTGTACTACTGAACACTGCTTGTAGTAGCAAACCAAAACCTAAGTGTACTCAACAGACAGTTAGAAATAAACCCGTTGATCTAAAAGACAAATTTCAGAAACCTAATAGGTAGATCAATATAGGACGCAGACTCTTCCCAAAAGAAGTTTCAACATCCCCTAGATCTAATCTTAGATGGATTCCAACGGGTAGAGTTTTCAAAACTGTTGGTCTTAGGTGGATTCCTATAGGCAAGATACTAAGTAGTTGCACCAAAACAAGTGTGAAACCCACTACATCCATCCCTGAGGTAGGAAAGGAAATCATCAAAATAGCATGTTCAGGTGTCAAGAAGATTATTGACACTACATCTTTATGCTTCTAACATCTGGAACCCAGTTACACTTGGGGATCCATGTTTTTTCTATCTTGCCCCCTCCTATTTTCTTTACAGGTACAATATCTATGGCTTCTAAGTAACACAGCTTAGGACCCATTTCTCACCGTCGAAAATTTAATTATCCATCAGCTGCTCCACCATTGTACTTAATCTTCAAGAATTACAAACAATGCTTGCTCCTCTGGTTAAAGATTCTGTCTAAAAGTCGTGCTTCAGATGTATCGAATGTTTCCGCTGCACAACCTGATAATACTCTAATTTCTGATACACCTGAATCTACAACAACAACCGTTACTGTAGATGCACCTCCAATCGAATCTCTGATAACAGAAGATCAAACTGTTTCTAACAACAATGATACAACTGATGATCAACATAATGAACAGAGAAGTTTTATCAGCCATTGATTCTCTCGAGATATTTATGGCACTTCACACTTGTTCGATTAATTGGACATACATTAGGGGGAAGATAGTGTAGGTGTTCATTGTTTCCTTGATGTCGTTTGCGAAAACCATATCTCTTCTTGGATTTCTTCAATTAGGAGGAAGAAATGAGACGATATGTGGTTCAAACGTCTCACTTTCTCAGGGTTATCGTGTGTGAAGTTACCTAAATATGATGATATGATGCCTCACACATGGTTATTTTATTGAGAAATTGCATACTCACATGTAATTATTATTCCGATAGATCGCAACATTCACGGGGAAGTCGTTTCATTTCGTCTTTCATGGTTTGTTTGGTGTGAAGCATCTACATACGTGAGAAGATCTTGTTGATTTCTTGTATGTTACCCCCGAACGGATTTTCCGCAATAAGTCAGATTTACATTGTGTGGTTTACTGCTCATCTACAAATTCTGATGCGTACTGAAAACTTCAACAGCTTAGATGAAATGCCGACTTCATCAAAGTTTCAAATCTGCTAAAGACAACTGTCAGTTTGGGGGGAAGCTGATTCTGAAACTTCTTCATAATGGCTTTTGAGCAAAACAGCTTGGAACCCGGACATAACCGTCTAAACTTCACCCAAACCCCATCATCAGCTGAACCAAGCATTCAGCTTACACGTCGTCAAATGGAACAGCTATTTGCTCCTCTGTTTAGTGATGATATTGATCAACGTGCTACAGATGTATCAAATGTTTCCGCTACTCAACCTGATAATAATCCAATACATGATACACCTGCAGCAACAACTGTTGAAGAAGCACATCCAATTGATTCTACAACAACACCCGAACAAACCGCATCCAATGACGCTGGACCAACTGATGATTTTCTGAATCATGATGTACCTACACCCGCAGATTATGATCCAAATGCGTTCTTTAACCCTTTCGCAAATGCAACTGCTTCTTCAGATGTTGTGGAATCATCAACAAGGCATTTGAATCCTCCCAATCTGCATAATGTATATAAACATCAAACCTCTACACATCGTTGGACTAAAGACCATCCTCTAGTGAACATTATTGGAAACCTAAATCAAAAAGTCGTAACTAGACAACGCCTTCAGACTGACGGTGAACAATGCATTTGTAGGATCGTGAATATTATGTTGTTTGATGATTCGGGTGGTCTAGGACAATGATTAAATAAGAAAGCCATTAGAGATATGAAGAGAGTAGAGAGGAGGTTCTTGAAAGAGAGTTGCTTTACAAAAAGTGAAAGGTTAGATTCAAAGAAGCCACACCCCTTCCAAGGATGGAAGGGGTATTTATAGTTACAAAAGATACACCCTCCTGGTGGGCTGTGGATCAGGCATACAGTGGGTAAAGACCCATCCTTCCTCCACGGTGTTGCACTAAACTAAACTACGCTAATAACTAACTAATAAACTAACAAATAAAGAAACTAACGAAATGTCTACGAGCTAACTTATGCTAAATAATATTTGGGGTGACCGACTCTTCACTATGGAATTTTTTAATTCCTAACAATCTCCTCCTAAGGGAGGTCACCCCATGTTTTACATTTCGAATCCTAGCATTCTATTTTATCTTTAGTCTTG
This sequence comes from Chrysanthemum seticuspe, assembly GCA_019973895.1. NCBI lineage: Eukaryota > Viridiplantae > Streptophyta > Magnoliopsida > Asterales > Asteraceae > Chrysanthemum > Chrysanthemum seticuspe. The sequence continues at coordinate 170,618,119 of BPTQ01000002.1, read as the reverse complement.
AGCTCGTAGACTTTAATTCTTCACTTCCGCAATCTTTGTGCTTAAGTAGTGCAACTTCAAAGTCCGAATGTTTTGTACTTTCAGTGGAGGTCTTTGAACTGATCCACATCTTTGATGATCTTCGAGCTTACTTTGAGATCATCAGCCACAGTAAATCTATGGATCACCTTTGTAGTGTTTCCTTCATGTGATGTTGTGACTTTTGGACCGACATGCTCACACTTTCAGGATAATGACATCTTTCCATCAGAGTAGCGGAAGCTTTACTGGTTCATGATATTTGCAGTAGCGTAGCAGAAGCATAGTATAAAAATATCAGAACCAGGTTATGTAGATATGCACCAGTCATGATTTCTTCAATTAAGTGTGGATGTTGTGAGCATGTGGCTTTGGATTGACTCCTCAATTCTGATCAGTTGCAACCGTCTAAATGTACCTGCAAACAACAGTTAGCAATAAAACTCACGAAAGTGTCTTTGATCACTTTCTGTGATCAGGTATAATTCCGAAGAATCTCCTTGACAGGGTTTCGCCGCTGTTCTAGCCATTCTCAAACCGGAACGTCTCAAAGAAGACAACACGGAGTGAGTGAACCAGCGAATTGAGATTCACTGATTGATGAAAAATGATTTGAAAACAATCGTGTATTGCTTAGAAGAAAGAGTTTTGGAATACGACGAAGGTTTTATGAGAAAGATCAATTTATAATCATAAATACTTTTTGTATTTGAAAGGAGTACACATTCGATGTGCTAGAGAAAAGAAGAAATTCGCACATCGAACGGTTTTTTCAAAAGTATTTTTTCAATCAGAGATACTTTTTGAATTTGAAAATGAATACACATTCGATGTGCTAGAGAAACGAATATTTGCACATCAAACGGTTTTTCCAAAAGTATTCGTCAATTCATTTCCTGGACCAAGGTTGATTCAAGAGTGAATCGCCCCATCGTTTCTGTCCAATTGTCACAAGCTTGATCTTTAGGAAAGATCTCACATGTCACCCAACAAGAGCTTGTTTGGTGTTGGCTCTAGAAGGATTTCCGTCTTCATCGTGAATACTTTTACATATCACTCGGTTGTTCTGGCAATACCACAAGGATAATGCGTAGGACTCTTAATATATTCTTACTTTCCACATTGTGTGAAACAGAAAGTCTTCATTAATTTAGTGTCCTAATGAGATATTGTGGATGATCTCTTGGCTCTATACTCAATAGTGCACATTTAGTTCCTATGTCGGAGACTAGGGAGAGGGTCTCCTTTTTCAATATCAACAATCTCTAAGAGAAACTCGATAGATTATGTAGGTTCCCCGTGAGAATGAAACAAGTCCTTTTAAGAGAACTTGAGTAGCTTGGGAAGTTTAGTGCAGTGCGTCACTGGGTCCATGACGTCTTGTCTTCAATACCAGTGTTACCTTGGTAACAACCAGTAGCATATGTATTGAACCCGGTTTCTGCCCTAAGGTTGAATTAATGGAGGGCTATTTCTTTTCACCCTTTTCTCATTTCATTTCTTTTTTATTCTTCAACCCCTTCAGTGCTTACCGAGACTTCATTATTAGAACCTTGTTGGGTTTATTCCAGTTCTAGCTCTATCCCAGTCGACACTCTTCCCAAGTTCTCATTTTTCTCCTTTTTTTCAATATACCTAAGGACTCTACACTATCTAGTGGATTGTCCCTGGGTAGATCCCTCCGGTTCTGGCGGATCGTGGGAACTAATACGTAACCTCACCATCCTTATAACTCCATACATAAAGTAAAATGGTCGGTCTTTTGGTACAGTTCATTCCTTCTCGAAACCAATTGAAAAATCATTTGGAAAATCCAATCAAGGTACTTGTGATATAAAATCAAAACATTTTGTACCTTAATTGTTTTTGATCATTTAGAAATGCTCCCCCTCAACATGTGCATATGATTTTGAAATTTTTTAGCACATGGAGGCAAGAGTTCTTTGAAATATTTTCTTTGATCACAATTTTCATAGAAAAAGCCATTTGATTTTCTTGGTAAAATTCTCCCCCTCAATATGTGCATAGGATATTTTAAATCATTTTATCACATAGAGAAAAGAGTTCATTTGAAGTACATCCACGATCACAAAATCTATTAAGAAAACCACTTAAAACTCAATCAAGGTACTTAATGTTAAAACATAAAAGCCTTTATACCTCGATAGTTTGTTTTCTTTTGAAATGCTCCCCCTCAATATGTGCTTCGAGATTCAAAAGTGTTTTGCACATATGAGACAGCAGCCTGCACAATTGAATAAAAAACGATCATCTTTTATCAAATTTCATTATTAAATCACAAATTCTCCCCCGATAAAAAATATCAAACCCTTTGAGATTTTGGATACCAAGTGATTTAATAAGGTTTAGAAAACATGATAGAAAATGTGCCTGATTTAAAAGCTCATCTTGTTTTTGGATAAATGCTCCCCCTCAACATGTACATTATGCATATTGAAATCGTTTGGCACATGGAGGCAAGAGTGCCTTTGAAGGACTAAAACCAATTCTATTAAAACAGATTTGAGATTTAAATCACGATCTCTCCCCCGATCAAAATTTTCAAACCATTTGAGATTTGTGCTCCCAAAAGGTTTAAATTATTTAGAAAATTTTGGGGAAAGACGTGGCAAGATTTGATTTTGAAAAATGACAGATAAGAACCATTTTAAGACATTAAAGATTGTTAGTGTCAGGTATGATTGTTTTAAGAGATCTTTAAGTAAAATAAAACAATTTCACAATCAGACAAGAACAGAAAAAATTTCATTTTGAAAGACCTTGATTTTTTAAAGAAAATCATACCATGACATACCATTAAATCTTTAGATCACCACATTATAACGTACAAACGGACTTTTTGAGTAAATATCATTTGAAAATATTTAATTTGAAATCACTGAAGATTTGACAAAATAAAGTCCGGTTGATTTCAAAACTTTGAATCCGATTTTTTTCAAAACAATATTTTTCCATTTTCAAAACAATATTTTTAAAAGTTTTAGAAAAATGGTATTATCACTATTATCCCTGCATAAGGATACGTTAGGTGGTTGAGCCGCTTTTGTTGTTGTTGCTTTAAGGCAGGAAGAAAACCGTCTGCTGATGCAGTGAGACTTCTGACGTTGCATTTGTTATGCCAACTCTCCATAGAGGTCCAATTAAGCTCCGTTTCTTCATTTGATGATGAAGAAAACCATCTGCTGATGCAGTGAGACCTCTTACGTTGCACTTTATCATGCCAACTTTCCATAGAAGTCCAATTAAGCTCCGTTTCTTCATTTTTCAACCCAAGATATAGTTACCCTTTCCTTTCGGCATCCAATCAGCATATTTTGTAGGATCCGGATCGGGAACATTCTTATGAACCATGATATCTACATGCGTTAGTAAACATACAAACATATATATGGTGGTCGACAACACCCAAACAGCAATCGACTAATAAAAGTCAATCCAACATATCAATCAGTTCATATAAGGCATGGGAATAATGTGTTTCATTAAACTATAATCATCTAATCCTAACAATCATATCCTAAATTCCTAGTCCTTCGACATAGGCAAATATCATTTTTAATTAAGCACGTAGGATAATTAAGAAAGCCCGTTAGATGATATAGATTTGAAAACATTATCCCCCTCAGTCAATGAATCATTTTTTTTAAAAGTTTAAAAGCGCTGAAGTCATTGATTGAGTTTTCACTTTATTTCGAAAACTCTAAATAAGATTGATTTTCAAGCAACTCATTTACCATCATTTTTGAAAAACAACAAATGTTTTTCTGAAGAATTTTAGACGAAAAAACATTTGTTTAGAAACAGAAGTCTTTTTGACGACATGCTTTCCTTGTTTTGTTTTAGGATAAGTGCACAAATTTTGAAAAATGGTTTAGCGCAACACTTTCCTTTCTTGAAGAACGGGTTGCTATCGGAAATAATAGCAAGCCATAGTTTTAAGCACGGGTTACAGTCTGAAGTAACTGCAAGCCATTTTTTGAAGCGCGGGTTACAGTCTGAAATAACTATAAGCCATTATTTGAAGCCCGGGTTACAGTCTGAAATAACCATAAGCCATTAGATTTGACATGTTTAGAAAAGAATATTTACACCTCCTGCTCGAACTTCATCTATGGTCCCGTGCCATTGTTGAATGACATTTCTAAGACCGCAGATGTTATTGATACCAGAAGACATGTCTTGAGAAAACATATTTTTTGGTATTTTTCGAATTTTCTGATTTTTATGGGATTTTGATGGTTTTAAATTTTTCTATTTTCTTTTTGTTGGTTTTATATTTATGTATTTGGTTTTTATTTTTATTTTTTATTATTATTTTTTATTTATTTATTTATTTATTTTTGAAAAATATTTACAAAGATAGAGTAGATGATATAGTTTAAGAAGATGATGATACGAGTACCGAGATAAGGATATCGAGCAGCCCCGTTGTAGAAGATAGAAGTCATCATCCCTAAAACTTTCACTACCAAAGCTTTCGAGGCTCTTCGATTGAAGAAAGAAATTGAACCATCTGAAAGTGAGACTTTGGCAGCTTTCCCCCAAACCGAAAATCCTTTAGCTGAGCAGATTCAAAGCTTTCTTTCAAGCTTCCCATAGCCAGGTGCACAAAGAAGCACACAATTATCATCGATCTTGCTGCTCCTTTTAAGAATGATCATTTATTCTTCATTCGGGGTTATATCATCAACAAGAACATCAACGTATCATCCCACTCATAAATAATCTTATCACATTTCATAACCACTGAAGTCTGAAGCAATCCATTCCAAAAGGTGTCAAGAGAACAATTCCCCCAAGTAGTTGAATTGATGCAGTCAATCTCTTTGTATAATGCTCAAGAACTCTCCCAAATACACATCATGAGGGGAATGAAAACATCTCCCCAATGTTCACATTTTTCTTCCCTGATGATCGTGTATGAAGCTCAAGAACCCGAAGTACCCGAATGCCCAAAGAGAGAATAACTGATAACATTGAAGAAGCAGGCCGAATCACCGATTATCTCTGCGGATGACAATCTCTATGGATGTCAACTCCGGTATAAGTGATTATATTACTGAATCACTGATTAAGCCCTCAAGTGAAGCAGCAAAGCATCCCCAATGTATACAATCTCTTTCCCCTGATGATTGTGATAGCATCAAAATCATCGCACACTTATGTACCTCTTTCATCTTCAGAAACTAACTTTTCTATCTCTTCCCCCATATAGTTGGAATAAGAACACTAAACGCCATGAGTCAAACCTTGAGTTTCTCTGCGGTAATGACATTCGTCTTCCCGGGATATCTTCAATCACTTAGAAGTATTAAGTTCATCAAGTTTACTCGCGTTTAGATGCGTGTTTCCTTCCCCCTTTCTGGTTTCGATGATTCAGAATTAGCAACACATAATAAGCCCGTATACTAGAAATTTGTTGAGAAGAACATCATAAGCTTAGATGTATATGTGAGAATCAACTTGCTGAAGAATATGAACAAGTCTAATTGGGGATTAAATTTGGCTTTTCAATCTCCCCCAATTAGTGCTCTCCCCTAAACTGACGAAGATTTTCAAGTGTTCTTCTCAGCCCGAATTAAGAAGAAGTCTTTAGATCATCAAATGCAATTCGTCTTTAGTCTTCTAACATGCAGCAAAAAATGTAGAACAAACTGTAGACTCGACCTTCTTCAAGATTGTCCGAATGGGGAATAGATAGTTAACATCTTCATCACACTAAAAAGCATCCCAATTAACTTATATCTTGCAAATCCCCTTAACTAAAATCCCTCCCAATCAAACAAGAACATAAAGATGTTCATCAAGGAAATTAGCAATCAGCCCGGAACGAACACACGAAATGGTAACACCAAGCAAGCAATCACATCAACAAGGAATAAAAGGTTGTTCAGAATCATCATGTTGATGTGAACGTGAAGCATTAACCGGAAGCACTTTGTCGTTAAACTCATATCAGCTTGTGAAGATGTCAACCAACGGCTCTAAGAAGAAATTACATGTGAAGATGATCCGATAAGAAGAAGCTCGGTTCTTACATGAGTTAGGAGCCGTTTGACCATAAATTCTAAAATATCAATCAACCAGGCAAAAAATTCACACTTCTTCTCCCCCTCAAGAATTGCATACGGAGATGCCATTCTTCATTAAACAAGTGAATATCATCCAAATGTATTCTATTCACACTTCTCCCCCGCAAAATTAGCACATAATGTCGCCATCGTCATTATAGTTGAGCAACTGGAATAAGAAAAACAATCAATAGTTGCCCGGTTCACTTGATAATTGAAAGCGCATGGAAAAAGCATGAAGCATGTTGATGAGAATGGTCATAATTGAGAAGATTTCTCTTCTACAAAAGATAAAGCCCACTGAAACGTACACTTTTTTTTCTTTAGAGAACTAGGCTTGAACTGTTGTGTTCAAACGTCATAAGAAGATTTCTCTTCTTTCTAAGATAATGCGGACTAAAGCGTACACATTTCTTTTCTTTAGAGAACGAGGCTTGAACTGTTGTGTTCAAACGTCATAAGAAGATTTCTCTTCTTCAGAAGATAAAGTGCACTGAAACGTACACTTTTCTTTTCTTTAGAGTACGAGGCATGAATTGTTGTGTTCCTACGTCATAAGAAGATTTCTCTTCTTTCGAAGATAACGCGCACTGAAACGTACACATTTCTTTTCTTTGGAGAACGAGGCTTGAACTGTTGTGTTCAAACATCATAAATCTCTCTCTTTTCATCTACTCTTGGCAAACTTATAATCAACCCCATTATCATTCTGTAGGCTCTTTGTCGTGACAGCTGATGGAGAGAACCCAATATGATGAATTTGAGCCTGAAGTTAAACAACCCGAACTCGTGACTTAAACTTGCACATATGTAACAAAGAGCGGTGCTGAGAATTCATCCTCCATTGAATCTCTAAGTACTCTATACTCTTCAACCAACCAACCATCAAGTATAAGACGTACATCACCTCTTGAGAATCCACAATTAAATGTGACACTGAGCACTACAACGTAGCTCCTTAAAGTGATAGTTATATTGTGGTGGTAAGAGTCCAATTCCCCCAAGTGGTAAAAGAAAAGGTAAAAGTCACCCAACAATAACTAGATTTCCAAGTCTTCATTTTTGATAATAAGCTTGAACAAGGATCTTGAAGAATCTTCATCCAACCATCCCCGATACCTTCAGATACTAAAAGTACACTCGCCCGTGATATTTCACTTCAACCTCAAATAAACAATAGTGAATTAACCCCGTTGACACATCTTCTGGTTAAAAGCTCAAATCTAGCCTTCTTTGACGATTTAAGTGAATTATGATAATGGTTTTCATCCCGACCATGGTTAAAAGCACATAACCCCGTAAAACCATGTAATAACCAAACTTCCATGAAGAATATCCAAACACACATCCAATTCATGAAGTACACCCTTTTATCCCTTCTTCAAAGCAGAAATCGTAGCACCAGCATCAGATAATATCCTGAAATACGCTTTCCTTTCTCCAGGATGGTTCCATCATTACGGGATTTTACAATTCTATGGTTTAAACCGAGAAATAGTTTCTTTCGCGGGATTTTACAAAACCAAGAATAAACCGTGAGATCAAACCGGAAATGCACTTTACGTACATCTGGATGATTCCATTGTCACGGGATTTTACAAGTCTATGATTTAAACCGAGAAATAGTTTCTTTCGCGGGATTTTACAAAATCAAGACAAAACCGTAAACAATGTCAGTTTAAATGTGTTATGATAACTTTGCTTTCGGTGAATATCTGTTTTAGGGGAACATGCAGCGGTTCATTAGCGATTCATTTTCCAATATCAACACAATCATCAACAATTCTTAACGCATATGTAGACAACTTCACAAACCATACAAAGTCAAGTAGTATAAACTACTTCCCCCTGAGGTTGACCGTAACACACCAAAGTACACGTTTCTCCTCCATGATGATTTCGAACTTTCGGAAGCATCATAACGTGTACGACCATTAGCACGAGAAGTTCTTGTCATAAGCAAACATGTTGAAAAGTCATGATTGATGCTGAAGATTCTTGAAAGATTTTTCTTAGACTGTGAAGTATCATTGACATTTTGTAGCGAAGAATATTCCATGACTACAAGGTGAGGTAAACATTTCAAACGTGAACATGAATTAGAATTCCCCGGATAAGTTACTTAAGCTTCTACTAATCCTTGTGGAAAAGAATCGGTGTACCAAATGTACAAAACCTCTTGAAATACCCTCAACTGTGTGAGACACCGAAGTGATAGTTACGTTGTGGGTTAAGCGAGAAGGAATCACAAGAGTAACTAAATAGCCAAGTCTTTATCACATCCATTAAACGCCCAAACAAGTCATCTTCGCGGAAGGGTAGAAAGAAAGAAGACGAAATAAGTAAGCGTGCCCAGAAAAGTCTTACTTCACATCCAAATAAGAAATGTCGTCTAAACAATCCCGTAGTCAACTTAGTTCCAATAACAATTCAAGCTGTGAAATAGTAACCATAGTGAAAATGTATAAACCAAGGTATCAATAACATCAAATCTCATCATCCAACAAGTCTCATAATCAACTCTCATTAATTCTTAAGTCATATCTTCAAATTGCCTGATTAAGTACCAACTCTCCTCTCATAAGCACAACATTATAACAACACTTTTGATCCAACACATTAGTTCAAATCCAATGAGATGTGATAGCCAAATGATGTGCTCGCATTAGACTTAGACAAATATATCCTCTGTGAAAGATCATGACCACAGTATTACTCATTTTCAAAAAGTATTGAAACTTGTGTATCCAAAATTTAGTAACGAAATTTGGATAACACAAGTTTATTTAACCACCAATGCATTGTACCACAATGTCACTTGAGTCTATACACATGTACGTATCACTAAACATAAAACATCACACGGCCAAAATAAATTAACCAGCTCAGCCCCATGATAATGCACGATACAAGCAAAGCCCATCCAACCAAAGCCCACTCCAATTCAATATATTTGGCCAAGCACCCATGCCCTAATATACCGGGTATAAAATAGTCTCTTACAACACACATACTAACCCTAATCCTCCTTTTCATCCGCCCCCATTCCAAAACTTCTCTCATCCCCATCAATCGCAGATCATAACTGCTCCTCTATTCAATTCTCCATAACTCGCATCACATCACCCTTCATCATAGTTTATGAGTATGACCTTACCACAGGGATGGTATGAGGGTCATCTTTTTAGCCACAGGGATGGAAACGATACGAGGACACTCAAAACCGAATAACAAACCAAGGTAGGTTTAATTAATGATTACATCATTTTGTTTTGTTTTATTGAAACGAACAAATGAAAAATGAATTAACATCAGTTGTTAAATTCATTTCATGTTTCGTACATAAACCTTCAACCATTCATTTGATCAGTGATGATGTAAGACATGGGTATTTGGGACCGTTGAGGTCGATGAAAGGACCTAACCGTTGATACAAGTGAGATCATAGAAATTACCTATTTTCGTATCCCCTTGTTAATTTTCAGTTAGTAAACGAATTTAAAGAAGGGTAGTATAACAATATTGTTATATATATCGTCTTTATATGTTCAGATAGAAAATAGAAGTGATCTGTGCTAAACCGTCAAGTCAAACAGACTTAAAACAGCTTAAACACAAATGCAATGAAGATCAGAGAATATAGTGAATTCCCGGGTCGTTAAGTCCCAAGGAGACTCAATGGTGTGCAAACACTGATTCAGACGGTAGAATGATCACTAATGATAGCGATCAGAAAGGATTAGGATTGAATATTACACTACTGAAAAAGTTAATAAATAACAACGACTTAAATACAAATTAAGAAAATTAAAAAGATAAAAGATATTAAATAAATGCTATCACTATTTTTAAAGTGATGAACGTTTAAAACCTAAAACTTACGTTTAAATTAAAAACTACGTTAACGTACAAAATAAAAGGTGAAACTTACACAATATAAATCCTAAAAATATGAAAAATACATTTTTACAATCCTAATGATAAAAGAAAATTATTAGAAAAGGAAAATTATTTTTACAACTATTTAATTAATTATTATTAATTAAAAACTAATTTAAACTATTTAATAATACTCTAAAATAAAAGAAAATATGAAATAAGACTAGAAAAATAAATTTAAGATTTAGAAAAATCTAAAATATGATAAAACTAATTTTAAAACTGAAAATATATTTTTTAGACTTTTTTTATGTATTTACTATTAATTTAAAACTATTTAAAACTAATTAAAATGCTAAAAAATACTTTTTAAGCTAATAAAATTATAGAAAAATACTTTTTAAGCTTTTTACATTTATCTTAAACTGTTAAAATTGAAAAATTATTTTTTGGAACTTTTTCTTAATTTTTTTGTATTAAATGCTATTTAAAAGTGCTTAAAAACTAATTTAAATTAAGAAAAATAGTAAACAAGCTTGGAAAAATCTGAAAAATTCAAGAAAACTCTAAAATAATACTAGGAAGCTAGGAAAAATGGAAAAACATGGGCTTGTTTGCAAGATATAGAAACTGATGAGCCAAGTGCTTATGAATAAGCACTTGGATAAGCCAAATGGAGTCCAACAGCTACCAAACTGAAACACAAGCTACAATAAGCTAAAAAGGACCAAATGTAACAATAATAAATAAGCTATAACCTCTGATAAGCTAGTTGCAATGATTTGATGATATGAAATTTAAGCTAAAAACAGATTTAAGGGGGCTACTTGCAACTAGATTATAAGCACTGAATAAGCTAGAAACTAGGAAGCAATTATTGGAACCTCAAGATAACCTGGCTAAGAACATTTAAACCAAAAATCAGACCCAGAGGAGCTCAAGTGAGCCCTGTGCAAGGTCTGCAAAACCTGCACAAACCTGTGCAGGCAACAGTACCCTGCACAGGGGATTTAGCTCCATAATCACAAGCTCTTTTGAGCTTTTAGAAAAAATTACAAAAATACATAAAAATCATAACTATAAACTAGACCAGGGGAAGTTTTAAAAACAACTAGAATCACTGAAATTGGCCAATAAATGAGCTCAAGAAAATTCTCTCTAGATGGGCTCAAATCTGCTTTTGTGCATTTTGACTTTTTGAAGGATTTGAAATGTTTGACTATTATGAATTTTGAAGCACTACTATGGACTAATTATGTTGAAATAAGCTATGATAAGTTAATTTTAAGCTAAAGCATCTAATTTTAAGCTGATTTGATGAGATTTGAGCTTAAAAACCCTAACAGTAAACTGTTAAAGATGGCACTAAGAGGATTTTGACTTTAATGATGTTGCAGACCTAAACTAATGTTGAAATGAGCTCAAATGAACTTAAGAGACATGAACTAACAGAAGCTATCACTGAACAAACCTCCTAAGACAGAAAACACAGTAATGCCAAACACCCCTTTACACTATTAATTAAGACTCAAAACTAATCTAAACACTGAATTAACCCATGATACTGATCCAATTAAGTTTAAATACTATAAATACAACTAAATCAACAAATTTAAACTACTAATCACTGCACATTCATATTATGCAAATGAGCTTGAAATTCACTTACCAAGGGTCCTTAACCACTATGGTTTGAAACATGTGAAACATAGATCCACTACCCTAAATATCAACCCAAAGGAATCTAATTCAACCCATTTCCACTGCATCAACCCATTTCTAGCTCCATTTCCAATTTTATGCCCTTGTGTGACTTTTGTTGACCCGAGTCCAAAAGGATTGAAACTTGACTATAATCTTGTAAAAAGTTATAAAAAACTTATATAAGCTTATTAAGACTGGTAAACAAGCTTTATGAAGCTTAGGCTTGTTAAATGAAACTTAAGTTTTTAACAGTGGGCACATAAACATGAACTTGAATGAAACTAGGAATTGATAATTAAAACTTGATGAAACTGAAGATGTAACTTGAGTTTGATATTTAAGAACAAAATATTACAACTTTAGAGTTTAACTAAGGCATAATTAGAAAAAACGACATAAAAGTAAATTTAAACTAAAACATCTACTACTCTGCTTCTTCTCTTTCCTTCCTTTTATACCCAATGTCTTTCAATCTTTCTTCTGATTTGATCCCACCATTTTTTAGCCATTGGATGGCTTGAAATCATCTCAACCGTTTAAATGGGATTTTTGGCGCCAATTTTTGGTGTTGACAATTGGGATTGAGTAAGGGGGGGGGGGAAGACACATTTAATGCATCTTGGAAGCTAGTTGTGGAGTGGGGAACAGGTTTGAGTGATTGGTGAGGAGGGGGGATGGGGGGAAAGCTAGTTGCAGGCAGGCAGTTGAGAGTGGAGGACTTTGGCGCCATTTGTTTGACCAGATATTTGACCACAGGTATTAATAATCTAAGGGGGGTTCATAATTCATTTTGACAGGGGGTCAAAGGTGGGCAAGGGTCCAAAAATGAGTTAAATGGTTTAATAATTAGAGGGACCAAATGTGTAAATCCTGAAAATGTAGGGACCTAAGCTGCCAACATCTCAAAGTTGATCCAAGGGCTGAATTTGACAAGTATCAATAGTACAAGGACCAATGTTGCCATTTTGCAATTTTCCAGGGGCCATTTCTGCCAATTTTGAAACTTGAAGGACCATTTTTGTAATTTTCTCAAACTTTTGATATTTTTCACCAAAGGACTAAATTTGACAACTTATGATTTAAAAAGGACCTTTGGTGACTTTACTTTTGAAATTATGTGCTCAGGGACTGTTTTTGACAATTTTTGAAACTTGGGGGACTAAAACTGCAATTTTTGCAAATTTGATATGTTTTTTCATCTGATTTTGATATTTTTGCATTTAAAACACATAAAACACTGATTTGTGATATTTTGATCATTTTGATGTGTTTCTGAGCGTTTTCAGATAATTTTGCAGTTTAAAAGGTATAAAAATGATGAGTATTTAGACACTCATCAATCCCCCACACTAAGATATTGCTAGTCCCTAGCAATGATTTGAGAAAACATAATGGATTTTAAACTCTTTACCAAAAGCCATTACTTCTGGAGTAGCCAAATGTTTCAGTTCAAGTAAGAACCATGGTACACCGATAACCATGTGATTTTGAGCAAACCACCAGCTTTCAACGGATTTGATTTTGTCTTTACCAGAAGTCGTACCCTTCTGGACTAGCCAACTCTTAGATAAATTATCAGAATTATCTTTGGTGAGCTGAATACCAATTATGGTTTTTCCACTGCCTTTACCACAAGCCATAATCTTGCGGGCTAGCCAACTCTTCACTTTTTAGGATATGGTGAGCTGAATACCATACAATTTTGGGCAAATTTCAAGCCATATAAACGGATTTGATATATCTTTACCAAGAGCCGTTTGCTCCTGGATTAGCCAATCCTTTAGTTTATCAAACATGGCGGACTGATAACCAAATGAGTAAGTGTAAAACACTTACTCCAAAAAAAATTTTGGCCAAAAACGGGGGAATTGATATAATTACGTGATAAAATTCGTGAGAATTCCCCCCCACACTTAGAAATGAATATTGCCCTCAATATTCAAAGTACCGGCGGTTATGCCGAAACAAAGAACGTAAAAGGGAAATACTACGGCCATTATTTAGGAAGAAGATTTTTTTTTTTTTTTTTTTTTTTTTTTTTTTTTTGGATATAGATATATATATATAACATGTGGGGCAACTCCCCCACACTAAGGTGGTACACACGGGTGAAAACCCATGTTTAGCTACTGTTTTTTATTACCGAGTCGCTAGCTTGACTCGACCCCGAATTCATTGGTTCATGGGGAAGCAAAGTGGAAGAAACAATCTCCATCGGACTTTCATTCAAGATGTTTGGATAAACATTCGAAGCACGTGAAAGTTCCACACCGACGAGATATACAGAAAAAGACCCGGCTCACAAATGATAAACGAAAATGCCGGGGTCAAAGATAGTGTCCTCACTCCCGAAGGAGTGAAGAAGAGAGGAAGTCACATCATAAGTGAGGAATGGAAGGAAGATGTTTATAACAATTAGGATCCATTCTTCATCCTCAAATGTAGACATATCAGGAGGAAGGGTGAAGGTAGTATCATCAATAAGCAAACTCTTATGATAGAGTAAACCTTCCTCCAAGCCAATATCATCCTCAAGATCAAAATAGAAATGATCATATTCCGGAGGAGATATGTCATGAGAGAGTTCACCGGAGAACTCTTCATGAAGAGAATCATTGGAAAAAGCCTCAAGCTCGGGCTTGTCCAATGTAGAGTCACTATCCACAACGAGGATAGGATATGAAGCTGACTTAGCACAGAATGATTCGATCTTAGAAACGAGGAGATTTATATTGAACAATTGTTCACGAAGTATCTCGTCCTCAATTTCCAGATCATCAGAATTTCTCACTTCTTCTAAGCTAACTAGCTCAGAAGGCAGCTCCTCGACATAATCGATGTCTCCATAGGATAAAGAATCGTCAAACGAAGTACAATCGTTATCAGAATCGGAGAACATCTCGACATGATCATTTGGAATGTCAAGAGGAGGAGAAGAATCATCATTAAGAGGCTCATCACACATATTACCGGAGATAACCTCGGACTCACTTGGGGTTGGAACAAGGCTCTCAACACTAGACGATTCCATTTCTGGAATAGTGCTAGAAGGCTCGTCCCCCATTATGAGAGAGTCTTTGGAAGCAATAAAAGGTAAGATAGGTGTGATAGCAATAGACTGAGGGAGTTGAGAAATAAGATCGTTCAATTGAGTAACACTCTCCTCGTCGTCCTCATAGTATTCCTTCATTTGAATACTATCCTCATCATCATCGTCATCATATCGGATTCTTATGTTCATCTGCTGAAGCTTACACACCATTCTTTTCATTTGCAGTTTCTTTCGAATGCGTATTTCTTCAGAACTTTGAGGAAGATAACACTCCTCGTAATCATTGAGATGCTGTGAAGGCTCGGAAGTCTGATGACTGATGGAATACTGTGGGGGTTGGAAATTTTCAAAACCGGGAGAATTGGAATTTTGAAAATTTTGATTCATCGGTTGACATTCAAAAGTCTCATGAGGACCCCCGCAATTCTCACAACAGAGATAATTGGGAAAATGACTTTCACCAAAGTTCTGATTGTAACATGGTTCCGGCTCATAGACAAGCGGGACCCGTGATGGACAATCAAAACCGTAATGAGAATCATTCCCACAAAACTCGCATGAGTGGGATTCGTATTGGGGCTGTGGAGGTAGGTAGGAAAAATCGGGTGTTTCATTATTTGAAATGGGATTGGGATTACCGACAAACTTGTCTCCGAAACCCACATTGGTACATCGCCGACAATTTCCACCGTTAAATGGACCTCCACACCAGGAACATGTCAAATACCATGACATAGAGAATTAAACGGATAAGAGGGATAAGAGATGAAGAATTAAACGGCTATAGAGGATAAGGAATGGAGAATTAAACAGATTTGAGGATAAAGAAATGTAGAATTAAACAGATTGGAGAGGGTAAAGATGGATATTTTTGGATTTTTGAAAAACATGCTATAAAAACAAAGAATGAAAATATTTTTGGGGTTGATAACACTTCAGGAAAAGTGTTAATGAACTTTTTGGATTTTTTTTTTTTTTTTTTAACTTTACAAAAAACTTTTTACAAAGGATGGGTATGTGCAACAATGGATCTGAAAATGGCTAAACACACGCTAAAGCCTCCCCGGCAGCGGCGCCAAAATTTTGATCTGTGCTAAACCGTCAAGTCAAACAGACTTAAAACAGCTTAAACACAAATGCAATGAAGATCAGAGAATATAGTGAATTCCCGGGTCGTTAAGTCCCAAGGAGACTCAATGGTGTGCAAACACTGATTCAGACGGTAGAATGATCACTAATGATAGCGATCAGAAAGGATTAGGATTGAATATTACACTACTGAAAAAGTTAATAAATAACAGCGACTTAAATACAAATTAAGAAAATTAAAAAGATAAAAGATATTAAATAAACGCTATCACTATTTTTAAAGTGATGAACGTTTAAAACCTAAAACTTACGTTTAAATTAAAAACTACGTTAACGTACAAAATAAAAGGTGAAACTTACACAATATAAATCCTAAAAATATGAAAAATACATTTTTACAATCCTAATGATAAAAGAAAATTATTAGAAAAGGAAAATTATTTTTACAACTATTTAATTAATTATTATTAATTAAAAACTAATTTAAACTATTTAATAATACTCTAAAATAAAAGAAAATATGAAATAAGACTAGAAAAATAAATTTAAGATTTAGAAAAATCTAAAATATGATAAAACTAATTTTAAAACTGAAAATATATTTTTTAGACTTTTTTTATGTATTTACTATTAATTTAAAACTATTTAAAACTAATTAAAATGCTAAAAAAATACTTTTTAAGCTAAGAAAATTATAGAAAAATACTTTTTAAGCTTTTTACATTTATCTTAAACTGTTAAAATTGAAAAATTATTTTTTGGAACTTTTTCTTAATTTTTTTGTATTAAATGCTATTTAAAAGTGCTTAAAAACTAATTTAAATTAAGAAAAATAGTAAACAAGCTTGGAAAAATCTGAAAAATTCAAGAAAACTCTAAAATAATACTAGGAAGCTAGGAAAAATGGAAAAACATGGGCTTGTTTGCAAGATATAGAAACTGATGAGCCAAGTGCTTATGAATAAGCACTTGGATAAGCCAAATGGAGTCCAACAACTACCAAACTGAAACACAAGCTACAATAAGCTAAAAAGGACCAAATGTAACAATGATAAATAAGCTATAACCTCTGATAAGCTAGTTGCAATGATTTGATGATATGAAATTTAAGCTAAAAACAGATTTAAGGGGGCTACTTGCAACTAGATTATAAGCACTGAATAAGCTAGAAACTAGGAAGCAATTAT
Organism: Chrysanthemum seticuspe; assembly: GCA_019973895.1. Taxonomy (NCBI): domain Eukaryota; kingdom Viridiplantae; phylum Streptophyta; class Magnoliopsida; order Asterales; family Asteraceae; genus Chrysanthemum; species Chrysanthemum seticuspe. Next base: position 170,601,098 of record BPTQ01000002.1, on the reverse strand, counting down.
TGGAACCTCAAGATAACCTGGCTAAGAACATTTAAACCAAAAATCAGACCCAGAGGAGCTCAAGTGAGCCCTGTGCAAGGTCTGCAAAACCTGCACAAACCTGTGCAGGCAACAGTACCCTGCACAGGGGATTTAGCTCCATAATCACAAGCTCTTTTGAGCTTTTAGAAAAAATTACAAAAATACATAAAAATCATAACTATAAACTAGACCAGGGGAAGTTTTAAAAACAACTAGAATCACTGAAATTGGCCAATAAATGAGCTCAAGAAAATTCTCTCTAGATGGGCTCAAATCTGCTTTTGTGCATTTTGACTTTTTGAAGGATTTGAAATGTTTGACTATTATGAATTTTGAAGCACTACTATGGACTAATTATGTTGAAATAAGCTATGATAAGTTAATTTTAAGCTAAAGCATCTAATTTTAAGCTGATTTGATGAGATTTGAGCTTAAAAACCCTAACAGTAAACTGTTAAAGATGGCACTAAGAGGATTTTGACTTTAATGATGTTGCAGACCTAAACTAATGTTGAAATGAGCTCAAATGAACTTAAGAGACATGAACTAACAGAAGCTATCACTGAACAAACCTCCTAAGACAGAAAACACAGTAATGCCAAACACCCCTTTACACTATTAATTAAGACTCAAAACTAATCTAAACACTGAATTAACTCATGATACTGATCCAATTAAGTTTAAATACTATAAATACAACTAAATCAACAAATTTAAACTACTAATCACTGCACATTCATATTATGCAAATGAGCTTGAAATTCACTTACCAAGGGTCCTTAACCACTATGGTTTGAAACATGTGAAACATAGATCCACTACCCTAAATATCAACCCAAAGGAATCTAATTCAACCCATTTCCACTGCATCAACCCATTTCTAGCTCCATTTCCAATTTTATGCCCTTGTTTGACTTTTGTTGACCCGAGTGCAAAAGGATTGAAACTTGACTATAATCTTGTAAAAAGTTATAAAAAACTTATATAAGCTTATTAAGACTGGTAAACAAGCTTTATGAAGCTTAGGCTTGTTAAATGAAACTTAAGTTTTTAACAGTGGGCACATAAACATGAACTTGAATGAAACTAGGAATTGATAATTAAAACTTGATGAAACTGAAGATGTAACTTGAGTTTGATATTTAAGAACAAAATATTACAACTTTAGAGTTTAACTAAGACATAATTAGAAAAAACGACATAAAAGTAAATTTAAACTAAAACATCTACTACTCTGCTTCTTCTCTTTCCTTCCTTTTATACCCAATGTCTTTCAATCTTTCTTCTGATTTGATCCCACCATTTCTTAGCCATTGGATGGCTTGAAATCATCTCAACTGTTTAAATGGGATTTTTGGCGCCAATTTTTGGTGTTGACAATTGGGATTGAGTAAGGGGGGGGGGGGAAGACACATTTAATGCATCTTGGAAGCTAGTTGTGGAGTGGGGAACAGGTTTGAGTGATTGGTGAGGAGGGGGGATGGGGGGAAAGCTAGTTGCAGGCAGGCAGTTGAGAGTGGAGGACTTTGGCGCCATTTGTTTGACCAGATATTTGACCACAGGTATTAATAATCCAAGGGGGGTTCATAATTCATTTTGACAGGGGGTCAAAGGTGGGCAAGGGTCCAAAAATGAGTTAAATGGTTTAATAATTAGAGGGACCAAATGTGTAAATCCTGAAAATGTAGGGACCTAAGCTGCCAACATCTCAAAGTTGATCCAAGGGCTGAATTTGACAAGTATCAATAGTACAAGGACCAATGTTGCCATTTTGCAATTTTCCAGGGGCCATTTCTGCCAATTTTGAAACTTGAAGGACCATTTTTGTAATTTTCTCAAACTTTTGATATTTTTCACCAAAGGACTAAATTTGACAACTTATGATTTAAAAAGGACCTTTGGTGACTTTACTTTTGAAATTATGTGCTCAGGGACTGTTTTTGACAATTTTTGAAACTTGGGGGACTAAAACTGCAATTTTTGCAAATTTGATATGTTTTTTCATCTGATTTTGATATTTTTGCATTTAAAACACATAAAACACTGATTTGTGATATTTTGATCATTTTGATGTGTTTCTGAGCGTTTTCAGATGATTTTGCAGTTTAAAAGGTATAAAAATGATGAGTATTTAGACACTCATCAAGAAGTAACAAAGAATCAGTGATGACAGGGTATCGTGTGATTGACCCATGATGGTCTCGATTAGAGTTTGAAAAAGGCACGAACCATATCTGAGATTCTATTATTTCATGTTTAATTATTTTCTTTAGATTGAGACTTGTTGTAGATAGATGAGATTGATGGAGTAAAACAGATTAGAGCCTTGTGATGGTTGAATCTTGTGATTAGATTTCTGTGTTGTTTTAGATTGATGTTCATTGTAGTTTGATGTTGCAAGATGCTTAGACATGGATTTGTGGTTAAGATCATTGCTAGATTGTGTACTGATTAACCAAGTCGCAACATATTCTTCCCCTTATCAACTCGCATTCATTATCTGGCAACCAACTAGCTTTATGACCAACTCGCATCTTGACCCAACTCTCTTGACCTAACTCGCAACAGTAGCAACTCGCTCAAAAGCAAGTGCAATTAAACCATATGCGAGTTAAGTAACTCGCATTGAAACTGGACCAGAAACCCAACTCGCTTCTGACCAACACTCTTCTGACCAACTCGCATCTGACCTTAGTAAGCAACTCGCAGTTGACTAAATAGTCAACTCGCATCCTTTATGCAGGTACCCAACTCGCTTCCTGGTTCACCGAATCTGGACATGATATGAGAAGTCGCATTTGACTTGAGTTGACTCAAAAGTCAACTCGCATATTGATTATAGAGACCAACTCGCTTGTGATACTTTGAATCAGGACAAACTGCAGCAAAAAAAAAAACCAATGCTCAACCCGCATAGAAGAAATGTCCACAACCCGCATACAAGAACTCTCATATCAAAACTCAAAAAACAGTAGAGACATTCGAAAACAAAAAACTGCTTGCACAAAACAGATTCAGTAACAAGATGATCGTTTAAAAACCAGTATCAAACAGCAAAAAAAAACTGCTTTCAGAATCATAGACCAGCGTTTATTAGACTACAAAACAGTTTTTAGAAACTTGTTCTAAAATAGTTATAAAGAACTTGTTAAAATATTACTAAAACTGTTAAAGTGACCACAAAAAGCTTCCAACCAGTAACCATTTTAGACCAGATTCAACGACAACATCAAACATACAACATGACCACATCAAACCACATCAAAAACCGAATAAACCGCATACAAAAACGAGTGCAAAAACCGAAAGAATCATCAATAACAACACAACCTTGGCTCTGATACCAATTGTAGGATCGTGAATATTATGTTGTTTGATGATTCGGGTGGTCTAGGACAATGATTAAATAAGAAAGCCATTAGAGAGACGAAGAGAGTAGAGAGGAGGTTCTTGAAAGAGAGTTGCTTTACAAAAAGTGAAAGGTTAGATTCAAAGAAGCCACACCCCTTCCAAGGATGGAAGGGGTATTTATAGTTACAAAGATACGCCCTCCTGACGGGCTGTGGATCAGGCATACAGTGGGTAAAGACCCGTCCTTCCTCCATGGTGTTGCACTAAACTAAACTACGCTAATAACTAACTAATAAACTAACAAATAAAGTAACTAACGAAATGTCTACGAGCTAACTTATGCTAAATAATATTTGGGGTGACCAACTCTTCACTATGGAATTTTCTAATTCCTAACAACATTTATGCACTTACCGTCTGTCAATCTGAACCAAAGAACATTAAAGAAGCAATGACTTATGACAACTGGATTGAATCCATGCAAGAAGAATTAAATCAGTTTAAACGTCTTGAAGTATGGGAATTGGTTGAAAAACCAACAGGGATCTATGTTATTGGTCTTAAATGGATTTGGAAAAACAAGTTGGATGCTGAAGGTACGGTTATCAGAAATAAGTCTTGTCTAATGGATAAAGGTTATAGACAAGAAGAGGGGATTGACTTCGAGGAATCGTTCGCACCAGTTGCTAGACTTGAGGCTGTACGGATTTTTCTGGCATTTGCGGCTCACATGAACATCACGGTCTATCAGATGGATGTCAAAACCGCTTTTCTGAATGGTAAACTGAAGGAAACTGTCTATGTTAGTCAGCCAGAAGGATTTGCTGATCCAGAGTTTCCTAATCACGTCTACTGTGACAATCCGTACTTTCAGGTCATTTCTCGACACCGTTCATGTCTCTTTATTTCAACATTTTAGTAAACTTGGTTTACTTGTTTCAAATTCGCGTAACCTTGGAGGTTTAGCGGCGAATTCATGATCATGACATCACGTACATTTCATATGGACTATGTTTAGTCTACATTTCATGGACATCATGTGCATCTCATTAGTACATGCACGACATTTCATTTCACCCTTCAACGCGTGATTTTTATGTTTAATAATTTTTATCGCGTGAGTTTTTATTTTGATTATTTAACCCGTTACTTTCAAAAATGATCCCGAGGTATTTTTAAACTCACATTTAGTTTATAAAAACTATATTTTTAGTTTTCCTAGTGTTTCAAATTTATTTGGTATTTTAATCGTTAACGTTTAATTATTACGTCGTTTTTCTTAAAAATCTTACGATAATTATTTTATCACCCGATTTTCACGAGGAAAGTATTTTTACAATTTTTATCAACTCATTACATTATATTTTGATCTAATAAAAACTTACTTGCACCAAGATTTCACCATTTACCTATACATTCATTTAACTTACACAATTACTACAATATTATCAAAGTCTTACAAATATCTACAAGTATAATTTGAAAAAGAAAAAAAAAATATATATGGAGACAACCCTCCCCCAAAAACCGGCCAAGGGGGAGGGAGTCTCATAAATGATGTATGGTTTCATGTTTCTTAATAATTCACAAGTATACAAAAGTCTTACTTGATCAAATATTTCTCACACATTTCACATACTCAAAAGGTGTAAAAAAAATCCTCTCTCTTTTCTTGGCTTCCAAGAACCGGCCATCATCAAGTCTCCAAGGGATCAAGATTTTTCAACTTCAAGTGTGTTATTTCAACCTAGTATATATCCTTTTCATGGTTTTGAAATAAAAACCAAGGATATCTAAGTAAAACCTTTGTTACCTACACCTCTTCATTTGCACTAGTAAGCATGTTTTTATCATCCTTATGTTTCCTTATCATTTTCATATGATTCTTATCATTTTTGGAGCTCATATGCATGTATTGTAGTTTATACCATTTATTTCTTGATTTTAAGGTTTTATATACATAATAGTCATCCTATAATTATTCCCAAGTTAATCTTTGGTCTTGATGGTGATTAGGAACCCATGACACCCTAAGAAGGTGTATGGTAGGATTAGATTAGTTGTGGAGTTGATTTGAAGGGATTAGAATAGGTTTTGTCCGAGAAAAACTATTTTCGTAAACTATATTTTAGGGTCTGTCCTTAAAACGAATTTCTGGAAAAACCCACTGATGGTACGACATTTTGGCTTTGATAATTAGAAAATATACTTTAAAACGAATCCGTGGCCTTTTGAACGGATAAAAACGGAGTTATAACGAAGCCGTGGTGAATTTTTAAAGTTTGGCGACGAAAAGTATTATTTTCTGAAATTGACAGCAAACAGTTTTTATACATTTCGGGTCAAAAACGAGCCTTAAGCTTCACAAATTATTTCGACTAGTCAAAAATATATTAGTTTACTTCGATACGAAGCTAAGGACATATTTTACGTAGAAAACGGATTTAAAACGACAAATATATGGCCGTTTTCATAAAGTTGCCGTAAAATATTAATTTCTGAAAATTTTATTATTTCTACGTTACAAGTATTTCATTAGCTATATCGTCCATGTTTGCGGCAGTTTTTAACCATGATGCAAAACTTTTCATAACAAAGTGTCTTCTAGTAAAATCAAGTTCATCGGCCATATTTTTCAAAACAAAAAGCCGTTGGTCAAGCGGAGTTATGGTGATTTAATTACGGATGTTCAAACATTGGCCGAAACTCATTTTCTGCACAACATTAGCAAAAACCACCATCTTTAGCCTTGGATATCTGTATGATCGAGACCTTTTGGACGAAAACTCCTGAACTGAAACTTTTAGATATCGATACAAATTTTCCAAAACCGTCGAGTTCGTTCTCTAACGATCGACGTACACCATTTTACGACCACTTTTCCGGAGCCATTTTTGTTGATTTCATGATTTTTCCGACGACATTGTTTTGCGACGAAAAGTGGTAATTTCACCAAAAATCATTATAAAACCATTGTAGGATGACATTTTGACGTAAAAACATGTAAAGTCATTTTTGATGGGTCAAGACGTCAAAAGAGTATTTTTCGTCGACGAGTAATATTTTCAAAAACCCGTAAATGGTATAAATAACATACGAAGTGCATGCATAGCATTACATTGCAACTCATAACATATCATATCATTGATAATAGGTCCCGGTTGACGCATCATTATAAACCTCAGTGTACTCACATTTGCCGTTATTTCCAGTTTATCCAAGTGAGTTTTCATAGCCCCGTTTTTACATGCTTTCGATTATTTTCAAACCCACGGGGGAGAATACATTGCACTACATTTTTTTTTGTACGATACCAAGTATGCTAAATTCATTACATTGCTTAAGTTACCACATATGCCAATTTGAAAGTCCCCATTACTTGAACATGAACCGTTAATCTTTGAAGCGAGGATGAGTGGATAGATCTATCGAGGGTGACGCCTCCATCCGGGTTGGTGAATCCCAACCAAGTGAACGGATGCATTTCATTTGATGGTATTACGGAGTTGTCTGGCAAACATTATTGAACAGTCTAGTTTCGGGGTCATGGGCTTAGAGCAATTGTAACATTATTTTTACGTGACTGGATTGTCATGCATATTCTATACTTGTGTAGTCGTATAAAACATTTACATAAACCTATGATTTCTCACCAACATTATTGTTGACGTTTTTAGCAATGTATTTTCAGGTAACTGAGGCATTCGCATCATGACATGGTTAGGGACCTATATTTTGAGTCGCGGCGTCGACTTACATTATGTACATTATGGCTCTTTATTTCAAAACATCGTTTGGATTTGTAACATATTTGTATTTTGGCAAACTTGTTAAACCTTTTGGGACCGATGTTGTACTCTGATTATGTTTTTATGAAATATCCAACGATGTGTTTTTAAAACGACACTTTAGGTCGTTCAATATAACTGTGATGTGGTGCTATGACAGTCATTGCCCCCAGGAATTCCATTCCGCTGCAAAACAGGTAAATTGGGGGTGTGACAGATTGGTATCAGAGCTACAGTTATAGAGAACTAGGTTGCATCATTGACCCTAGACTATAGCTACATTATCATAGCATCTCATCATTTCATCATAGTACATATTTATTTTGATCATGCGGATTCACTTACACTTTGTTCGAGATTATTTACATTTATTTCATATCGGTTGTCACAGACATGTCTTCAGATTCTCACCCTATTACCATATCATCGGATGATGATCCATCACATTCCACTGAGATTGTATCTTCTATCGGATCCACTGCAGCCTTTCCACTGATCATGACCGACACCGAGACCGAACCCTTCGAGGAGGGTGAAGTCGCACCTACACCTCACGTTAGCCCAGCTTTTAACCCATTGCTCGCACCATCACCACCACCAGCACCACTACCACCATCATCACCATCATCATCATATTTTCTTAGAGATCCTGCACCCGCATCGGACTTGCCGCCCAAAAAGCGTGCACGTTTCGATATCCCTACACCAGCATCGACTGAGCCCGAGCCGCCCGTTAGATTTGAGATAGGCGAGAGTTCTAGGGCAGCTACTGCACGACAGCCTTCCACAGAGGCATTAGGTGCCCGTATCGATGCACAGCAGTTACAGATTGATAGTTTGACGCGGCAGTTAGGGGAGCTATCGGTTGACAGGATTGAGCCCATCGCCGAGGAGGTCGAGGGTTTGATATTAGGCAGGGTTAGTATTGACTTAGAGTTTCAGGGTCTTCAGCACCGACAGATTGAGGATAGAGAGCGCATTACGGAGTTGAGGCAGGAGATGCCTGAGTTGTTTGACAGGACTGATATGGCACGAGATGAGGTACAGAGTCAGTCACAGGAGTTAGCTTTAGCTCGTGAGCGTATTGTCACATTGCAGGGTCAGATGGATGAGATGAGGAGTTTGATTGATAGTTTGGTTATTCAGGTTCGTGATCTCCAGGATAGGGCAGGCGGAGCACCATGAGGTGCCTTATGTAGACTTTTGTCATTGTATAGTTTTGACCATTAGTATCCTAGTCACGGGGTGTGTGACGTAGTTTAAAGAACTTGTAGTATTTTGGTTGTTGTACAAACAAATTATCAAGTATTGACTCTACTATGTAGGAATGGTTATTATTATCTATGATATCGGTCCATGTAGGCCGAAATTTTCATGTATATTATCCACGTGTGTTGTGATTATATTTGTGATATTTCATTATTGTTCCGTTGTGATTCCATTTATCTTTATGCATGTTGTGGTTGTGGATATATTTGTATGATGGTTGTTTCTACTTACGAGTTCTCATGATTGTTTCATCTTGTGATTTTGAAGAGTTATGGCACCGAAGAAAGCAACAGTTGAGATGACCCAAGCAGCAATTCAGAAGTTAGTGAACGATAGTATCGCTAATGCACTAAGAGTCGAAAGGGAAACAGTGGCTGCTGCTGCCGCTGAAGCCGCGGCCGCTGCTGAAGCCGCAAGATTAGCTGCTGCAACTGGTAATGCCGGAGGATCGGGGGTTAAGAAATGTTCATACAAAGATTTCAAAAGTGGTGAACCCACTAAGTTCCGAGGTATCGAGGGAGCAACAGCAATGGTTAGATGGTTTGAAAAGTTGGAGTCGATATTTTTGCTTTGTAACTGTCCGGATGACAGTAAGGTTAAGTATGCTACGAGCACTTTGCTCGATGGAGCGTTATCATGGTGGAATTCCTACGCTCAACCAATTGGTATGGAGAATGCTTTTAAGCTTACGTGGGAGGAATTTAAAAGCTTGGTGACTAAGAAGTTTTGTCCTCGGACAGAAATCAAAAAGCTAGAGACGGAGTTCTATGAATTGGTTACTATTGGCTATGATATCGACACATACATTCGGAGATTCCAGGAATTAGCTGCATTATGCCCGTCGATGGTTTCTGATAATGAAAAGTTGCTAGAGGCTTTTATTGGAGGACTTCCTGAAGTGATTCAAGGAGATGTTACATCGTTCGATCCACAATCAATCGAAGAAGCTATTCGAGTTACTCAGAAGTTGATGGCACAAGTGGTGAAGCGAGGCAAGTACACCACCACTAACCGAAACAACAACCCCAACAACCGTTTCAACAATAATAACCGAGGCAACTACAACAACAACAATAGCAACAATAACAAGCGCAAGTGGGATAACACAAGGGGTAGGAATGCTACTCAACAACCGCCCAAAAGGCAAGAAGTTGCTAAGGTTTATGCCGCGGGTCAAAAAGAAGGAAAAGGATATTCGGGGGTTTTGCCGAAGTGTAATAAGTGTTTGAGTCACCACAATCCGGGTCGATGTCCTGATCCGTGTGAGAATTGCAAGAAAGTTGGCCACCGTACTAGGGATTGCACGGCACCGAAGGTTACATGTTTTGGTTGCGGGGAACCTGGACACTACAAGAGGGATTGCAAGAAGGGAAAGAATCAAGCAAATCCGAATCAAGGAGGTATGGCTCAAGGAAGGGTTTATGTTATTGGAGGCGGAGAAGATAGGGAAGACCCGAATGTTATAACGGGTACGTTCCTTCTTAATAATCGTTACGCTTCAGTTTTATTTGATTCGGGTGCCGATAAAAGTTTTGTGTCCATTGCATTTACACCTTTGCTCAACATTAAACCAACTACACTAGACATATCATACAACGTCGAATTAGCTAATGGTAGCGTAGTTTGCACCAACACCATTGTTCGCGGTTGCACATTCAATTTTCTTAATCATCCCTTCAACATAGACCTCATGCCCGTAGAGCTTGGTAGTTTTGACGTCGTCATAGGCATGGACTGGTTATCTAAGCATCGCGCGAAGATCATTTGTGATGAGAAAGTTGTTCATCTTCCCTACAATGGCGAAACTTTGATTATTCGTGGGGAACGAAGTGGAACGAGAATTAGTATCATATCGAGTATCAAAACGGAAAAGTACATTAAGAAAGGTTGTCTTGCTTTCTTAGCCCATGTAACGGAGAAAAAGTCGGAGGAGAAGCGACTTGAAGATGTTCCTATTGTTCGTGAATTTTCTGAGGTATTTCCCGAGGATTTACCTGGACTTCCACCGGCACGACAAGTAGAGTTTCAAATTGACTTAGTGCCCGGAGCTGCACCGATTGCACGAGCACCGTACCGTTTAGCGCCATCCGAAATGCAAGAGTTGTCTAATCAATTGCAAGAGCTTCTAGACAAAGGATTCATTAGGCCGAGTTCCTCGCCTTGGGGAGCACCGGTCTTGTTTGTGAAGAAGAAGGATGGATCCTTCCGAATGTGCATAGATTATCGAGAATTGAACAAGTTAACGGTGAAGAATCGTTATCCACTCCCTAGAATTGATGACTTATTCGATCAATTGCAAGGTTCTAGTATTTATTCCAAGATTGATCTTCGTTCAGGTTATCATCAGCTTCGAGTTCGGGAAGAGGATATTCCTAAAACTGCATTTAGAACACGTTACGGTCATTACGAGTTTCAAGTGATGCCGTTTGGATTGACTAATGCACCGGCGGTATTCATGGATCTTATGAATAGAGTATGTAAACCGTACTTGGACAAGTTTGTGATTGTGTTCATCGACGACATCTTGATCTACTCCAAGAGCAAAGAAGAGCATGAAGAGCACTTAAGGACGATTTTAAGGCTACTCAAGAATGAGAAGTTGTATGCTAAGTTTTCGAAGTGTGATTTTTGGAACCACAAAGTGCAATTTCTTGGTCACATCATTGATAGTCAGGGACTACAAGTTGATCCCGCAAAGATTGAAGCCGTGAAAGATTGGGCTACTCCAACGAATCCTACGGAAATTCGTCAATTTCTAGGACTAGCCGGGTATTACCGAAGGTTCATCGAAGGTTTTTCGAAGGTAGCTAGACCTTTGACCAAGTTGACACAAAAAAACAAGAAGTACGAGTGGGGAAAGAAACAAGAAACTGCTTTTCAGTTGTTGAAGCAAAAACTTTGCAGTGCGCCGATTTTGGCACTACCCGAAGGTATTGAGAACTTTGTTGTATATTGCGACGCTTCGCATAAAGGACTTGGGGCTGTTTTAATGCAAAATGAGAAGGTGATTGCGTATGCTTCTCGACAACTTAAGACTCATGAGAAGAACTACACAACTCATGATCTCGAGTTAGGAGCCGTGGTTTTTGCGCTCAAGATTTGGAGACACTACCTCTATGGTACGAAGTGCACAGTGTTTACCGACCACAAGAGTTTGCAATACATTCTTGATCAAAAGGAGCTTAATATGAGGCAACGTCGTTGGTTGGAGTTACTCAGCGACTACGATTGTGAAATCAAGTATCACCCGGGAAAAGCAAATGTTGTGGCTGATGCTCTTAGTCGGAAAGAGAGGCCTAAACCTTTAAGAGTTCGATCATTGGGAATGAAGATTATTTCTCCTTTACCGTCGAAAATCCGCGAAGCACAAGTCGAAGCACTTAAGGAGGAGAACCGACCAAGTGAAAAGCTTTATGGTATGCCCGAAAGCGCAAATGGTTTTGTGAAGAGAGCAGATGGAGTACTATGTTTCAAGGATAGAATGTGGGTTCCATTGTATGGCGGAATACGAGAATTGATTATGCATGAGTCGCATAAGTCAAAGTATTCTATACATCCAGGATCGGATAAGATGTATCAAGATCTTAAGAAGCTTTATTGGTGGCCGAACATGAAAGCGGAGATTGCCACGTACGTTAGCAAATGTCTTACCTGTGCTAAGGTGAAAGTCGAATACCAGAAGCCGTCAGGATTGCTCCAACAACCAGAAATTCCTCAATGGAAATGGGAACGCATTACAATGGACTTTGTTACAAAACTTCCTAAGACATCGGGAGGTTACGACGCTATTTGGGTAATTGTTGATCGCCTTACCAAGTCAGCTCATTTCATACCGATTAGAGAGACTTATTCCATGGAGCAACTCACTAGACTTTATGTCAAAGAAATAGTCTCGAGGCACGGAGCACCAATTTCTATCATTTCCGACAGAGATAGTCGATTCACTTCAAACTTTTGGAATTCATTGCAAGATTCATTCGGAACCAGATTAGAGATGAGCACAGCATATCACCCACAAACCGATGGTCAAAGTGAAAGGACCATTCAAACATTAGAAGACATGCTGAGAGCATGTGTCATTGATTTTGGAAATGGTTGGGCTAACCATTTGCCATTGATTGAATTCTCGTACAACAATAGTTATCACACCAGTATCAAGATGGCACCATTCGAGGCACTCTATGGTCGTAAGTGCCGATCACCTGTTTGTTGGGCCGAGGTAGGAGACGCACAACTCACCGGCCCAGAAATGGTACGGGAAACCACCGAGAAAATTGTTCAGATTCGTGATCGACTTAGAACTGCCAGGAGTCGACAGAAAAGTTATGCGGATGTTAGACGCAAGGATTTGGAATTTCAAGTGGGTGACAAAGTTATGTTGAAAGTATCGCCTTGGAAGGGCGTGGTACGTTTTGGAAAGCGTGGAAAATTGAACCCGAGATACATTGGACCATTCAAGATTTTGAGCCGAGTTGGTCCGGTAGCTTATCGACTTGATCTTCCGTCAGAACTTAGTCATGTGCACAACACGTTTCATGTTTCAAACTTGAAGAAGTGTCTTTCAGACGAATCGCTCGTTATTCCATTGGACGAAGTTCATATTGACGACAAACTCAACTTTGTGGAAGAACCTGTAGAAATCATGGACCGCGAGGTCAAGCAGTTGAAACAGAGTCGTATTCCTATTGTGAAAGTTCGTTGGAATTCTCGTCGAGGTCCTGAGTTTACTTGGGAACGGGAAGACCAGATGCGACGCAAGTATCCACATCTTTTCGCCGACACCGTTACACCTAACAACGTTTGAATTCAGGGACTGAATTCCTTTTTGGATGGGCGAATGTGACAATCCGTACTTTCAGGTCATTTCTCGACACCGTTCATGTCTCTTTATTTCAACATTTTAGTAAACTTGGTTTACTTGTTTCAAATTCGCGTAACCTTGGAGGTTTAGCGGCGAATTCATGATCATGACATCACGTACATTTCATATGGACTATGTTTAGTCTACATTTCATGGACATCATGTGCATCTCATTAGTACATGCACGACATTTCATTTCACCCTTCAACGCGTGATTTTTATGTTTAATAATTTTTATCGCGTGAGTTTTTATTTTGATTATTTAACCCGTTACTTTCAAAAATGATCCCGAGGTATTTTTAAACTCACATTTAGTTTATAAAAACTATATTTTTAGTTTTCCTAGTGTTTCAAATTTATTTGGTATTTTAATCGTTAACGTTTAATTATTACGTCGTTTTTCTTAAAAATCTTACGATAATTATTTTATCACCCGATTTTCACGAGGAAAGTATTTTTACAATTTTTATCAACTCATTACATTATATTTTGATCTAATAAAAACTTACTTGCACCAAGATTTCACCATTTACCTATACATTCATTTAACTTACACAATTACTACAATATTATCAAAGTCTTACAAATATCTACAAGTATAATTTGAAAAAGAAAAAAAATATATATATGGAGACAACCCTCCCCCAAAAACCGGCCAAGGGGGAGGGAGTCTCATAAATGATGTATGGTTTCATGTTTCTTAATAATTCACAAGTATACAAAAGTCTTACTTGATCAAATATTTCTCACACATTTCACATACTCAAAAGGTGTAAAAAAAAATCCTCTCTCTTTTCTTGGCTTCCAAGAACCGGCCATCATCAAGTCTCCAAGGGATCAAGATTTTTCAACTTCAAGTGTGTTATTTCAACCTAGTATATATCCTTTTCATGGTTTTGAAATAAAAACCAAGGATATCTAAGTAAAACCTTTGTTACCTACACCTCTTCATTTGCACTAGTAAGCATGTTTTTATCATCCTTATGTTTCCTTATCATTTTCATATGATTCTTATCATTTTTGGAGCTCATATGCATGTATTGTAGTTTATACCATTTATTTCTTGATTTTAAGGTTTTATATACATAATAGTCATCCTATAATTATTCCCAAGTTAATCTTTGGTCTTGATGGTGATTAGGAACCCATGACACCCTAAGAAGGTGTATGGTAGGATTAGATTAGTTGTGGAGTTGATTTGAAGGGATTAGAATAGGTTTTGTCCGAGAAAAACTATTTTCGTAAACTATATTTTAGGGTCTGTCCTTAAAACGAATTTCTGGAAAAACCCACTGATGGTACGACATTTTGGCTTTGATAATTAGAAAATATACTTTAAAACGAATCCGTGGCCTTTTGAACGGATAAAAACGGAGTTATAACGAAGCCGTGGTGAATTTTTAAAGTTTGGCGACGAAAAGTATTATTTTCTGAAATTGACAGCAAACAGTTTTTATACATTTCGGGTCAAAAACGAGCCTTAAGCTTCACAAATTATTTCGACTAGTCAAAAATATATTAGTTTACTTCGATACGAAGCTAAGGACATATTTTACGTAGAAAACGGATTTAAAACGACAAATATATGGCCGTTTTCATAAAGTTGCCGTAAAATATTAATTTCTGAAAATTTTATTATTTCTACGTTACAAGTATTTCATTAGCTATATCGTCCATGTTTGCGGCAGTTTTTAACCATGATGCAAAACTTTTCATAACAAAGTGTCTTCTAGTAAAATCAAGTTCATCGGCCATATTTTTCAAAACAAAAAGCCGTTGGTCAAGCGGAGTTATGGTGATTTAATTACGGATGTTCAAACATTGGCCGAAACTCATTTTCTGCACAACATTAGCAAAAACCACCATCTTTAGCCTTGGATATCTTTATGATCGAGACCTTTTGGACGAAAACTCCTGAACTGAAACTTTTAGATATCGATACAAATTTTCCAAAACCGTCGAGTTCGTTCTCTAACGATCGACGTACACCATTTTACGACCACTTTTCCGGAGCCATTTTTGTTGATTTCATGATTTTTCCGACGACATTGTTTTGCGACGAAAAGTGGTAATTTCACCAAAAATCATTATAAAACCATTGTAGGATGACATTTTGACGTAAAAACATGTAAAGTCATTTTTGATGGGTCAAGACGTCAAAAGAGTATTTTTCGTCGACGAGTAATATTTTCAAAAACCCGTAAATGGTATAAATAACATACGAAGTGCATGCATAGCATTACATTGCAACTCATAACATATCATATCATTGATAATAGGTCCCGGTTGACGCATCATTATAAACCTCAGTGTACTCACATTTGCCGTTATTTCCAGTTTATCCAAGTGAGTTTTCATAGCCCTGTTTTTACATGCTTTCGATTATTTTCAAACCCACGGGGGAGAATACATTGCACTACATTTTTTTTTGTACGATACCAAGTATGCTAAATTCATTACATTGCTTAAGTTACCACATATGCCAATTTGAAAGTCCCCATTACTTGAACATGAACCGTTAATCTTTGAAGCGAGGATGAGTGGATAGATCTATCGAGGGTGACGCCTCCATCCGGGTTGGTGAATCCCAACCAAGTGAACGGATGCATTTCATTTGATGGTATTACGGAGTTGTCTGGCAAACACTCTGCAGGGGCATACATTATTGAACAGTCTAGTTTCGGGGTCATGGGCTTAGAGCAATTGTAACATTATTTTTACGTGACTGGATTGTCATGCATATTCTATACTTGTGTAGTCGTATAAAACATTTACATAAACCTATGATTTCTCACCAACATTATTGTTGACGTTTTTAGCAATGTATTTTCAGGTAACTGAGGCATTCGCATCATGACATGGTTAGGGACCTATATTTTGAGTCGCGGCGTCGACTTACATTATGTACATTATGGCTCTTTATTTCAAAACATCGTTTGGATTTGTAACATATTTGTATTTTGGCAAACTTGTTAAACCTTTTGGGACCGATGTTGTACTCTGATTATGTTTTTATGAAATATCCAACGATGTGTTTTTAAAACGACACTTTAGGTCGTTCAATATAACTGTGATGTGGTGCTATGACAGTCATTGCCCCCAGGAATTCCATTCCGCTGCAAAACAGGTAAATTGGGGGTGTGACATCTACAAACTGAAAAAGGCTCTTTACGGTCTCAAACAAGCCCCTCGGGCATGGTACGTTGAGTTGTCATCCTTTCTCCTATCTCATAATTTTGTTAAAGGATCGGTCGCCCAACACTGTTCATACAAGATCACGAGGACCACATTTTAATTGTTCAAATCTATGTGGATGACATCATTTTTGGGTCAACACATAAAAAGTACTCAAACGCTTTTTCAAAACTTATGAAAACACATTTTGAAATGTCCATGATGGGTGAACTTACATTCTTTCTAGGACTGCAAGTTCATCAATCTCCCTGTGGTATTTCCCTAAGTCAGTCCAAATATGCTCTTGAAATTTTAAACAAACATGGAATGCAAAGTGTGGAAAACTAGAAGGGGGGGGGTTGAATAGTTTTGCCGATTTTACGTTAGTTTCAAAAACTTTAGATTTGTTAATATGTGAGATCTTATGGATGTAGAGAAAGTATAGATCTAATGATAAAGCAAGTAAATAAAGTAAAGCGAAGGGAAAGAAAAGACACAACCGATGTATAGTGGTTCGGCTACAAGTACACCTTCCTTGCACTACTCCACTCCCCGAGTCACCTACTCGAGAGTTCAAGCACTATGTCAACAAACTCCTTCACTTGGAGGAGAAGCCTTCACAACGTTGCTTACACTTTTTCCGGTACAAAGCTAGATACCGAGTCCGTAACACGGTGGACCAAACCAACACGATTATTACACAACAAATATGTGAAATATCAAATACAAGATCTTCGCTAGAGAAATCTTGCGGAGTGACAAATCAATCAAGGACCCCTTGCTTGGATGACTTGTAGAATGCTCGTGATCTCGCCTTAGAGAAGGACCTATATAAGGATCACAATAGAAAGAAAGAAGAACAACTCTCTAGATCAAGTGATCTATATGTTAGAAGAGAATGAGAGTGTTTGAGAGATTTAGTAAGAAGAGGGGTGAGTTAGAATGAAGAAGTGGGTCTCTATTTATAGGCAAAAATCTTCACTGTTCCCCGGTTCCCACGGATCCCTTCCACTTAGGATCCGTCTAGTGTAATCTTAGGGATCCGTGGAACGCTCCTCTTTGCCCATGGATTTTTTGCTTATGGGTCATGGGTTATGGATTGGTCCATGGGTTTTCTTTAGATTCAATGTATCTAAGTATACATTGTATCTAGCCAACTTGGGTATGGGTTAAGATCCATGGGTTATGGTTTTTACCCATCATAATAAACTATTACAACAAATGCTTAATTACTACATTTTTGTATTTAAATGGCTATATGTAAATGCTTTACAAAAATAACATGTATCCTTATAATTATACTTAAGATAACATTATATTTGTTATCAACAAAACACAAAGAGATCGCAAAATATTAATAAACGTTTTTACGATTTATTTGTATTAACAATCTCCCCCTTTTTGTTGATGACAAAACATAATGTTATGATGAGTAAAACTTAAGAATAGATGTAATTTTTTGAAAGCCCCTAAGTTTTACTTCTTCTTCCCCTTTTTGTCGAAACAAAAACTTAACCCTTGGAAGAAATAAACGCTAACCCCCCTTGACAGTAGCTCCCCCTTGTTTGGGGCGTCGAGTAAAGAAAAATAAAAATCCTACAAAAAGAAAGGTTAGTAACATGCTTAAATAATCTTGTGATTGACGAGAATCAAGATTGGGAGCCAAGGTATGTAAAAAGCCCTTGTAATAAAACAACAAATGTAGTGGTATTTATGCCACGTACAAGCATGTAACAATAAGAACAAGACTTTTTCTTGAAAATGACTTCAAAAGAAAAAAAATACTAAAAATAGAAAATAGTAGTAGTGATTCCTTCCATGCTTGCATAAGGTTATGGATGGAGGTTTTGATGAGTGATGGTATTGATGCGATCAAGGATGAGGTTGAGTATGAAACACATTTCTTCCCTAACTTCTATTGCGATTTCCCTAGTGGATTGGCAATGTTCACAATGTAAATGATGTGGGTAATGAGTGCGGAAGTTTTCCGGGTTGTTTTGATTTAAGTTATGTGGAAGATGTGGTGGAAAAATAGGAAAATATGGTTCAACATCCGGAATGTTTGTAAATGGTGGTGGAAAAGAACCTAGACGTTCTTGTAATGTGATGGGAGCTAATGGTGGTGATGTTTCAAGATCTTGAAAAATAGTATTTGGAGATGTGGGGGGTGTTGAAAAGACTATTTCTTTTTGTTTAGGTTGTTTAGATCTTGTTGGAGTCTTAAGGAGTTCCAAAAGAGTGACTTTAGGTGGTGATGAAGTTGGTGTACTTGTTGGTGATGAGGGAGGTGCTATAAAGGAAGCATCTTGTGGTGAGTTGTTTGTTGAGGAAGAACCATTTGAGGTTGGTTTTGCTAAGCAACAAGATCGGATACTAATCCGTTCGGATATCCTAGAGTTTGATTGTGGTATTTTGGATGGTGGTAGTACAAAGGTTTAGGTATCATGAAGATGATTGTTTGTACTAGGTGATTCATCTAAAGGGTTTGTGGATGACATGGCGTATTGTGTTTCTGAGGATGAGATGGATTATGCAAGCATTTTGGGAGTTCTATATATAGAAAAACAAAGCATTGTAATGAATGCTTGACTCAAAATGTGGATTAAAATCTAATGATTAGATATGAATTTAAGGCATGTGATTATGAGAACACAAGCATTAAAGAGCATACTCCAAAAAATAAAACAAATGTGGATTTTTCATCCAAAGTGAGAAAAATAGAAGGTAAAAACAGCTTCTGTCTCACGGATCCCACGGATCCTTCCCTTGAGGGATCCGTCCAGCATGAAGGCTGGGATCCGTGGGTCTGGTGATTCAGGCAGCACAAAATTTTCCTTTTAGAAACATTTTTGCCTATTGTGTGCCTATATGCAAATTATTTGGAGTTGCGGTTATCTCGACCTCTAAAAGGAAAAAGAAAAATAAACTAGAAGTAGAAAAAGCATCCTATTGAGATAACCTGAAAACACATATTTAGTACATAAGTACGTAATTGAGTGTTATTAATGCTCCTAATTCATTGTTGCTTAAATGAATGTACCCGAAAACACATATTAGTTATGTGTCCCCTTTAGCATTCAAAAGATATGTGATGCAATGAAAACGGGTTTTTACTTTGTATTAATAATGAAAAAGCGATTTGTCCTAGACGTGAAAAATTGCTTTTGTGAAATTGATACGGGAAGGTATCATTCTTTTAGAAAACATTTTGAAAAGAGTTTTTCTTTGAAAATGTGTATGTGTTTGAAAAAAAATAAAAAAGCTATAAGTCAAAAACTTATCTTGGGTTTTGAAAATTCCCGTATTGTTTGTGAGTTGTGCGTGAAATAGAGATCCTAGACTCAGAAAGAAGAAGGCTAGTGTTTACATACCTTCTAGAGTCAAATAAGTTACGATGTTTGTTCCATTAGACCAAGACCAAGACGAAGTAGGTTGAATTGTTCCCGCTTCAACGGTTTGGTGAGGACGTCGGCTATGTTGTCTTCGGATGCTACCTTCTCAATAGAGATGTTCCTGTTGGAATCACTCCTAAACCTTATTCAAGTGTTAGTGATTCATATGTAATAGTTAACTTAATATGGCCTTTATGTTTGTTATTAAGCTTATGCTTATGTAGAAGGCCCATAAGCCTAGGCCAAGCCCAATAAGGAAAAGGATGGGAAATTGGAGTGTTGCCCTAGTTCCCTCCTATAAATAGTCTTGTAAACCTTCTATTGATGGTTGGTTGTTCACATTTACATTTACTCTTAAGAATTATCTTTCACATAGTCCTACGCGTAAGTGTGTGTGTTCATGCGCCTTCTCTTCTTCTCTACTTCTTCATTTTGATGCTTGTGTTACTAATATGGTGACCTAACAGTGGTATCAATCGCCAAATAGTTGAGTGAAAAGAAGTTGTTTTTTTGAAGCTTTTGGTATTACGCGTAAGTCACGGTTAAAAAACTTGTTCATGTTTAAAAACTCATTTTTTACACTTTTCAATCCAAGATTCTTGTACTTTCAACGTTTTAAGTGTTAAAATTTCAGTTTTAAGCAAAAAGTTTCGAACTTTACGTGTTTTTCCTTAGTTTTAAACTTAGTTTTATATGCGTGTTCATCGTTACGCATAAGGTATTTTGAAGTTTTGGATCATCAAGTTTCACACTTTTGTGTTATTTTGGTGATATTGAAGCTGTTTCATCACAAAAAATCTGGTTTAGAAACATCTTTGGGCAACAATCATTTTTTGGTAAAGTTCTACGCATAACGAAACCCTAAATTTACGCATAAGAGTTCCTTGGTTTGATCTTCAGTTTCGTGGATTACTGAGTGTTTTTCTTGCTTGGATAAGCCTGAAAACACTTCGACTTTGGATATCTTTTGCACTGTGATAGTGTAAAAGATCTTTTGGGTAAAACCCTAATCTTACGCGTAAGCTCAACCCGTACGCGTAGAACACTTTCCGCATAAGATTTTCTTACGCCTAAGCCCTGTCTTACGCATAAGCTAATCCTACGCCTAATTTTTCTACGCCTAACTTTCTGTTTATGCATAACTTTAGTGTTTTCTCATTTCTTACGCGTAAGCTAATCATACGCGTAACTAGTGCTGTTACGCGTATCTTTGGTGTTTTTACGCATAAGTGGTACTTTGCTTTTCTGTGATTTCTACGCCTAAGGATACTTCATCAACAACGGTTCATTAGACTACAAAGATCCATTTAACAACACAAGTTTTCAACATGTCACAACCACCATACTCTAACTATTTTCCTTACACTTAATCATCAATAACAAATTTATCAACAACAATTTAATCAACAACATACTCCACAACTTGGAGAAATTCCACCACCACAAATGGTTCAACCTCCACCTAGCCTTCAAGTACAACCTTACACAAACTTCTACAATCAACATCCTTCCAGGAATACTATGAAGGAACCGACATGGTTTGGCAAGATGTGTGAAGCCTTAAGTAGCCAACAATCAATTCATGAAGCTGGCTCACTTGATAGACCTCCAATGCTCACTCCCG
This sequence comes from Chrysanthemum seticuspe, assembly GCA_019973895.1. Taxonomy (NCBI): domain Eukaryota; kingdom Viridiplantae; phylum Streptophyta; class Magnoliopsida; order Asterales; family Asteraceae; genus Chrysanthemum; species Chrysanthemum seticuspe. The sequence continues at coordinate 170,579,618 of BPTQ01000002.1, read as the reverse complement.
GAAATTATGATCAATGGGTGATAAGGTTCTTTAGGTTTTGTGATCTAAAGAAGCTACATGGAAAGTTTTTAAAGAAGGTCATTATGGAAGGTCCATTTCAGATGCCTACTGTTATCACACCCGCAGATCCAGATGTCAATCCACCAAGAGATGTTGTCACCAACATTGCAACTATCTCCGACCTCAATGGTGATGAACTTCTACACTTTGAAGCCGATGAACTAGCAATGCAATACATCCTTTTGGGACTACCCAATCCGATCCTTCGAAGTGTTGATGCTCAAAAGACAGCTAAAGCAATGTGGGAACATATTCATCTTCTAATGGAAGGCACATCACTCAATTAGGAAGACATGGAATCCAAAATCTACTTGGCTTATGAACACTTCATGATTGAGCCAGGAGAGACATTAGAGTCATATCATCATCGCTTTTCAGACATCATTAATGATTTGGACAAACACAACATCATCATGCCTCGAATTGCTGTCAACACTAAGTTCCTAAGTAGTCTTGGTCCGAAATGGGAGAAGTATGTCATTTTTCTCCGTCAAGCTAAGAACCTTCATCATGCTACATACGGATTGTTGTACGACTATTTGAAGCCTCACCAAAAAGAAGTTGACAAAGAAAGGACTATCCGTGGACTCCCGCCTTCACAGTCAATTCCTGATAATCAAAAACTTGCTTTGTGGGCTCAAACTAATCTTCCTCCTCAAACAGCTCAGCAACCCACTCCTCAACCAACTGCAACCATTACACTATATGATCAGTCACAGCAACAACCTCAACAAACTCAATTGGTTCCATACAACAACAACAATGCTCAAGCACTTTACAGTGAAGCTGATGAGGACTCTGCTGCTTTCGATGAATTGCAACAAGGATTTGTTATGATTGCTAAAGCCTTCGGTCGGTATACAAACAAATCCAACAATCGCATTCGTTCCTCATCCAACACAAGGAATCAAGCTATTATGAACAATGAACGCGTTGAAGTTCAGAACCGTGGTTATGGTTGTCAGATGGGAGGTGGTCAAGGGTTTAATTCTATTGGAAGGAATAACATGGGTTCTCCGCAACAACAAAGGGGTCAAGTGGTTGAACAGATGAATGCTCAGAATGGGGTTAATGGTCTTCGTTTTTATAACTGCAATGAGAAGGGTCACCTGGTTAATGCATGTCCTAAGCCGAGGACAAGAGGCAGTGCTTATCACAAAGAGGCGTTGCTCTTGGCTCTTAAGGATGAAGCTGGTGGAACTCTTACCAACAAGGAACATAGCTTTATGGCAGATGCAGATTCTGATGATGATATGGAAGACTTGCAGGCTAATGCAGCAGTGATGTTGATGGCACAAATGCAAGCTCTACACATGAGTGACACAGGCCTAGTGTATGACACTGATGGCTTGTCTCAGGTACCGGAACAAAATATACTCATCCCTGATATGATATCTCCGCCAATTTCTCCATCCGACCAGGATCAGAGTATTCAACATGAGCAATCCACATCTCATTCCGATGATTATCAAATAGATCCTGTAGTTATATTTGACGATCAAGATGACCTTATGGTTAATATTGATAATCAAGTTGACTCCGTGATTATATTTGAGGATCTAAATAATGATTATGTTGAGACTCACGTTGAACAAAATGAGCTTCGGTCTAATAGAGAAATTGAGCTCCTGACCTTAATTAAAGACCAACACTCTCGGTTGGAAATTTGCACGAAATTAAAAGAAAAAATGCACTGTTCATTAGAGATAATGAATGCTTAATTCGACAAATCAACTTTTTTAAAACTCAAGAAAAACGTGAAGAAGGTTTTGAAGTCGCTTTTGCTAAATCTCATCAAAATGAAATATCATTAGAACGACAGATACGTGATCTAGCCGCTTCCAAGAATGCTTTGTTGTCTCAAATAGAACAACCGAAACATGAACATAAAAAACAACTTAACGCTCTTACTTTGGAAAATCAAAAAGCCAAGGCTGAGTTGTTAACTTGTCAAAAACAGTTCTCTGAATACAAACAGCATTCCACGAAACGAATAGATAATTATCTTGAAGAAATTGTCGACTTACAAACCAAAATCAAATAATTTCGAAATGTTGTTTACAAACATGGTGAGTCAATCACAACCATTCAAAAGTTTACTTTTAAACCTAATCCAAATGGATATGGACCAATTCTTGCTGATTACAAACCTAAGTTTTCAAACAGAGCATTCAAACCAAATCCTGATATTTACAGTGCAGAACATAGAATTGATGATTCAATTATGACTGTTGTTGAATATAATCGTATGGAGGAATTAGATGCAGATGACGAGAGTCGGTCAAAAATGGAAAATGTCATTTATAACAAACCATTTAACTATTCAAAAGCCGTTACTTTTGTCAAACAACAAGATACTTCTAACAAACCTTTTGTTATCACACCAGTTTCTGAAGTTAGTCCCAAACAAAATGGTGCACAAATTAATGGTCCTTTACCTTTACTTAGTGAAGTTAAAACAAAAGCCGAAAGTTGTCGCGTCATAAAATACTTTGACACTTTCTTATCTGACCTCAAAATTTTGGAACGTGAGATTGAATTTCATTCTGAAATAAAAGTTGAACATTTTCAATCGCCAATGGCGCGAGAACATCGAGACATTCTTCAGAAAAGACTTTTACCGCATGTAAAAAATTTGAAAACTTGTGCACTATATTGGGAAAGGGATTTTCACAAGGAACTTGGTCTCATGAAAACAGTTTTCGAGAAAACAGAAACATCGATTTCAAATACTAAACGTAAAAAGAAATTGTTGAGAAAAGATGTTGATCGACTCTTGGAAGATGTTATCTGTGCTGATATCAATAATCTTGTTTTATTACAATCTGTTACACATGCATCTGATCATATCTCTGCTGATTCTGTTGATTCTATTAATACTGTTGAAAATACTGATAATGTGCATCAGATCGAATCTTTAAAAGTTGAAAATGAACGATTGATAAATGAACTTTCAACTTTAAAACGTCGTCTTCAATGGTGTCAAAAAGATTGTCAAAATCGTGAACTTGGTTTGCAAAACAAAATTCACCAGTTGAAATCAAAAACGTTTAATCCTAAAATTGAGCAACTGGATGATCAAAACGTGTCTTTGAAATCTCAAATCTCAAAATATGAACAAGAACTTGCAAAAGTTAAACATGAATATGGTGTCATATTTGATTTACTCAAACAGACTCGAAATGAAGCATCAAACGAACTTGATCATTATCTTGCACACACTAAAGAAGTCATGAATTTTTCTGGAAATCTTCGTTCTGAAAATCAAGATTTGGTGCACACTATCATTAAGTTAAGGGAAATGTTAGGAAAGTATGAACAAGTTCAGCCTAGCATCATTAAGAAAATTGCACCTGTAACACTTAGCAAACGTGAACCCAGATTGCCTACTGACAAAACACAAGATACTAATGTGCTTCCCTCTACTGAAACAAGAATAGTTGCCTCTTTTCCAAACGTCCGCACTTCACAGCCTAGGAGCAATACAAGGAAGAATAGGAAGTTGCGACCTAAGAAAAGATCAATAAAGAATGTTGAAGTAGAAGAACACCCTAGGACTTTGAATAAGACTCAAGTTGCACCCACTTTAGATATTGCGTCTGACAAATGTAATAGAAAAAGTGTTGTAACAAATGCTAAACCTGTAAGTACTTTTGATATTCAGTCTGATGCTTCTTGTGTTACTTGTCATAATTGTATGCTTTCTGATTGTCATGACAAATGTGTTGCTAGAGCTATCTTGTCTCGTTTAAGGAATCCTAAGAATCGAAATACCTCTAGGCCCACTAATGCTTCTAAGTCTGTGCTTGGTAAACCGCCCTCCTTAGATTCTAAGAAACGCATTGATGTCTTTGTAGTTCCAGTATCACCTCCAAAGAATGTAGTACCACCTAGTCCATTCACTAAGATTAAATCTAAGACTAGTTGGAGATGGCAGAAATGGATACATAATACACTAGGATTTAAATGGATGCCTAAAGTCATTGATGTGTGTATTTCTACTAAAACTGCTTCGGAACCCTCTAACATTTTGGGTTCCACATCTACTTCTATTCCATCTGTGTCATCTGTGTGTAATGTAGGTGATACAGATCATCCTTTGGATTGTTGATAGCGGATGTTCCCGACACATGACATGCAATCTTAAACTGTTATCAAACTTTATTGCAAAGTTCATTGGCACTGTCAGATTTGGGAATGATCACTTCGCAGCTATCATGGGCTACGGAGATTATATCAATGGCAATATCGAAATTAGCAGGGTTTACTATGTGGAAGGCCTCAGTCACAATCTCTTTTCAGTCGGTCAATTCTGTGATGGAGATTTGGAAGTTGCTTTTTGGGAGAAAACTTGTTTCATTCGTGATCTACAAGGAGACGATCTAATGTCTGGCTCTCGCAATTCTAGTCTCTATACAATCTCACTGCAAGACATGATTGCTTCATCTCCCATCTGTCTACTCTCAAAGGCTACATCTACAAAATCTTGGCTATGGTACCGTCATCTTTCCCATCTAAACTTTCAAACCATAACCAACCTTGCTCGACACAAAATTGTTGAAGGTCTCCCGAGATTCCAGTATTCTAAAGATCACCTATGCTCAGCTTGTGAACAAGGGAAAAGCACTCGTGCTCACTTTCCTTCAAAGGTGGAACACAGCACTCAGCATGTACTGCATCTTCTTCACATGGATTTGTGTGGCCCGATACGCGTGCAGACGATTAATGGCAAACGCTACATCTTGGTAATTGTTGATGACTACTCAAGATGGACTTGGGTCTACTTTCTTCGAAGTAAAGATCAAGCTCCACAGATGATCATCACCTTTCTCACGAAAATTCAAGTTCAGCTCCGGAACACAGTCCGCCAAATCAGAACAGACAAAGGAACTGAATTTGTAAATCAAACTCTTCGGGAATTTTATGAGAAAGTGGGAATTGAGCATCAAACATCCATTGCACGCACACCAGAACAAAATGGAGTTGTTGAAAGACGAAACCGTACATTAGTGGAAGCTGCCAGAACGATGTTAATCAATGCTAAACTTCCAGATTACTTGTGGGCTGAAGCTGTCTCAACTGCATGCTATACTAAGAACCGCTCAATGATTACAAAACGTCACAACAAAACACCTTTTGAGCTTATCCACAACAGAAAACCGAATCTCAAACACTTTCATGTATTTGGATCCCTTTGCTATCCGAATAATGATCGTGATGACTTTGGTAAGCTCAAAGCCAAAGCTGACATTGGAATCTTTATTGGATATTGTAAGAATTTAAAAGGTTGCCGGATCTGGAATCGTCGTACAAAGCAAGTTATGGAAACGATTCATGCACATTTCGACGAGCTTACCGATATGGCTTCTGAGCATAACAGCTTGGAACCCGGTCACAACCGTTTAAACTTCCCTCAAAACCCATCATCAGCTGAATCAAGCCCCCAGCTTACTCGTCAACAAATGGAAAAGCTATTTGCTCCACTGTTTAGTGATGACATTGATGAACGTGCTCTAGGTGTATCCGATGTTTCCGCTGCTCAGTATGATACTACTCTTATACCTGATACACCTGCCACAACAACTACGGTTGAAGAAGCAGCACCAGTTGACTCTACCACAACAGTTGAACAAACTGCTTCCAACAACGTTGAACCAGCTGCTGATATTCTTAATGTAGTACCCCCACCTGCAGATTTTGATCCACACGCGTTCTTTAACCCGTTTGCTAATGAAACTGCTACGCCTGATGTTGCGGAATCATCTACAAGCCATTTGAATCCTCAAAATCTGCATAATGTATATCAACATCAACCTTCCACACATCGTTGGACGAAAGACCATCCTCTAGAGAACATTATTGGTAACCCGAATCAACCAGTCATAACTAGACAACGTCTTCACACAGATGGTGAACATTGCATTTATGCTCTCACTGTCTGCCAATCTGAACCTAAAAACATTAAAGATGCAATGACAAAAGACAACTGGATTGAATCTATGCAAGAAGAACTCAACCAATTCAAACATCTTGAAGTATGGGAACTGGTTGAAAGACCAACAGGGGTCTACGTCATTGGTCTCAAATGGATTTGGAAGAACAAATTGGATGCTGAAGGGAACGTAATCAGAAACAAGTTACGTCTGGTGGCTAAGGGTTATAGACAGGAAGAGGGTATTGACTTTGAAGAATCATTCGCTCCGGTTGCTCGTCTTGAAGCTGTTCAGATCTTTCTCGCGTTCGCGGCTAATATGAATATAACGGTCTTTCAGATGGATGTCAAAACTGCTTTTCTGAACGGTCAACTAAAAGAAACGGTTTATGTCAGCCAGCCAGAAGGATTCGTTGATCCCGCGTTCCCGAACCATGTCTACAAACTGAATAAAGCTCTGTATGGTCTCAAACAAGCTCCTCGGGCGTGGTACAATAAGTTATCATCCTTCCTCATTGCCAATAATTTTACCAAAGGTTCGGTCGACCCAACTCTTTTCATACAATATCACGGGGAACATATTTTAATTGTTCAAATTTACATGGATGACATCATTTTTGGGTCAACACATAAAAAGTACTCAATCGCTTTTGCAAAACTAATGAAGAAATATTTTGAAATGTCCATGATGGGTGAACTTACGTTCTTTCTAGGACTGCAAGTTCATCAATCACCCCATGGTATTTTCTTGAGTCAGTCCAAATATGCCCTTGAAATTCTGAACAAATTTGGAATGAATACCTGTGATACTTATGCCACACCAATGTCACATACCAAGAAGCTGGACGCTGATTTGCATGGGAAACTGGTTGACCCTACAAAATACCGTAGTATTATTGGGTCTCTCATGTATCTAACAGCTAGCAGACCTGATATTGTTTTTGCCGTATATCTTTGCTCCCGTTATCAGTCAAGACCAACTGAAACCCACCTCTCTGAGGCTAAAAGAATCCTCCGATACATCAAGGGAACCATTAATTTGGGGATCTAGTATCCGAAGGATTCTGGTTTTGAACTGATAGCTTTTTCAGACGCTGATCACGCAGGATGCTTAGACTCTCGGAAAAGCACTTCAGGCGCATTGCAATTTCTTGGTGATAAACTGGTGTCATGGCAATCGAAGAAGCAGGATTGTACATCGTTGTCCTCAACAGAAGCAGAATGTGTAGCCTTGTCGGCGTGTTGTGCTCAAGTCATTTGGATGAGAACACAACTCAAAGACTATGGTTACGTATTTGACAGAAACCCGATGTACTGCGACAATCGGAGTGCTATTGCGATCTCGTGCAACTCTGTTCAACATTCGAAATCAAAGCACATCGATCTTCGATATCATTTCATCAAGGACCAAGTGGAACAGGGTACTGTTGAATTATACTTTGTGGGTACAGAATACCAATTGGCAGATCTCTTCACCAAAGCCTTAGCTCCTGCTAGGTTTAATGAGTTGGTCCACCGGATTGGTATGCGGTGTTTGACTCAAGAGGAACTGGATGAACTCTTAAAACATTCTTAAAAACCAGTCAAACACCAAAACCTCTTTTGTATATATTTTTAAAAAACAAAATACAAAAATATAAAACCTGATAAAACAACAAAAATACTCTTCTATCTATATTTCTTTTAACAGGGCAAGTACAAATCTTCCGTGAACACTCAAATCTTTCAAAATTCAATATTTTTTCAATCAAGTGTTGAGGGGGAGAAAACAAATATTTTTCAGTTTCATAAAACCTTGTACTTGCATGTTATCTTATCCCCGTTGTTTCTTTAATAATGCTGGTCACATTTCTGGTTTACTGACACTCCTCGGACTAAAATTTATAAACCTTCATTATTTCTTAAGTCGAGGGGGAGTGTCATCAAAATTCTTTCCATATATCATTCGTTTGACAACCAAATTGGAAGTTAAAGGCATTAAATGTAAATGGCAAAGGTGGAGGGACTAAATGTGTCAAAATGGCAAAGTGTTTTTAACAAAAACCTTCCACCCAACTCATTTAATTCATCACATTTAATATCTCACCAAACTAAATCCTACGCCTAACATTTGATCTTCAAATTCGTGTTTTGGATCATCATTTTGTAAGTGATTTCGTAATCTAAACGTGTTTACAAACAATGGTTTTGAATTATATGCAAATCCAACGGCTAAAACTTGTGTTTTGATGATCTTTGTGTTCTACGCGTAAGCATAAGAACACAAGATCATCAGGTGTGTGTTTCTTCATGATATAATGGTGTTAAAATGTTCAAAACTATGTACCAAAACCATTTTTATCAATCTAATCCACCCAGAAACACGAATTGTCCGTTTTTCAAAATTAGGGTTCATAAGTCGTTTTTGGATAAAAAGATTGTTGTGGGATGTTGTATGCATGTTGAATTGATCATATCTATACTCAGAAATCACCCTGTAACATCAATCGTGATAGTATTAAATTTTAGGGTTTTAGTTCATATGGTTTGGGTATTTTTGATTCATAGCATGTTTGATGTTAAAACTTGAACAAAACATCTCATTAGGCATCTAAGACAACCCAGAAAAACTTTGGTGCACTTTCCATGGCTAAATTACTTAGGCGTAATTCTTGAACTTTAGGGTTTTGGTTTACGCGTAACATATGTTCTACGCCTAACTGCTTGGCTAAGTGTCCGTGATTAAAACTGTTAGAGAATGAATGTATGTATTAATATTGGTGCTATGATGATCTTATTTAAGTTTTGTTACACGTGAAAATTCAGAATCAAGGTTGTTTGAAATCTACGCATAAGGATCACCTTACGCGTAGCATGTTATGCGTAAGAGTAATCTTACGCGTAGCGTTTACTGTAAGGTTCTACATAAGGGACTACGCGTATCCTGTGAAGGATATGCGTAAACAGTGACCTCTACGCATAAGGTTGACTCTTATGAGTAAGCCTTATGCGTAAGGCTCCATATACGCTTACGCGTAAGCTCTACGCATAAGGGCCCCTTTTCTACGCATAATATTTCTTACGCGTAAGTCAAGAACCTACGCATAAGCTTGCGTTTACGCGTATATCACTCCTGTTTACGCATAAGCTTGCCATTTCTACGCCTAAGCCTTGTTTAACCATAATTATGAATTGTTACGCGTGCAAACTTGTAAATAAATAAATCGTAACGTCACGAAACCAACAATGTCACTAATAAGCTTAAATGTTTAACAAGTTGTGAATAATAAGTGAAAATATGGACTTTAAAACTTAAAGTTAATCTACTCACGAAACTTATCACGACGTCATTGGACTATTGGACAAACAAGTGACATTGAACTCGTAACAATCATCGACATATCACATTCAATAATTAGACAATATAACCATCTGTTGACTAACATAATGTCTTTCGATATGTTGGTTCTTTTGGCTAAATATCTTTCTGATCACGACATGGACGCTCAAATGCAGAATGTGGATGCACCGAATGTTCTCACCGTTGCTGATATCTTCCCAAATGGTTATCCATTGAAGATTGGAAAGAACAACCTTCGTGTTGATTTTGATACTCTCACCTGCTCGGAATCCTCTTGTTTAATTGCTGTGGATATTATGAAGAATCATCCCTATCAAAACATGCTCACCAATTCTGCTTCAGTGCCTGAGATCTATATTGGCAGGTTTAGTCCTTGGGATAATTTTGGAAAGTTGGCGAGTTTAATCTTGAAGAATTTGAAAACTACAAAAATGGTCCTTGTGTATTAATCCTAAAAACCAAACCGGACCTTATTTACCCCAAGCCCAAAACATAAAAACCCAACACCTTAACCAAACCCGCCACTTGTTTTCCCTCCTTTCCTCCAATACCACCTTCTCCATCACCCACTCCCCTGCAAATTCTCACCCAACACTCCACCTTCCCTACCCTTTACCCACTCCAAACACAAGCCTCCAAAACTTCAATTAATACTTTCCCCTGTCCCAAAGTAACCCAGGACCCATGTGCACAAGTTTTGGCGCCAAAACGTGACTCAACGGTTAAGATCAAAAGAACCCAATCCTGTGGCCAAGAATGAAGGGATACACTTGTAGAGACTTATAAAAGAGAAAAGAAGACTGAAGATAAAGTTGTCTCGGTTTTTAGACCAATTCGTAGTGTAACTTGTAATTCGATTTTAAGTTTTATGCAAAAATAGTGCTGGGTTTTGTTAATTATGTATTGTATGAATCATATTAATCATATTTCAAGTGTTTTTAATCATCAATTCTAAGTTTATAGCTGTAACTTAATTTCCCGCCAAAAGTGTTCTTCACAGTTTTCATGTTAAAAGCAGTCAAAATTGTTCAAATAAGTTCCTTTAATCTTAATAAAGCTATTTTAAATGTATTAGATGATTTTATGTCCTTTATGCAAAGATTCACAAAAGTCAAAGAAAGTCAAACTGGAAAGTGGAGAAGAAGCAATTGTGTAGATAAGCTATTCTGGAAGGCTAATTTTGGGTTTCTAGCTTGTTTTTGACAAGCTGGGAAGTGTTTGTAATCCTATTGATCTGTTTTATAAACCAAATCTGTTGTAAGAAATTTTCAGTTTTGTTCTTAATTTCCATGTTACTGGAGCATAGCTTATTATTAGCTTATTCTAGTGATTATCTGCTTTATATCAATTTGTAAGTGTATTTCTTTAGTTTTATCAGCCCTTAATATTGTTTGCTTTTATTTCTTGAAAAACTCATAAAAAATCATAAAAATAGCCATAAATCAGTTTAGCTTATTAAGTGCTTATTTTGTTTTAGAAAATGCTTATTTAGTGGTAATATAAGTTAATTAATAAGTACGAAATAAGATTAGTGGTTTAAATTAGCTAAAACAGCCCAAAACTGCAAATTCAGAATCTTAAGTGGTGTTTGGTTCAGATTGTTTTGCTGTGTTTGAGTTTGTTTCAGGGGATAACATTTGCTTAGTTAGTCTACTTTAGGTCTAGGTTAAGTAGCTTAAGCATAATATCCATAGTCCATTCATTAAAAAGTCAAAATCATTTCTAAATATCTCAACAGTTAGCTATAAGTCATCATATGTAGCACAATCTTAGATATTGGTCATATTGTTGTTAATTTAGCTTGTGAAGGTCATATTATAGCTTATCATTACATTTTCAGTCAATAAAGAGCAATCAAAGTTCATATTAGTCAAAATAGGAGTTTTTGCCAAAAGTCAATTTTTGTTTAAAATATGTTTTTCTCAGTTTAAATCAGCTTTTTAAATCCATTTTTAGATGTCATAAAAAATATTAAAAATTAAAAATCATAATTTCACCATCTCCTTTTACTTTCCCCAAAAGGACAAAAATCATAAAAATCTTTAGCTTAATCTGTGGATGGGTGAAAGTGGGTGGTTCAAACCTGTTTGTACATCAGTTGCCATAAGTCCCCATTAGCCTTTTAGTTTTGATTTTTCATTTCTTCATCTTTTATCCTTTTGAGCTAAAACTTTGGATAATTGATCACTGGTTGGTTTTCTACTCCTAGGACATTTTTGCTTATTTTTGTGATTTTTTTTTGATAGCTTATTATAGTGCTTAAAGTAGGTGCTATAGGGCCGTTTGGCATTAGATAGTTTGAACATGTTATGTTGCTTAATTCCCTCTAGCTTTTGCTTATCAGGTTCCAATCAGTTGCAGTAGCTTATTTCCAGTTAGTATAGGTTAGTTTTAGGAGTAGGTAGCTTATAGTGGCTTATGTTGCTTCTTGCTTATTTTCAAGTGCTTATTCTTAATAGTTTTGTGCCCAAATCATAGTTCCTGATCTCCACAGTAGTTTCTGTTATTTTTCCTGGGTTCTCAGTATTATTTTATTGCTAACTGGAAGTTTTCATATTTTTCACTGTTCATTTACTATTTTTCTGCACTTTATGCCATTTTCTAGCATTTTTAATTAGCATTTAATCAAAATAATTCAGAAAATGTTCAGAAAAACACAATTTCAATTTTCCTAGTTTTAGAAAAATCAAAAAGTGATAAAAAGTATTTTTCCAGATTTTTCTCAGCTTAATTAGTATTTTCTAGCATTTTTATTAGTTTTCAATAGTATTAAATTCATAAAAATTCAAAAAATGTCATTCCAGTTTCTAAAATTCTTTTTAGTCATTTAAGATTTTTTAAAAATAGTTTTGTAATTTTCTAGGTTATTTTCCTGATTTTTAGTATTTTAAGTCTATTTTAAATATTTAAAATTAGTTTTTAATTCAAATTAAATCAAGAAAAATCCAAAAAAATTAGTTTTAAATTTCCAATAATTTTCTTGCATCATTAGGATTGTAAAAATGTATTTTCCATATCCGTAGGTATTTTACTTCTTTATTTTCACGTTTTATTTCGTACGTTCACGTAATTTTATTTAAACGTACATTTTAGGTTTTAATCGTTAAACGATTTTAAATATAGAATTAAAACGACTTCACAGGCTTTTATAGATTTAATTTCCTTAGTTTAATCACTCACTCACTCATATTCCTTTTTCTGTCCAAATCACCCGATCATAAACCCGTGTTTTGAGTACCATCACAGCCTCGTTGGGAAGAACGACCCAGGTTTGTAGTTTCTTCTGCAATACTTTGGAACACACACTATACTACATTTGATTAGACGCCCCTCAAGTAGGCTGCTGTCAGTGACGCTAAATGACAAACAAGTCACCATCTCACCTGCAGACTTAAGGGCTATTCTTCTCATCCCTGACATCGAACCAACTAAATACAACGCCACACCAAATGAAGAGACTGTTCTACAATTCCTGATCGACATTGGTTATGACGAAGCTTCAGGAGTAATCTTTAAGCATTCATACGTGGATCTTAAGAATATTCCTCAACCATGGAGAACTCTCTACATCATCATCACCAAATCTGTTTTTGGTCGTGACAGTGGCTATGAGCATCCCAAGCTCATGGAACTACAAATATTTTGGGCTTTGGTCAACATGAAGCACATCGAAGTCGAAGCTCTGATATGGGACGACATGATGACATTCCTCAAAAAGCTCGGCTCAAAGATCCCTTATATCAGATATACAAAACTGTTGATCCAAAGAGCACTTGGGTATAAACCTGATATCCCCAAGAGAATCAATGACCCCAACAATCACGACATGTTGTATGAACCTACTCTAACAGTCAGATTTAAGGAATCAACAACAAAGAAACAAGGTGTTGTATTGCCGGATCACCTTCTCTCTGATGCAATCAAACAGCTTTATTCATACAAAAGGCACCTGGTAGCAGTTGAAGAAGGCAAAGTTGGTTTTCTCGATGAAAAGTCTTCTGGTACACCTACCAGGAAAACCAGAAGAGGCAGTGCAGGAAGTGTTGCAAGCACTGAGAGTCAAAGAAAGTTCCCAAAGAGGAAACCTCCACTCAAAAGGATAGTTCCCTCTAAGGAAGCAGTTCCTATTCCCATTCCCAAGTCTGAACCACAAAGAAAGCTAGTGGATGAAAGCTCTGATGAAACCGAATCAGATGAGGAGGTTACCTACTCTGAAACTGCAACCGATATCACTCCAACGGTTTCTAAACCTCCCAGTCCAAAAGCTGACCAAGGAAAAGGGAAGACTCCCGTACTTGAGCGTGAAGAAGAAAGCTCAGATGAAGAGCCACTGGATACTGACTACAGGAAGAAGTTCAAAATCATTAGACTCCAACGCAAGGAAAAAGAGTTTGAACAGGAACAAATGCGTGGCCCCGAAGGGTCAAGTGGTGGTGTCCAATCTACCCCAATTCCTGATGCGGTTAATCAACCCGATAAGGGAATTGGTGCCACCACTCTTGAGCAACAACAAAGACCCCTGGAGGATTCTATTGATTATGACTTTGAGGAACCTGAAAAGGATAAGTGTGAGAAAGAAAAAGCTGATGAAGAGGTTCCAGCTCAAGCCAAAGCTGATGAAGAGGCCCGGATTCAGGCTGAAGTAAAGACTAAATCTGGACAAGATGACGATGTGAAGTATGATGATTATCTTCTTGACAGTCCAACTTGCTCTAAGGAGAAAACTTCTAAACCTCCTAAGGACCCTGAATCACCTCACGACTCCTCATCATCAGATTCATCTTCTCACTCTTCACCCCCACCATCCAAAGGAACAACCAGATCCACATCCAAATCTGTGAAGAAGCCAACGGACTCTTGGATTTCTCGGGCAAAGACAAGGATCGTTAAAGCTGTCAAGCAGGTCAGGAAGTAAGACGTGCTTTACAGAAAGCTGAATTTTCTCGCTGACCAGGTTCAGTATCTTCATGACGAGAATGACAAGATGTCAGCTGAAAGGGAGTACATCCAGAAGTTCATGCAACGTGATCTTCAAAGGGAAATGAACGAGATGATCAAAAGTTACACTCACAAGTTCCTTCTTGACACCGTTCCTGGTGTAACAAGAGAAATGTACACCAGAAAACTCTATCCGAATCTATTGCATTTGGCCAAGCAAACTATGAGATTAACACCTATGTAAGTAAACATCAATCCAGTTGATCCCATAATATTCTCAGATGCTGAATTGGTTTCCAGGCTAGTAGCTCAAATGTCTAAACGATCTGTAACATTTACTTCTCATGAAGGTAAATTGTTTGAAGCATTGCTGGAATACCAACTCAAATCAGCATACAGAGAAGCGGCTCAAAGGCCTAAACGTCCAAGAGACGATGAAGATAAGGATAAGGATAAAAATGACGAGCCTAAAAGTCCAAAGCATTCTAGAGAACCATCATCTATGCCATCACCACCCCGAAGGACTTCACCACGAAGACGATCTCCTCCTCGCTCTTCTACTGACAAACCTCAGGACTCTGAGTTATCACCCCAGACAGAGAAAACCACCCTAGCGATGGAATTCTAAGGATAGACGGGATGTGAAGAGGATCATCACCCTAATTGATGAAAGGTTGTACAGAAGGGACCAGTTCAGAACTCTGGAGAGCTTTGTAGGTGGTCGTCCCAGGATTACTCTCACCGGCTATCAACGCCCTGATCGCATTCCTGGAAAGATTGATGGACTTCCTGGTATACCTTAAAATGCTTCTATTTCATATTATTTTGGATGTGTGATTTTTTATAAATTGACTATGGCTTGTGCACAAATAACAGTGTACAACCCGTTCTTGTAATGAAAGGACCCTGTGGTACGCTTCAGTGCCACAATCCTTATAAAAGGAGCAAAAGCTTCTTACTTTTGAGTAAAACCTATCAAACCTTTCAATTTTAAAAGGTTTTGCTCAAAAGAACAAGTACTTACCTTTATGATTTTCAAAACCTCAACCGTTTATATCACTTGTTGAGGGGGAGTACTTGACTTATAAAATTTTGTTCACAAATTGTTCTTTGTGTAATCTTCCCACAAAACTCAAAATGGTCATATTTATTCTCAATATTTCTTCAAAAATAACATTTATATGCCATTTTTTAGGGGGAGAAAATTATGTGATAAGAAATATATTGTGTTTTGCTAATGAATCCTCATGTGAAAAGTCTTCAACCCATGAATTGACGGGAACTGAACAGTCATACATTGAAAAGATTTGTCTTCCAAGACTTATCCAAGTGAATTGTACCTATTCGAGAAACTCTTGATAGACATGAACTTTGACGGGTTTGACAACCTTTCGTGGTTGTCCACATCTTCAAGGTAGTTATTAGAGCTAGTTGTCACCTAAAAGCTGACAATGTATCTCTTTAAATATGCAACGTAATCGTGTCTCGCAAGGGATTGTCTATCTTGAGTCGATCAATTCAAAAAGTGCGCGCTCTTTCCTCACTGTGCAGATTTCTGTCAAAACTCTTAACCACATGTTGAGGGGGAGTATTTCTGAAAATCTAAAACTCTTGAAGTGTTCAAACATGTTTTTCATTCACAAACACTTTGAGAGATTTTCATGAAAATGATTTTATGGCAATGGAGTTATAAGGTGAATAATTTTAGGAATAACCGTCCTATGATCCGCCAGAGCCGGAGGAATCTACCCAAGGACACTACCAATAGTTAGAATTAGAAGTCCTTAGGTATGATTATAAAAAGGAGAAATTGAGAATCGGAGAAAGAAGGAGTTGAAGAATTAAAAGGAAAAGCAAAGAAAAGGGTGAAAAGAAATAGCCCTCCAGATTATTCAACTTAGGGCAGACACCGGGTTCAATTCATATGCTACTGGTTGTCACTTGATGATGCCGGTATTGAAGATTAAAAGTCGTCATAGACACAGTGATGCATGCACTAAACCTTCTTAGCCACTCAAGTTTCTCCCAAAAGAAGCTTGTTTCATTCTCACAGGGAACCCTACGTAAACTATCGGCTTTCTCTTAGAGATTGCTGGTATTGAAGAAGGAGACCCTCTCCCTAGTCTCCGCTCAGGAAAACCATAACGCACTATTGAGTCTAGAGCCACGAGATTCATCAAAAGATCTCATAGGTATACTTGACATTTCATTACTTGTCGTTCAACAATAAGAACAACAGTGGTACGTTATCGAGTCCTTCACAGATCTTAGCAATCTATCGAGAACATTTATGAGAGGTTCACATCTGTGATCCTCAGTGATTGAATGGAAACTCCTACCAGGGTTAACATCAAACAGCCCTGACAGCAGGTCGCTTCGGTAACTCCCCGTGGATTACGCTTAGTGGTCTCAAACGGTCTACAGTCGTGAGGTGATGCTTCGGTGTACCTCAGCGACTCATCTGAACCGTAGGTGTACTTTGGTACATCGCGTTATCTCACTTGTGGGACTCCGGTTCAGGAACGGCCTTTGTGAGAATTAGAGTTGCGTTTTTACACTAAGCTGTTAAATGAACAAAGAACTAAAGAACAAAGAAAATGAAGACGTCAAAGCAGAATACTTCAATAGAAACAATTTCTCTACACTGGGGAGATTGTTCGAATCAAGACACTTCTTCTCACAAGAAAGAAGAATGTTAGAAGACGTCAAAGCTACTATTACATTAGCATCTACAACGTTTATCACTCATTCATTCATCACTAACACTTAGGGGGAGATTGTTGGAATCACTCCTAAACCTTATTCAAGTGTTAGTGATTCATATGTAATAGTTAGCTTAATATGGCCTTTATGTTTGTTATTAAGCTTAGGCTTATGTAGAAGGCCAATAAGCCAAGGCCAAGCCCAATAAGGAAAAGGATGGGAACTTGGAGTGTTGCCCTAGTTCCCTCCTATAAATAGTCTTGTAAACCTTCTATTGAAGGTTGGTTGTTCACATTTACATTTACTCTTAAGCATAATCTTTCACATAGTCCTACGCGTAAGTATATGTGTGTTCATCCGCCTTCTCTTCTTCTCTACTTCTTCATATTGATGATTGTGTTACTAATATGGTGACCTAACAGTTCCCCTTTTGAACATTGTCTCTTAAGAAGTGATGTCGAATCTCTATATGCTTTGTGCGAGAATGCAATACAGGATTCTTGCTTAAGTCGATGGCACCTTTATTGTCACATAGGATGGCTATGTCGCTTAGATGAAAGTCGTAGTCGACTAATGCTTGTTTCATCCATAGTGCTTGTTGGCATGCTTTGCCGGTGGAGACGTACTCGGCTTCGGTTGTTGATATTGCTAATTCCGTTTGTTTCTTAGAAAACCAAGATGTTAAACAACATCCCATGAAAGTACATACCCCACTTGTACTTTTTCTATCAACGTAATCACCTGCATGGTCAGAATCTGCATATACAATTGTTTCTACTCCCGTGCCCTTAGGATACCATAATCCTAATTGTGTTGTACCCTTAATGTATCTAAATATCCTTTTTACGGCTTCTAGGTGTGATATTTTAGGGTCTTCTTGAAACCTAGCACATAAGCAAACACTAAACATGATATCCGGCCTACTTGCCGTGAGGTAGAGAAGACTACCTATCATGCCACGATATTTAGTATTATCTACTGATTCTCCGTCTTCATCTTTTGTGAGTTTGGTGTCGGATGACATTGGTGTCCTAATTGGTTTCGACTCTTCTAGACCGAATTTCTTTAACATCTCCTTTATGTATTTACATTGATTAAAGAAGATACCATCTTCTACTTGTTTAATTTGTAGACCAAGAAAGAAACTAAGTTCTCCCATCATACTCATCTCGAACTCGTCATGCATGATTTTAGAGAAATCATCACACATTTCTTGACAAGTGGATCCGAATGTAATATCATCTACATATATTTGCACTATGATTATATGTGACTCTCTTTTCTTAGTAAAAAGTATGTTGTCAACTAACCCCATGGTATAGTTGTGTTTAATTAAAAATGACTTGAGTCTATCATACCAAGATTTTGGAGCTTGTTTAAGACCGTAAAGGGCTTTCTTTAATTTATATACATGTTTGGGTTTTTCAAAATCGATGAAGCCCGGAGGTTGAGCTATGTATACTTCTTCATTAATGAAACCATTTAGAAAATCGATTTTTACATCCATTTGATAAAGCTTTAGATCATTAGCACAAGCATACGCAAGAAGTATTCTTATAAACTCTAATCTAGCCACGGGGGCATAGGTCTCATCAAAGTCTATTCCTTCTTGTTGGTTATACCCTTGGGCAACGAGTCTAGCCTTGTTCCTAGACACTACTCCGTTTGCATCTAATTTGTTTTTATAAACCCATTTGGTTCCTATTATGGTTTGATTACTAGGTGGAGGGACAAGTGTCCAAACATCATTAGACATGAATTCATTTAGTTCTTCTTGCATAGGCATTACCCAACTCTCATCTTTTATGGCTTCTTGTGTATTCCTAGGTTCTATGGTTGAAACGAAACAAAACAAGCTACTTTGATTTTGAACTTGAGACCTTAATGTTCGTTCGTTTAGCTTTCCTATGACTTTATCTACGGGGTGATCTTTGGACTCTTTAATGTTTACGATTTCATTATTTAAAGGTTCTTCTTCTTCAATTATCTTTTTCTTTATTACTATAGCATCACTTTCTATGATCTCGTCATCGACAAGAGGTGGAGAGGGTTTGGGTGGACTTTCATCAAATTTTATATTTAATGACTCTTCTACCTTCATTGTTTCTTTGTTTAATATGACGTAAGCTTTGCTATTTGGCGAATAACCTAGAAAGATACCTTCGGTTGATTTAGGATCAAATTTTGTAAGGTAATCTTTAGTGTTAAGAATAAAACATTTGCTTCCAAAGACTCTAAGGTGATTTAGCGTAGGCTTTTTGCCTCGGAGTAACTCATATGGAGTTTTACCAAAGATTGGTCTTATTAAGACTCGATTGAGTATGTACGTTAAAGTATCAACGACATTACACCAAAAATTTTGAGGTATGGATTGTTCATTAAGCATTGTTCGAATCATTTCTTGTAGGGTTCTATTCTTTCTTTCTACTACACCATTCGATTGTGGAGTGCGTGGAGCCGAGAAGTTGTGAGTAATACCATTAGCGTCACAAAAGGCTCCAAATTGCACTTCATTATCGAATTCCCTACCATGATCCGTCCTAATGGACACTATAGGACTTCCTAGTTGTCTTTGGATCTTTTTGCTTAATATTTCAAAATAATTAAAGGTTTCCGTTTTGTTCTTTAAAATTTTTGTCCATGTATACCTAGAGTAGTCATCCACTATGACCAAAGTGTAGTAGTTACCTCCATAACTTTGGATAGCGGATGGACCAAATAAATCCATATGTATTTATTCTAGACACCTAGTTGTTGACACCATATTTTTAGCTTTATGACTAGAATGAGCTTGTTTTCCTACATTACAAGCATCACAAAAGTGATGTTCATATTTTAACTTAGGTAGATCTCTTATTAGATCTTTGGATGATAGCAATTGAAGAAGTCGCATATTGGCATAACCCAATCTTCGATGCCATAAGGTCGAAGTATCATCCATAGAGGTAAGACAAAGTTTGGCTTTAGGTTCATTACCAATTTTAATGACATAGACTCCATGTTTCCTAATTCCTCTTCCTATGGTTATGCCATTTTTTAGTATCTTACTACCGGTTTCGGTAAAAAGTACATTGCACTTTTTATCACATATTTGTCCTATACTTAAGAGATTAAAGTTTAGGTTTTCTACATGACACACATCGTTAATGGTTAGAGATTTGTTAGAAATCGTACCTTTACCGATGATTCTACTTTTGCTATTTCCAAATACCACATTACCTCCATTTACGGATTCATATGTAGAGAATAGATCCCTATTGCCAGTCATGTGCCTCGTGCACCCGCTATCCTTGACCCATTCATCGGGGTCTAGATCGACCTTTAAGCACACCTCGTCATTTGCCATGAGACAAATTTCTTCGTCCTCATCGTCGCCCATTCCCCACGTGCCGCTCACGAACGCTTTTTGATCATCCCGTTTGGGACACTTACTAATAAAGTGGTTTGGGTCCCCACATTTAAAGCAAGTACGATCATCCTTTGGCTTCTCGTCCTCTTTGCTTTTCCGAAAGCCTTTCTTATCGTCATATGGTTGTTTGACGTATCTTCCCTTTCTTCTAAAGAACTTTTTAAAGTCCCTTACCGCCATAGCATACTCCTCGTCGTCACTACTCGAAGAGGAGTTCTCTTCATCGCTTGAAGCCTTTTTGGCTTTAAGGGCAAGAGATTTATGTTTCTCTTTTACCTTTGAGGCTTCGGAGTCTTTGGCAAGGACAAGCTCGTAGACTTTTAGGTTGCCTATGAGTTCATTGAGGGTGAGGATTGTCAAATATTTTGACTCTTCGATCTTCGTCACCTTGGATCTCCACTTCGATGGAAGTGCCCTTAGATATCTCCTAACATGTTTACGGCTAGAAAAAGATTCATCAAATGCTTGTAAAGATTTAATAATAGTATTAAAGTTAGCAAAAGAATGATCTATAGTTTCCTCATCCGATATTGAAAATTGTTCATATTGTTGAACGAATAAATCAGTTTTATTATTCTTAACTTGTTGGTTGCCTTGATGAGTTACAACTAAAGAAGTCCAAATTTCTTTAGAGGTTTTAAGCATAGAAATTCTTTCGAATTACTTTTTTGGTAAAGCATTATATAAAACCATTTTTGCTTCACTATTTTTAGAAAGCTTTTTCTTCATTTCATCATTTAGTTTATCATGAGGTACCAAAGATCAATATCTTTAGATTTCACATATGTTTCGAATCTATTTTTCCAATATATAAAACCATTAGTTTCAAGTAGTGGTGGTCGTTGCATAGATTGCCCTTCCTTATAATTTTCAGAACCCATAGTGATCAAAAAGTTTTTAAAATACAATTTTACTTTAAACTTTTATAAACTTAGCTCTTGATGCCAATTGTGGAAAACTAGAAGGGGGGTTGAATAGTTTTGCCGATTTTACGTTAGTTTCAAAAACTTTAGATTCGTTAATATGTGAGATCTTATGGATGTAGAGAAAGTATAGATCTAATGATAAAGCAAGTAAATAAAGTAAAGCGAAAGGAAAGAAAAGACACAACCGATGTATAGTGGTTCGGCTACAAGGACACCTTCCTTGCCCTACTCCACTCCCCGAGTCACCTACTCGAGAGTTCAAGCACTATGTCAACAAACTCCTTCACTTGGCGGAGAAGCCTTCACAACGTTGCTTACACTTTTCCGGTACAAAGCTAGATACCGAGTCCGTAACATGGTGGACCAAACCAACACGACTATTACACAACAAATATGTGAAATATCAACTACAAGATCTTCGCTACAGAAATCTTGCGGAGTGACAAATCAATCAATGACCCCTTGCTTGGATGACTTGTAGAATGCTCGTGATCTCGCCTTAGAGAAGGACCTATATGAGGGTCACAATAGAAAGAAAGAAGAACAACTCTCTAGATCAAGTGATCTATATGTTAGAAGAGAATGAGAGTGTTTGAGAGATTTAGTAAGAAGAGGGGTGAGTTAGAATGAAGAAATGGCTCTCTATTTATAGGCAAAAATCTTCATTGTTCCCTGGATCCCACGGATCCCTTCCACTTGGGATTCGTCTAGTGTAATCCTAGGGATCCGTGGAACGCTCCTCTTTGCCCATGGGTTTTTTGGTTATGGGTCATGGGTTATGGGTTAGTCCACAGGTTTTCTTTAGATTCAATGTATCTAAGTATACATTGTATCTAGCCAACTTGGGTATGGGTTAAGATCCATGGGTTATGGTTTTTACCCATCCTAATAAACTATTACAACAAATGCTTAATTACTACATTTTTATATTTAAATGGCTATATGTAAATGCTTTACAAAAATAACATGTATCCTTATAATTATACTTAAGATAACATTATATTTGTTATCAACAAAACACAAAGAGATCGCAAAATATTAATAAACTTTTTTACGGTTTATTTGTATTAACACAAAGCTGTGATACATATGCCACACCAATGGCACATACCAATAAACTAGACGCTGATTTACATGAAAATTGGTTGACCCTACCAAATACCGAAGTATTATTGGGTCTCGCATGTATCTAACAGCCAGTAGACCTGGCATTGTATTTGTTGTATATCTTTGCTCTCGTTATCAGTCGCGTCCAACTGTAACTCACCTCTCTGAGGCTAAAAGAATCCTCCGATACATCAAGCAAACCATTAATCTGGGGATCTGGTATCCGAAGGATTCTGGTTTTGAACTAATAACTTTTTCAGACGCTGATCACGCAGGTTGCTTAGATTCTCGGAAAAGTACTTCAGGTGGTTTGTAATTCCTTGGTGATAAATTGGTGTCATGGCAATCGAAGAAACAGGATTGTACATCACTGTCCTCAACCGAAGCAGAATATGTAGCCATGTCGATGTGTTGTGCTCAAGTCATTTGGATGAGAACACAACTCAAAGACTATGGTTACGTATTTGACAAAATTCCGGTGTACTGCGACAATCGAAGTGCTATTGTGATCTCGTGCAACACCGTTCAACATTCAAAGTCCAAGCACATCGATCTTCGATATCATTTCATCAAAGAGCATGTGGAAAAGGGTACCGGTTAATTATATTTTGTGGGTACTGAACACCAACTGGCGGATCTTCTCACCAAAGCCTTAGCTCCTGCTAGGTTTACTGATTTGATCCACCAGATTGGCATGAGGTGTTTGACTCCAGAAAAACTGGACGAACTTTTAAAACATTCTTGAAAATTGTCAAACACCAAAACCTCTTTTGTAAATAAACTTTTCAAAAACAAAAACAGAAAAATATGAAATTTGATAAAATACAAAAATATTCTTCTATCTAAATTCTTCCAAACATTGCAAGTACAAATCTTTCGTCAACACTTTGTTCTATCAATTCTTTCATTATTTTTCCCGAACAAGTGTTGAGGGGGAGAATGTAAATATTTTTCTGTTTCATAAAACCTTGTACTTGAATGTTATCTAAATTAAGTTGTTTCTTATTAAGTGGAGGATACTTTATCATGTTAAATACCCTCCTCGGACTCAAATGTTTACAAAATTCATTATTTCAAAAGTCAAGGGGGAGTATCGTCATGTTTCTTGCCTAAATATGTTTTGTGTAACCAAAATGGGAGTTAAAGGATCTTGGTTGGAATCTCTTTGAGGTTAAGGGGCCAAATGTGTCAAGTTTGAAAAATTAATTTTAACAAAAACATTCACCTAACACATGCAATGCATCACTTCTTGTGCATTTACTCCTAAACAACCACCAAGATCAAAACGGCCCAAATCAAATTTTCAAATCCATTCAAGCTTTTCATAATCTATAAGTTCTAAACTGTTTTGATCAAGATTATAAACAAGGGTTTCAAAAATTCTTTCAAATCCAACGATTAAAACTCTTTAAAATTGATTTTGAATGCTTGTTCATGCGTATGAATTGGGGTTTTTTTTCGTATAAATGTGTTTGGGTTGAATTGGCTTGTGTTAAATCATTCCTAAATGTGTTCTAAAGCTATTTCAACCATCCTAAACCACCCAGAATCAGTAATTTGCTTGACTCTTGATTTAGGGTTCTTGCGCTCAAATTGGGACTTTCATTTTCTGTGATGTTTGATGTTATTAATTGAGATAGTGTTAGAATAAGTTCATAAACATATTGTGAACCTTAATTAACCCAAAAACACATAATATGTCAAAATTAAAGTTTTAGGGTTTTAGAGTTCATCTCCCATGAATCTTCTGATTCTGTTCTGGAAATATGTTAAATCTTGTTCCATTGCACCCATATGACATCTAGAACACTCCAGAAACATTCTTGTTTGATTTGTGTGGCTATATCTCTTACGCGTAGATTAAGGGTTTATGGTTTAAGAAATTTTACGCCTAAGTCTTTCTGTTTGTATCTGATGTGTTCTTGTGCTTGCTTTGTGATCTAAAAGATGTTTTGAATAAACTGTTATCAAGTTTTCATGTTTATATTTAACAGGTTAATTATTCGTAATGTCAGAATCTTTAGGTGTTCAAACCATTACGCTTAAGGAATACTTTATGCGTAAAGGTTATGCCTGAGAGAAATCTTACGCGTAACTCTTACGCATAAGAGGTCTACAGTGGATTACACGTATCTTGGAAAGATATTCGTAAACAAGGCTTGCTACTCATAAGCTGTACTCTTACGAGTAAAACTTTACGCTTAACATCTAGCTTATTCCTACGCATAAGCCTAAAGCCTTTGAACTTGTCTTACGCGTAAGAAACTTCTACGCATAAGCTTGGTCTTACGCTTTAGCTTACTCCTACGCATAAGCTCCTTTCTTACGCATAAGGATCCTTGTTACTCATAACCCACTGTTCACTACATTTTGGCCTGTTACGCATATGTTACTTGTTAAATGTTACACATAAGTCACAAATACCTGATGTTTCGTATAAGCTTACAAAAGTTAATATGTTGTGTGTTAAGTGAAAAATTGGACTTTGAAATTTCAAAATTAACACGTTTACGTAACTTATAACATCAACTTCAAACAATTGGACAAATGTGACTTAGGACTTGTAACTAAAATAAACATGTTATCATCAAACAAGTAATTAGATAATAAATCAGACTAAAATAAAACATTGTGTTTACATATGTCTGTCTCTTTGTCTAATGACTTTCAGATCAAAAAATGGCTACAAATCAAGCAAACATCAATGCCCCAGCTGAGCTCTCGATGGCAAACACATTCCCAGCTGGATACGACAAAACAATTGGCAAGAACAATCTCCGTGTCGTCTTCAACAACTTCATACGCTCATAATCATCTTGCAGAATTTTTGTGGACATCCTTCTGCAACATCCATTCAAATTCATGCTCACAAAGTCGTCCTAATGATGAGTAAGATTCAATGGATGAGGAAATACAATTTCGTAAGACATTAAAGCAGAAAAAGATGGAATACCATGCTTCAACCTTTCTGGTTAATCAACCCGGTGGGGCAGGAGGGTCAAGCAGTAGTCCTCCACTTATGGAAGATCCATTGCAAACAACTCTTACCCCATCTGATCCGGTTAACCAACCCGGTATGGATCAGGGTGTCACTGTCACTACAACTGTTGAAATGAAGCAACCACAACAATAACTAAAACAACCGCAAGAAGGAAAGCATGATGAAGATGAGGAAATTTATGACAAAGGAGATTACAATCATGATAAGGATGAAAGAGTCACTGATGATAATTTGGCGACTGAAGAGGAAATAATGCGAAAAGAGGCAGAAGAAGCTGCTAGAGCTGAGGAGGAATTGTTAAAGAAGGAGACATACAACTTCATTATTGACAATCCAACACACAAACCTCAACAGTATTCTGAACCACCTCTTGACACTTCCACCAAACCCAAATCATCTTCTTAATCATCACCCCACCAACAAAAGAATCAACTAAGCCAACAACAAAATATGTTAAGAAGGCAACTCCATCCAATGATTAGACAAATGGTTAAGCAGGTTATTACCACTACACAACAAGCTACTTAGCCACCGCCATCTGATCAACCAAGGGATTCAGAAACCACACCACCAATGGAGAAAACCTGTGATCACTTTACATACACTGATGGTGTGGATCTTGACATATCTGAGCCCCAACCTGAACCTTAACCAAGATAAAGATCAAGTACATTACTGCACTCCTTGTATTCATACGCATCAAATCAAAGAGCGTGTTGAAGATCTCTAACTCGGGGTCGAATCTTACCAAAAACAACTCAATCTCACCGCCTCACTCCTACACTTCTACGGAATCAATCAAGAACCTCAGTACAAAATCGTTTATAAAACAAATTTTTGGCTTGTCTACCGAAGTGAAAATCATCATACTTGCTTCATGGCTTTCGATGAAATTCACAAGTTCTATGATGCCACCCTGAAGATGGTTCGAGATGGATTGGTTTATCGATTGAAGGAAATTGAGTTGGGTACAATTCTGACGAGGAGTTGGAATTCAAAGGATTGCAAGGATGTTCTTCGGTTTATCTCTAGGATTGATGAAAGGTTGATTCATCGGAATCAGATGCGACAGTTGGAGAGCTATGTTGGAGGAAGACCAAGCTTTCGAATTCAGACATACCAACGTCCTCAGTAAGTAGCTAGTCGTGTGTAATCATTGGGTACTCTCTTAACATTCTTGACTGTGATTTTGTTTGTTTGATATATTCATAATGGCTTGTGCACACATAACAGTGTACAACCCGTACTTGTAATGAAAGGACCCTGTGTTACACATCAGTGCCACAATCCTTATAAAAGGAGTGAAAGCTTCTTACTTTTGAGTAAAACTTATCAAAACTTTTATTTTTTCAAAGTTTTGCTCAAAAGAACAAGTACTTCCCCTTATGTTTTCAAAACCTAAAAAAAAAGTTAATATTACTTGTTGAAGGGGAGTATTTGCTAAAATCTTTGTTCACAAATTGTTCTTCGTGGAAATATTCCCGCATAACTCGAAATGGACATATTCGATATCAAAATTTCATCAAAAATAACATATATGCCAATTTTGAGGGGGAGAAAAAAATTGTGTGATACAAATATGTTGGTAATTGTGATTGAATCTTCATGCTAAGACTTAATCCATGAATTGAAGAGATCTGAACTGTCATACATCGAAAAGATTTGTCTTCCAAGACTTATCCGAGTAGATCGTACCTTTTCGAGAAACTCTTGATTGACATGAACTTTGATGGGTTTGACAACCTTTCGAGGTTTGTCCACACGTTCAAGGTAGTTATTAGAGCTAGTTGTCACCTAAAAGCTGACAATGCAACTCTTTAACTATACAACGTAACCGTGTCTCGCGGGGAATTCTCTATCTTGAGTCAATCAATTCAAAAGTGCGAGCTCTTCCCTCACTGTGCAGATTTCTGTAAAAACACTTGAGCATATGTGGAGGGGGAGTATTTCTGAAAATACAAAACTCTCGAAGTGTTACAAAATGTTTTCACTCATAAACAGTTTGAGAGATTTTCGAGAAAATGGTTTTATGGCAACTTAGTGTTGGGAATAAAGCTAACAGTTACCACTGATACGCTTGTGGTTAACACTGCTAAAGATTACACTAGCAGTGGAAACTCATTACCACTGCCAATATATTATTACCACTGCTATTAGGATAATTGTTATGTATTCGTGTATTGATAAGTATAGAAAAGATCTTGTGTATATTCTATATTGTTAGGATTATACTTATCTTGTAAAGGACTCCTTGTGCTATAAAAGGAGATCCTAGGTCATTGTTTAGAGAACGAAATATTCACGTAAGCTTCAAGGTGTAACCCTAGTGATAAGCAAGATCACTCGTATTATTTCTTAATAATATTAGAGCTTTGTGTTAAACTGTTCACTTACATTACATCATACAATCCATCTTCTAAGTACTACTAAGTATATTCCGCGTGCTTATTAATATAATTCAAAGTATCACCACAAGGTGTGTGTTTAGATTCATCAAGTGGTATCAGAGTGAAGGTTTTGATACTTTGATTTAGAAGATCCAAGGAATAAGCTTAACCAACTCACTCAAATCAATGGAGATGGAAAACAACCAGTCCAATTCTGCTCCAAGTCTTCCTAAGCTCAAACTTAATGATTTTGAGATGTGGAGGATAATGATTGAGCAATACTTTCTCATACAAGACTATGCTCTATGGGAGATCATCTTAATTGGTGATTCCTTCAAGTCTGTTAACAAGACTGAGAAAGTTGGTGACACAGAAGTTGTAACAGTTTATGTACCTGAAACTAATGATGAAAGAGCAAATAAGAAGAATGACCTGAAGTCCTGAAGTTTGTTACTAATGACTCTTCCTAAAGATCAGATCATTGCTTTTAGCAATTTCAAGACAGCAAAAGAACTTTTTGAAGAGATCTGCTCAGTATTTGGTGGCAATGATGCTACAAAGAAGACACAAAAGACATTGTTGAAGCAAAGTTATGAAAACTTCTCTGCTTCAAGCAATGACTCACTTGATAGCATCTTTGCCAAACTCCAGAAGATTGTCACACAACTGACTGTGTTTGGCATTGAGGTAGAAAAGGAAGACCTCAATTTGAAGTTTCTAAGAAGTTTGCCTTCTGAGTTTCATACAAATGTTACAGTCTGGGAAAATAAACCAGAAATTGAAACTATGAAGCTCAATGATCTTTAAAACAACTTCAAACTCATTGAACAAATATTGAAAAAGGCAAGGAAACTTGGTACAAGCTCTAGCAGCTTGGCATTGTTGTCAACCTCTGTTGACTGTGATGATTCTGGAGATGACTATGATGATGATTATGCCACTGCTGGTTCTATTGTTTCCACTGGTAATGTTAGTGTTACCACTACAGGTTCAAAGAAGAAGGTTGCTGGTATTGGAGATCCTACCTTTTATGCTTTTATCTCCACTCAAGTTAATGGCTCTATATTAACTCATGAAGACATAGAGCAAATTGATGAAGATGACTTGGAGGAGATGGACATAAAATGGCATATAGCTCTTCTTAGCATGAGGGCTAGGAAATTCTACAAGAAGACTGGCAAGCCAATTCACATCAATGGTGGTGAAACTGCAAGGTTCGATAAAAAGAAAGTAGAGTTTTTCAACTGTCACAAGTTGGGGCATTTTGCTAGAGAATGCAGAAGACCAAGGAACCAGGACAAAAGGTCTACTTGGTACAAGCAAAAGAAAGAACCAATTGTGGAAGAACCAAAGGCAATGCTAGCAATTGATGGTGTGAGCTATTATTGGAGTTTCATGGCTGATGAACAAGAGGAACAACCTTCAGATGCTGCTCTTGTGTCTACAGAACATGCTCTCATGGCTTTCTCTGACTCTGAGGTACAAAACTTTAAAAGTTGTTCAAAAACATGTAGGGCTTCTAAAGAATGTGAAAGGCTTAATGAATTATTTGACAACCAAAGAACAGAGTTGTTTGCTGCTAATTATGTTGTGACAAATCTTAGAAGAGGCATATCTGTATTAGAGAAACAACTAGAGCATTATAGAGCAAATGAGTCAAAATATTATGATGATATGATTATTCTTAGGAGAGAATTAGATCATAAGACAACAGTGAATGAGGCATTAAAAGAAGAGTTTGAAAAACTTAAAAAGATAAATGAGAATGTCAATTTAACTGTTGACACATGCTATTATCAGTCTAAGTCAATTGATAAAATTTGGAATGCTCAAATTACTAGTAAAGTTAATTCTGGTATGGGATACAATATTGTTCCTCCACCACTAAGGGGTGTTCCATCACCTCCTGGCATAGATTTAGCTCATACAGGTCTAGAAGATTTTCAGGAACCTATTCGTGAATATGGTCCTCTTAAATTTGTGACAAGTGAGGAAGAGGTTAAGCATGAACCTGATGTTTTTGAAAGTGCAAGTGACTCATCTGTTGTAGATGAGAATGTTAAAAAGAATCTAGAGGCTTCTATCCTAAAAGTTGTTAATACTATTACAGAGGAACCTAGGAAACAAGTTAACAAACCTAGATCAACTGTAAAGTATGCTGAGATGTTTAGGAACAAGTCATCAGCTCCTAGGGGTAACCAGAGGAGTTAGAATCATGTCAAATCTCAACAACTAGGTAGTGATTTTGTGATGTACAATAAAGCATGTTATATCTGTGGTAGCTTTAATCATTTACATGCTAATTGTGACTATCATGTTGGGAGAAGGGAAGTCCATGGGAATAAAATGGTGGAGTCTAACTGGTTTCAAAATAATATACACCCTAATTCTCAAAACAAAATAGTTCCAAGAGCAGTTCAACTAAGAAGTGGTCTTAAAACTTTTGCCACTGCCAAACCTGTTAACACTGCTCACCCTAAATCACCTGTTACAAGTGCAACACTCAAAACAACTTTTGCAAAATCTGCACAAACAGGGAAAAGGTCTTTTTCTGATAAAAGGGTTAACTATAACCAACAGTGGGTACCTAAAACTAAACCAGCAGCTACCATTACTCAATTAAAAGTTCCCACTGCAAGGGTTGTAAACAAGACCAGGGGTAACATGGGAAATGCTGTGAAGGCCTCAACACGTTGGGAATGGAAACCTAAAGTAAATATCTCAACAACCAATCCCAATGGTGTATCAATGACCTTTGATAGATTTAACTATATTGATACACGAGGCAGATCCAAGTCAATCATGGATTGGGTCCCCAAAGGAAACTAACTCCTTACTTATATGTGCAGGAACATCCAAGGATAAAAAGATCAGATCAAGGCTACACAGATAGTGGATGTTCAAGGCACATGACTGGCAACAAGTCCTATCTCTCAGATTTTGAACATTATGATGGACAGCTTGTTAGTTTTGGAGATAAATGAAGTAAATCACAAATAGTATGATGAAAATGGAACTTAAAGCTAAATACATGGATTCTTGTTATTATCAAACAAATCTACACACAGAGTGCAGAGGATACATCTATCTGTTACAAACAACCAGCATCATTACATGAAATGAAAACAGAAAACATCATTCAACTACCAACTGATGACACAAGCTTCACATCCTACCCCAACCCTACCCCAACCTAACCACCAACTACCACCTAAGGCTTCTTAGGAAAGGCCCACTCTGGTAATCATGCCTCTTGCCCTTACCCTGATAATCATGCTTGTTCTTCTATGCTCTCTTCCTCATGTTCTCAAAGGTTGACTGCATTCTTAGACAAGCAAGACCATAAACTTGTGGAGGAGGCCTTGGTAGTCTTGCAGGCTTCACTGGTATGGATATCTGCTTCATGTTTGAGAGAGTTGTTTCCAATGCTTTTGTCAGAGCCCTTGGCAACTTCTTGGACAAGGAATAGGTCTCATCATTAGCATCATTATCTAATGAACTGGACTAAACTCAAGAGAAGGTACAGGTCTGGAAACAGGTGCAGGATTGGTAGTCTTCTTTGTTGACTTCTTGGACGAAGTGCTTGCAGCCCAGGGTGGAAAGTAACATGCCCACCCTAAGGCCTCTGAAGATGACTCAGAAGCGATCAACATCTCTGTCTCAGAATCAGACGAGATGTCAATGATATTGGAAGGATTGCTCATGGTGATGTTTAGGGATTTTGTGAGTTTGAATGTGTTTTTGGTGAAGACTATGATGTGCCGAGTCCATTTATATAGGCAAAGTCAATCTCAAGGGTTCATTAAAGAATATATTTCTTTTTCCCTATTTTGGTAGGTTGAAGAGTAAATATAGTTATTATCGGGTTGACTTTGGGAAGATATTTTTAGATAGTGGCTTGGTTAAATGTAACTTTGGTTAAAACAAGTTGGTTAATTATATTCTTTGTATTATGCTAACACATGCAGGTACATAACCAATATTGGCTGGGAGTTGATCTTAAAAGGTGTGTATCTGAGACATACAACAAATGGTTATTGATTCACCATGTCTAATCCACATAAGAATCAACTAGTCCAGAGCAAACGGCTACTGGTAAAGACTTACCAAATCCGTTTATGGTTGATAGTTTACCAAAAACTATATGATTATTGATGATGTACCCTCCGAGTAGTTTGAAGGACACTCCTCCGAGACGTGTCGAAGCCCTTCACTACGAAGGCCCAAGTTAGGATTATGAAATATCCATAGGCGTCAAACCATTCGTTGGCACGAAGGTTACCTAAGGGGAATTCGCCATTTGAAGCCCTAAGCCCTTCGGGGTAAGGCTGACGAAGGAACAATGGATAAGGAAACCTCCTAACTTGGTCAAACCCACGATCTCCCTCTCTCTCTTGGCTTCCCCGTCAAGTTTGAGAACGTGGGTCACTAAACCCTGGCGGTTACCCACAATCATGGGACGCCCCCATGATCTCCGACAATCATGCAAGAGTGCCTCCAACCGTATTTCTTCCACTATAAATAGGTTGGACGGGCGAAGGATTATGAGATGCTCATTTCACACTCATCTCTTTACTTATACACACTTACATAACCATAACTCATACTTACTCTCACGCCGGAGGTGGTTCGCAGGGTCCAACCCCTGCGCAATCACTTAACGTAGTGTTTCATATTTCTTATTCTCAGGTTACAGGCAAGTCTTGGCTGGAACATACACCCCTCATTACTTTGATCCTCATCGAAGCCTGGTAGTGCAATCTTTTTCACAATCAGTGGCGCCATCCGTGGGACCACACCTATTAGTCCCGTAATCACCCAGTCCTAATACCCTAACCAACTACACTACTTTTCCGGCATGGAACCAGGAAGAAAAGATTCGCCTCCACCAGGTTTCTCTACTCTGGTCCCACTCACCACAACTAACACCGATAACCTCGCCCCCATAACAGCCTCAACCTTCACCACACGATCTCGTTTGGAAACTACTCCCGTACATCACGCCTCAACATCCGCTAACCCTCTTCCAGATATCAGTCCCGCCTTCGTAGAGGCAAACTTTGAAGCCTTAGAGTCTTTGCTAAGGGCTCACAAGAGACAGGTTCGCAACACGGAAATGCGGAGGGAGTTGGAATACTCCAGCGAGGAGTATGACGAGGAGATTGAAGCAGAGGACGGACCTCAAC
The DNA here is from genome assembly GCA_019973895.1 of Chrysanthemum seticuspe. Lineage (NCBI taxonomy): Eukaryota > Viridiplantae > Streptophyta > Magnoliopsida > Asterales > Asteraceae > Chrysanthemum > Chrysanthemum seticuspe. Next base: position 170,546,629 of record BPTQ01000002.1, on the reverse strand, counting down.
CTATGGGCAGAGGACACTCGGCCCTGCGAAATGGTTCTCCTTCCGTTAGAAGGTCAAATGGAAGGACGGTGGCTTTTGAAGAAGTACTCAGAGGAAATCCGGGAAGAAGGGAGAGAATGCATGGTGAAAGGAGGAGCGAGAACTCCAACGGAGGAAGCAACTCGCTAGGGAATGGAGGGGTAAACATGCCTCCTCTTCTAGCAGCCTATTTAGGAAGAGAAGGGACGGGGGATCCAGTACCTCCCTCTTATGTTTTGAGTGTTGGAGGTCCACCTCCATACTCCAACATAAACCAGTTACCCCCTCCGGGAATGAATCCCTACCTACCTGCTCAAACCTACAACACTTACCCTCCAAGTGGTTCAATCCCCAACCAGAATTACCAGCAACTGTCCTATGGACAGATCCCTACACAATCGATGGGGGTATACCCTTCGTACCAACCCTCTACTGCTTACCCTACCTATACACAACCATTTCCTAATCCGTATAACTCTACACCTATTTATCCACCTCCATACAACCCTTACAGTGCCGAAGCCTCTGGAGCTTGCACACCTTTCGTGAAGTGGATCGAGGACTACCCCTTACCTGACGGCGTGAAGATGCCTACTCATATAGGCACCTACGATGGGAAAGGTGATCCTGATAACTTTCTCCACTTATTCGAAGGCGCTATAAAAATGCAAAAGTGGGTCATGCCTGTAGCATGCCATATGTTCACTTACACGCTCAGAGACTCCGCAAGAATATGGTGGAACGGGCAGAAGTTGGGGAGCATTGTGAGTCTAGATGATCTCAAGGCTAAGTTCCGGTTACACTTTAGCCAGCAGAAGAAGTACGCCAAAACTCACCTGACCGTTCACACCATCAAACAAAGGGACAGCGAAAGCACGAGGGCCTTCGTTACCAGGTACACTGATGAAACTTTGCAGATTCTAGGTTTACACGAAGATCAGAGAATCTCGGGTTTTGTGCATGGCCTTCGAATTCGAAGCTTGGTGGAGTTCCTGTCTACCGATCTTCCCAACACCTACAAGGACTTGATAGAGAAGGCTTACACCTAGATTGAGTCTAAGGAGGTAGCAGCAAACGGGGCTCCGATAGAGCAAAGGGAAGCGTCTAACAAATTCTCTAGAGGATCCTCCTGGGAAGGATCCAAAAACAAGAAGAAGAACAGAGATCGCTTCACCCCCTGCAACAAAGGCTCGAACCATGGACTTCTGGCAAACTTGGTTAAATCTCCTCGAGAGATCCTAGCCACCGAGAAGGCCGCAAAGTCCTTCGATCCCCCACCTCGGATGATAACACGAGGCAAGACCAGAGACATGTCCAAGTATTGCCATTTCCATGAGGATCATGGACATGACACGAACAACTGCAGGGAACTAAAGAAGCAGATCGAAGAGGCGGTACGGTCCGGACAGTTAGCACATCTGGTCAAAGGCATCAAGAAGGGAAAGGACAAGTTCTCCGACACTCAGCTGGGAGAATGGAAGGGGAACAAGAAGGAAACTACGCCCATAGAAGCTCCGATACTGATGGTACACAGACACGATACCACCTTGAAAAGGAAGGAAGCAGAAGGGGAGCTGGGAAGCGTAGGAGAAATAACCTTCCCTTACGTATTAGGGCAAACACCTTCGACTGATCCCGTGATCATCAAAGTACAAATCTCAAACAGGGAAGTAAACCGAGCGTATATGGATTGCGGAAGCTCCTGTGAAATCATCTATGAGCATTGTTTCCTAAAGCTCAAGTCATCTATACGTTCACGGAGGGTGGACTCAAAGGCACCGCTAGTAGGGTTCTCTGGCGAACACTCATGGCCCCTGGGAGAAGTACCGTTGGAAATCACCATAGGCGAAGGCCCCTTATCCCGCACGGAGACACTCATTTTCGTCATCGTAAGGTCAGATTCTCCTTATAATTTGTTAATAGGGAGAACAGCTATGCAAAAAATGGGAATTGTTGTCTCTACCATACATGCTGCTATTAAGTTCCAAACCCCCTTCGGAGTAGGAACTGTTCATTCTAGCTATGGAGCGGATAAGGGTGTATATGGTGTCAAAAAGATCAGAGAAGAATCGGAGGAGCCTCCGATGGCAATCCTTAGCTGTACAGATGCAGAGGAGCGAGTTGTCGTAAACCCTAGCTACCCTGACCAGACAGTGGTAGTAGGAAAGCAACTCCCGGCAAATTTCAAGGCGAAGCTCACCGAGCTGTTACGTACTAACCTTGATGTTTTTGCTTGGAAATATTCTGACATGACAGGGGTTCCAAGAACATTGCTGATAGATGGACAGTCCTTCGGGACAGAGCATAAACTCAATGAGTACAAGCACATTGAACCAATAAAGCAGAAAAGGAGAAGCCTTGCCCCCGAGGGAAACGCTGCGGCCTACAAAGAAGTTGACGAACTTACACAAGCAGGCATCCTGAGGGAAGTCAAATACCAAACTTGGGTGGCCAACCCAGTGCTGGTAAAAAAGAGCGATGGAGGGTGGCGCATGTGTGTGGATTTCACTGACATCAACAAAGCATGCCCGAAGGACTGCTACCCCCTACCAGAAATTGACTGGAAGGTGGAATCCTTGGCAGGTTTCCGGTTAAAATGCTTCTTAGATGCCTATAAAGGGTATCATCAGATCCAGATGGCAAAGGAGGACGAGGAAAAGACAGCCTTCAACGCAAGTAAAGGTGTCTACTGTTACAGAAAGATGCCCTTCGGTTTGAAGAACGCAGGGGCCACTTACCAACGTCTCGTAGATAAAGCCTTCAACAAACAGATTGGCAGAAATCTAGAGGCCTACGTTGATGACATGGTTATCAAGAGCAAGACTGAGGAGGACCTACTGCTTGATGTACAGGAAACATTCGATCAACTCCGGGCGATTAACATGAAGCTGAACCCTAAGAAATGCTCCTTCGGGGTCGAAGAGGGACAATTCTTAGGACATTTGATCACTAAGCAGGGGATAAAGGCTAATCCCTCCAAGGTCAAAGATATTTCCGATCTCCAAGCCCCTAAGTGTCTAAAAGATGTGCAGAGCCTGAATGGGAAGCTGGCAGCCTTAAGTCGGTTTCTATCAAAAGGAGCTGACAGGTCCCTACCATTCTTCAAAATACTCAAAGGATGTACGGACAAGAAAACTTTCCAATGGAGCCAGGACGCTGAAGCGGCCTTTCAGAAGATGAAGGAATTCATCGAAATCCTTCCAACGCTCACAACCCCAATCAAAGGCGAAGTGTTGTTCATGTACTTGGCATCCTCAGCGGAGAGTGTTAGCGCAGTCCTTATGGCGGAACGAGACAAGCAGCAGATCCCCATTTACTTTGTTAGTAGGGTCCTACAAGGAGCAGAGATCAACTATCCAACCTTGGAGAAGTTAATACTCGCCTTAATTTACGCAGCAAGGAGACTTCGACGCTATTTCCAGGCCCATCCAGTTACAGTCTTAACCGATAAGCCACTAAAACAGATCTTGTCGAAACCTGAAAAATCTGGGAGGGTGGCTAAATGGGCTATTGAGCTTGGAGAACATGAAATAGAGTTCAAAGGACGAAACTTTATCAAAGGGCAAATTCTTGCAGACTTCTTGGCAGAAACACCTTCTGAGCCGGATGTAGAAAAGGAAGAGCCCAAAACTAACCTTTCTCAAGCACAGGCTGAATGGAAGCTTTATACAGACGTAGCATCCAGTTCCGACGGCTCCGGAGCAGGTCTAATGTTGGCCAGTCCTGAAGGGAAGGAGCATACATATGCTCTCCGGTTTGAGTTCGAAGCCACAAACAACAAAGCGGAATACGAAGCGCTGTTAGCAGGACTCCGATTAGCCAAAGATATGGAGGTCAAAGCTCTCGCTATTTTCGTAGACTCCCAATTGGTCGCAAACCAAGTGACAGGTTCCTACGAAGCAAGGCAGCCCGTCATCAAACAGTACTTGGAGAAAACGAAAGAGATGCTAGAAAACTTCGACTCCTACACCATCCAGCATGTCCGTAAGAACCAAAATAAAAAGGTAGATGCATTAAGCAAGCTAGCTTCAATGGCCTTCGCTCATCTCACTAAGGAAGTGCTCGCGGAGGTCCTTCCTGAAAGATCCATTGTTCTCAAAGAAGTTGCAGATGTGATTCACGAAGAAGGAGAGACATGGATGACTCCTATAAGGGAATATTTGATAAGTGGTCTTCTCCCTGAAGATCCCAAGCTTGCAAGGAAGGTTCGGGTTAAGTCCCCGCAATACCGGCTAATAGGGGAAACCCTATATAGGAGGTCATTTTTGTCACCTTGGTTACGATGTGTGGGTCCCAAGCAAGCTTCGAGCATCATCTCTGAAGTCCATGAAGGATCCTGCGGTCTTCATGCAGGACCCCGCTTAGTTGTCTCGAAGATAATGAAGTTGGGTTACTATCGGCCTTCGATGCACAGGGACGCAGCCGAAATCATTCTCAAGTGTGAAGCTTGTTAGATACACTCAAACGTTCCAAAAATGCCAAAGCAAGACATGACAAGTGTGACATCCGCATGGCCCTTCTCTCAGTGGGGCATTGATATTGTAGGACCTACGACCATAGCGCCCGGAGGAGTCAAGTTCTTGCTGGTAGCGATTGATTACTTCACTAAGTGGGTGGAAGCGAAACCCCTAGCCTCTGTAACAGGGAGACAGATTGAGAAGTTTGTGTGGGAGCACATTGTGTGCAGATTCGGAGTGCCCCACATCATCATATCTGACAACGGGAAGTAGTTTGCCGAAGGAGTCTTCTACGACTTCTGTCAAGGGCTCAACATAAAGCAATCCTGGACATCCGTCTATCACCCGCAAGGTAATGGACAAGTGGAAGTTACAAACAGAGACATCGTTAAAGGGATCGAGAAAAGGCTAGGGCGAACTCATCATGGATGGGTGGACGAGCTTCCTCAAGTCCTGTGGGCGCATAGGACGCATCCTAAGTCAAGCAACAGAGAAACTCCCTTCAGCCTAACATACGGAACATAAGCGGTCATCCCTTCGGAATTGGTTGTACACACGGAGCGTGTGGCAACGTATGATGCCTCCCAAAATGACGAAAGGATCAGGGAAAACCTTGATCTACTAGATAAAAAGAAGGGAAATAGCCTCCATCCGAGAAGCAATACACAAACACAAGATTGAAGGCTACTATAACAAAAGGGTCAGACCTTCCACTTTACAGCCTGGAGAATATGTGCTACGCCTCAACAGTGCAAGCAAAGCAGAGTATCAGGGAAAGCTGGGACCAACTTGGGAAGGACCCTACATGGTAGCTGAGGCCTACGGCAATGGAGCCTACAAACTGGCCACTCTTCTCGGAGAACTCATCGACAGGACATGGAATGGTACGAACCTTCGAAAGTTCTATGTTTAAGAAGTACTTTAACTTTTTTCTTGTAATTAAAAGCTTCTCAAAGGAAAGCACACATTATTGGTAGTTGTCTTAGTTTCCATTTCAAAAATGATGTAATCCTCTCTACCAATTCAATGATAAATAAGACATTTCCCACAAATCTCTTGCTTCGTTTCTTAAACACAAAGATTTGTTCAGCCAAGTCGTTAATGAGTTTCAATGTCGAATGGCTTGGGGTGTAACACACACCTTATCATTTAAAGCCAACTTAAACATTCACATTAACTCTCCTAGTAGTTTTTGGCGCTTGTAGAAAATTTACTTTTTTACAAAGCCATGCTATGTAAAGGATTTGAGATAGAGTGGCTCGCGACCCTCTGTCAATGGCCAAGTTGGTCATTATATTCTTGGTGTTGCAATTTACACACAATGAGGTTGTTTAACCTTAGGTTGTAAAATTTAAGCGTCATAAAAATGGCGTACGAGAAGTTAACAAAACAAACATAACCTAAGTGTGTAGAGGTATGTACTCTACACCATCGCATTCAAAATATGGGCTGCTGCCCTTATACCTGCATAAGGAGCCTAGGATCCAGTCAAATTGTTCTTGGCCCATGGCCACACATCACAAGCATTTAAATTGTTTGGAGAACAAGACACACATTGTCACATAAAGTAAATTGTCTTAAGGGTACATCCCACCCTTTGGAACCAAATTACTGCTAACAGAGCAGCCTTCATTCTTGTTTCTTCGGAGATGGAATGGAGGAGGGTTGCACTGAGACCGGCTTAGTAGACATGGTCTTCTTGGTTAGAGTGGTAGGCTTCAGCTTCCGAGGTTTCTTGGAAAGGAGGTCTTCAAGGGGTGCCATTGGATCTTTGGTTGCCTCAGTAAGGAAGGAGTACTCTGCAGTTGCAAATGCATTTCCTGCCTCATCGTATTCAGCCTTCGAAGTGGGACGGTAGCATTCAATCTTGGAGAGGTCCACGGGCTTACCTGTTTGGGCAGCCTCCTCCAGCGCTAAGCATCGTCCATGAAATAGGGCTGATTTGATGACCTTCCACATCTGAGCTCCCAATTCGTCACTGTGATAGAGCTCCATGGCTATATAAGGGACCACCTTTGAAACAACTTCTGCACGATCTTTCTGCAGCATCTTATACCTCATCTGCATGCCATCGATCTCCTCCCTCAACTTTATCTCTACCTCTCCAAGCCTAACCTTCTCATTTTCCAACCCAGCACATTTAGCCTCGAGAGCAGCATTCTGACCTGTGAGAGTAATAACCTTGGCTTCTTCCAGCTTAAGATTGCCACGTTCCACGGTCAACTGAGCTATCTTTTCTCGAAGGTCCTGGACGACGGGGTTCTTCTCAACGTTCCCCTCAATTTCGTCACACTTCGCTTCCAGCTTGGCCACGGTTCTGAGCAACTCCCTGGTCTTGGCATTCAAGTGGTTATCCATCACTGCCTGGCTCGTAACCCCATTATCATGCATGTCATAGAACTTTTCAATAGACATGTTCTCTAGCATACTCTTCCACTGTGGAGGGGTCACATGGTCAACAATTCGATGACAGGCTAAGGAATTTGGAAGCTCCTTCGTCTCTGGAAGACTTGCGAGTAACACAATGTATACAGGTTAGCATAATAATTAAATTTATAACTTAACAATGTCTCATAAGACAAAAATACTTACCATGAACCTCAACGGATTCATCGGGTAATTCAAAGGCAGACTTGACAAACTTTCTGCCCTCGGTACTCTTCTGCTTCACAACTCTACTCCCAGAGGTAGGCAGGGGATTCTTCCTTTGGTCGGTGGATTTCACAGCCTTGACGGCTGTTCCCTTCCTACTCTTCAACCTGTCTGCTATTCCTGTTGAACCAAAGACAGGGACATCCTCATCCGCAGGATCGTCCGAATCAGCAACATTTTCCACCAGTTGGGATGGACCCTCCAACGCAAGTTGCGGGGATGCTGATGCAATGGGTTCTGGCTTGAGAATATCTACCTCGTTGTTATTCACAGATGTTGAAGGAGAGCCGACACCATAAGACTCTTCAGCCTTCTCCGCAGGCATGAAACTTAACTCCTCATCCAAGTCTTTGTACATAAAGTTTCTGAACGACATATCTGCAAAATAGAAACAAAAACAAATAAATATCAGTGCTACATTGGTCCTACTTAAATAAGAGTAGATAAACATACTTTGTCCTTGGTATATGATCACAGGCTTCTTGGGAGACCCCTCCCAACTCTGAGCAATCCCAGCCATATATAAGATGGCTTCAGGGAACACTTGCACATCCACAGGATATTTGACCAAACGCTGATAACAGGAATCCTCTCGCACCTCGTAGGGCAGGGGGTCATTATATCGTTTAGCATTAAACCTATTCTCCTTATTCAGCAGCTCTGAATATTTGGAGGGAACAATAGTGTCTTGCACGTAGAAAAAGCTACCTTTCCAACCTGTTATGTTTGAATACACCTTCCCAAACATGTTGGGTACATCTACCTCAGGTCTTTTTGCTAATGTCAACCAATTGCCCCCAGGGTACAGGTTCAAAAATCCTCTTAAAACAGTCAATGTTGGTTCATAGCCATATGCTTTGCACATCACTATGAATGTGGTCAGCTTGGCAAAACCAAAGGGATTAAACCTAGAGATATGAACTTTGTAGTATTGCATAAATTCTAAAATCAGTGGATGTAACGGAATCCTAAGGTTTGAGTGACTAAATGCATGTGTATACAACCCTACGAAACCTGGAGGAGCATCAAAGATACCCTGAGAAGGTTTGGGTAACATCACTTTGTGTTCTAGTGGGATGGGATAATCGGCTAAATGATCATATAAATCTTTTGCAGATAATGTACACTTCTGCTGTTTTATAATAAACTTGGAATCCATGTTCCTATTTTTTTTTTAAAAATTTACAAGAGGAGACTGGTGTTTACCTTGGTTTTCGAAGATGGTGTGCGCTTGAAAGTTTACTACGTGTAAATGAAGACGGAGAGAGTAAAAGTGTTTTAGGGTTTCATCAAATCCCCCTTAAACACCCCTTTTTTACCGTCTTCAAATCCATACACGTGTCCATCTTAATTACTCTTATCCAAGACAAACAGTTTTTTAAAATTTAAATAAAGACTTTTGGTCTCCGGGTAATATGGGAATAAGTGACCACTGTAGCGGGCAGCTGGACGTTTTAATTAGCATTTAATGCGCTTGGTTAGTTGCGTAGTTATCTCCAAACTAGTATGTTTAGCAGCAGGATGGTGTTTTTTCGAAGCATGAAATCGAAAGCAATGCCTCCTCGCTCATATGCATCACTTTCGACTGGGGGGCTTGATGATGTACCCTCCGAGTAGTTCGAAGGACACTCCTCCGAGACGTGTCGAAGCCCTTCACTACGAAGGCCCAAGTTAGGATTCTGAAATATCCATAGGCGTCAAACCATTCGTTGGCACGAAGGTTACCTAAGGGGAATTCGCCATTCGAAGCCCTAAGCCCTTCGGGGTAAGGCTGACGAAGGAACAATGGATAAGGAAACCTCCTGACTTGGTCAAACCCATGATCTCCCTCTCTCTCTTGGCTTCCCCGTCAAGTTTGAGAACGTGGGTCACTAAACCCTGGCGGTTACCCAGAATCATGGGACGCCCCCATGATCTCCGAAAATCATGCAAGAGTGCCTCCAACCGTATTTCTTCCACTATAAATAGGTTGGACGGGCGAAGGATTATGAGATGCTCATTTCACACTCATCTCTTTACTTATACACACTTACATAACCATAACTCATACTTACTCTCACGCCAGAGGTGGTTCGCAGGGTCCAACCCCTGCGCAATCACTTAACGTAGTGTTTTATATTTCTTATTCTCAGGTTACAGGCAAGTCTTGGCTGGAACATACACCCCTCATTACTTTGATTCTCATCGAAGCCTGGTAGTGCAATCTTTTGCACAATCAGTTATCAACTCACCATATTCTTTATGATTAAGAGTTGGCTAGTCCATAGCAAACGGCTCATGGTAAAGACATATCAAATCCGTTGATAGCTGGTAGTTTGCTAAAAACTATGATAAAGAGCAGTCCAATTTTCATATGTTTTTCTTTACCACTGCTCTTTGATTTTTTTTTTTTGTGAAAAGTTACCAATGCTAGTTCACAGTTTCCACTGACAGTGTTATATATACCACTGTTGTTCTAGCCGTTACAACTGTTGTGTCAGTAACAAAATTTTTACTAGCCGTTGAGCGTTAATTCCTTTCCATATATATATATATAGGGTAAATTTTTAGAAGATTATCTACTTTCTATATTGCTATTTATCCTCTAAAGATAAATCTTTTCCTTAGATAATCTTTCTTGCGCAAAACTCTTAAACCCTACCACTATATATCTTTCTCTCTCAATTGGTGAGTTATTTATTCAATTCTTACTGACATAATATATTTTTCATCAAAAGATTTAATGGCACCAATCACCTTTGCAGATGAGCACAACCAAGTGGCCTATTTGGAAAAGTCAAACGACAAGAGTGGCCCTGTTTTTCATCAGATTGTGGACTTTCTAAACACTACCCATATAAGGTATGCTTTACTTCTTAATCCCACAATCTGTATCTCTCCAATCAAATAGTTTTGTACTTCTCTTCAGTCCATAACCATTGAAAATAGAGATACACATGAAACAGTGGATGCTCTTAGAGCCACTGTGGACGGGGTAACTATTGATGTTACTGAGGCATCCTTGAGAAGAATTCTTCAATTGGATTATCTCAATGGTATCATCACATTACCTATTCCAGAAATTCATACACATCTTTCATCCATGGGGTATGATACCACTGACAAAAAGGCTACTTTCAAAAAGAGTGGTTTCTGTCCTTATTGGAGATTTTTGATACATACTCTTTTACATTATCTTAGTCCTAAGAAAACATCTTATGAACAATTCAGTTCAACAATGGCTTACCCTTTGGTTTGTCTAGCCACTGATAAGATTTTTAATTGGTCAAACTATATTTTTACAAGTATAAAAGGCAATGTAAAGAGTTCAACAAAATTTTTGATGTATCCAAGGTTTGTGCAAGTAGTGTTAAATGAATTTCAACTGCAACCCCATACAAGAGTTTATAAAAGCCGTTGCCTTAAGCCTAAAGTTTTTCAAAACATGAACAAAGATGGCAATAGGATTATTACACCTCTTTTTCCTCAAATGCTTGCAAAGATTTCACATGTACAAAACTCTCCCATAATCACTGTTCCAAACATTGATTACAATCCACCAGTTTCTCACACCTATGAGAGGAGGCACAAACAGCCAACTTCTCCCATTACAACACAACATGTCCTTGATCCTTTTGGTTTAGGAACAAGCAGTGGTGATTCCAGGCTTCAACCTAGTCCAACTAGGGAGGAACCTGAGCCAATGTCCTATGATTTACCTCTCCCAACAGGTCACACAGTTGGAAGTGTTGAGGGCAGTGGGCAACAAATGGAATTGATGGAACTATGTACCAAATTAACAAAGCAGGTTGAATCTCTGGAAAAAGACTTGGCACAACTTAAGGAGCAACATGCCAAGGATGTTACACATTTGAAAGAAGAGATTCGGACCTTGAAGGAAGAGTTGCAGGGGTTGAAAAAAAGAAAAACTGCAAAGATTGTGATATCATTTCCATCCTCACCTATTGATGGTGATTCAGACGATTTCAATAAAGATTTGGAAAATCTCCCAAATAGGGGAGGAAAACAGATGTTGAAACCAAGGGGAGGAGAATTGATTTTGGAGATGAAGGTGTTATTGAGGAAGCTGATACTCAAGAAGTTCCTCAACAACAACTAGAGCAAGAAATTTTCAGTACTGCAACCACTGATTTCATTCCTACTGTAGAAGAAGTTACCACTGCTGATCAAGCTATTACCACTGCAGAGGAAGAAATCAAGAAGAAGAAAGGAAAAGAAGTTATGAAGAGCAAAGAGCAAACAAGAAGGAAGATTTCAAAGAAAGAACAAGCTCAAATTCAGAAAAGACTGGAGGAGATAGAGATTGCAGACTTCATGGAGGCTAAAAGGCTGGGCAGAATGGATATCACTGATCCAATAGATGTAAATCCAGTTTCCACTGTTCCACCTACAATATTCAGAGAAAAGACTCTAGAGTTCAGCTATGTACCTACTGAAGAAGAGATTGAGTTCTTGATTACTAATGATCCAATAGTCAAGAAGAAGGCAATTGACCTAGTTGCAGATAAGTCTTTAACTGAAGAACAAAGAACAGCACAGTTAAAGGATTTCATTCAGATGAAGAATAATCAAGCACTTCAAGATGTAATTGCTTCAGTCAAGAAGGGTCAAAAGAAACCAAGACAACCAACCAAGGCACAGGTGATTTTAATGATGAAAGATTATTGTTGTAGTGTTGGTGGCTGGAAAAGACATCAGTTCAAAGGAATGCCTGATGATAAAGTTGAAGGTATCTACTACAGAGTTAAAAGGCAAGACCAAGATTTTATTCCAATGAACTCTGAAGAAGAAGAAAGAAGGTATCCTAATCTAAAGAGAAAGGCCAAAGATAGTGAACCTCAGACATTTAAGAAGACAAAATTTGCTGAAGAACAAGAAGTTCAAACTGAGAAATTCACTGAAGAACAGATGACTGGAATGATATTGATTGAAGAAGAAGATTTTTATCCTGACCTACTGCAAGTCAGACATCCTATTGTTGATTGGGAAGTTCACATTAATAGAAATTTTGCTTCAACATGGAAGATTACAAGGTTAGGTGGTGAAACTTCATCATTCATTCAATTTGAAGAACTCATCAAAGCATGTGACAGACATGATCTGGATACACTGTGGAGATTAGTTCAAGAAAGGTTTGATGCTGACAAGATTAAAGATATGAAGGAAATGCAGTTATGGGTTAATCTAAGAAGGCTCTATGAACCAGATACTAATGATGATTTTTGGAAATTCTCATGTTCATGTCCTGGTACTAAATGGTTTTACTATGACTCATGTGAAGTTTATCATGTTTCTACATCAGATGGAGTGGATGCATTCATGTTTGCTGAGAAAGAATACCCGCTCAGAGCTGGAACTCTCAATGTGATGTTGTGTACAACAATAAGAGTTCATGAAGATAATGAGAAGGTCATAGCATTGTTACTTAGGCTTAAAGATCAATGTTCAAGAGCTATTCAGGAATTAAGAAGAAAGTGAAGTGTTTGAAAGAATTCCCCAAATTCTTACAGAAGATGCAGATTGAAGAAACTTATTGATTTACAGAGAAATCATAAGTTTATGGGAGGATTGTTGGGAATAAATCTAACAGTTACCACTGATACGCTTGTGGTTAACACTGCTAAAGATTACACTAGCATTGGAAACTCATTACCACTGCCAGTATATTATTATCACTGCTATTAGGATAATTGTTATGTATCCGTGTATTTATAAGTATAGAAACGATCTTGTGTATATTCTATATTGTTAGGATTATACTTATCTTGTAAAGGACTCCTTGTGCTATAAAAGGAGATCCTAGGTCATTGTTTAGAGAACGAAATATTCACGTAAGCTTCAAGGTGTAACCCTAGTGATAAGCAAGATCACTCGTATTATTTCTTAATAATATTGGAGCTTTGTGTTAAACAGTTCACTTACATTACATCATACAATCCATCTTCTAAGTATTACTAAGTATATTCCGTGTGCTTATTAATATAATTCAAAGTATCACTAACACAAGGTGTGTGTTTAGATCCATCACTTAGGATAGTCATGGAGTTATAAGGTGACTAAGGTTAGGAATAGCCGTCCTATGATCTGCCAGAACCGGAGGGATCTACCCAAGGACACCACCAATAGTTAGAATTTAGAAATCCTCAGGTATGATTATAAAAAGGAGAAAATGAGAATCGGAGAAAGAAGGAGTTGAAGAATTAAAGAGCAAAGTAAAGAAAAGGGTGAAAGAAATAGCTCTCCAAATTATTCAACTTAGGGCAGACACCGGGTTCAATACATATGCTACTAGTTGTCACTTGATGACACCGGTATTGAAGATTAAAGTCGTCATGGACCCAGTGATGCATGCACTAAACCTTCTTAGCCACTCAAGTTTCTTTCAACAGAAGCTTGTTTCATTCTCACAGGGAACCCTATGTAAACTATCGGCTTTCTATTAGAGATTGCTGGTATTAAAGAAGGAGACCCTCTCCCTAGTCTCCGCTCAGGAAAACCAAAGCACACTATTGAGTCTAGAGCCATGAGATTTATCAAAAGATCTCTTAGGAACACTTGACATTTCATCACTTGTCGTTCAACAATAAGGACATAAGTGATACATTATCAAGTCCTTCACAGATCTTAGCAATCTGTCGAGAACATTTATGAGGGGTTCACAATTGTGATCCTCAGTGATTGAATGGAAACTCCTGCCAGAGTCAACATCAAACAGCCCTGACAGCAGGTCACTTTGGTAACTCCTTGTGGGTTATGCTTAGTGTTGTCTCAAATGGTCTATAGTCGTGGGGTGATGCTTCGGTGTACCTCAGCGACTCACCTGAACTGTAGGTGTACTTCGGTACATCGTGTTATCCTACTTGAGGGACTCCAGTTCACGAACAACCTTTGCTAGAATTAGAGATGTGTTTTCACACTATGCTGTTAACACACTCGAAGTTCGAACTTGTAAGTGCTGGAAATCCCGCTAAGGAGATTCCTTCAAGAATCGAGTCCTGATGATGTGGGTCATTACTTGAACTTGTTCAATGTAATGCCAACTGTCCCTTATGGGATTCGGACGGTTGATTCGCCCGACCAAGGTGAATGGAATCAAGACATTCATCAGAAGAACAATCGTAGTGGTTAATTCTTTAAGAAACAACCATAGTGATCGATTGGTGTTTATCACTAACCAATTCTTATGTTTTCTTCTTATGGATGCTCCTGGGAGATGATCGTGCAGATTCTTCACATGCTCATACCAACTACAACAAAAATTGAAGTTCTCTCGAAAGGCAACACAAAAGTCAGAATGATTCTTGTCAAAGCCAAAGAATCTACAAAGTTTTAAAGACTAAAGATAACTACATCAATCCTGAAATCCAACGTCAAAGAGCGTGTGAGCATGTTGGAGAAGGACGTGGAGTCACCTAAGCAACGAAGCGGACCTGATGCAGATTACAACAACATAACATCACTATATCCACACCAAAACAAAGAACAAAGATAAATGAAGACGTCAAAGCTGAAAACTTCAAGAAAAACAAGATCCTCACTCTGGGGAGATTGTTGGAATCAAGACACTTCTTCTCACAAGAAAGAAGAATGTCAGAAGACGTCAAAGCAACTATTACATATTCACCAACAACTATTTAAGAATACTAAAGTCAATAATTACAAAAACTTAGGGGGAGATTGTTGGAATCACTCCTAAACTATATTTCAAGTGTTAGTAATCAATATGTAATAGGTTGCTTAATTAGGCTTTTATGTTTGTATTAATGGCAAGGCTTATGTAAAAAGCCCATAAGCCTTGGCCCATGTCCAATAAGGAAGGAAGGGGACTTGTAGTGTTGCCCTAGTCCCTTCCCCTATAAATACCTTTGTAAACCTTCATTTGAAGGTTGGTTGTTCAATTTGCTCTCATTCCTACGCATAACCTTTGTTTACTATCCTAACGTGTGTGTGTATTGTGTGCAACCGGTCTATCTCATCTTATTTCTTACATATTGATGCTTGTGTTCTATTATGGTGACCTAACAGATCTAGTAAAAGATCTACCTAAATTAAAATATGAACATCACTTTTGTGATGCTTGTAACATAGGAAAACAAGTCCATTCTAGTCACAAAGCTAAAAACATGGTGTCTACAACTAAGTGTCTAGAGTTACTACACATGGATTTATTTGGTCCATCCGTTATCCAAAGTTATGGAGGCAACTACTACACTTTGGTTAGAGTGGATGATTATTCTAGGTATACATGGACTAAATTCTTAAAGAACAAAACCAAAACGTTCGATTACTTTGAAATAATTAAGTAAGAAAATACAAAGACAATTATGAAATCCTATAGTGTCTATTAGAATCATGGTAGGGAATTCGATAATGAAGTTCAATTTGGAGCCTTTTGTGACGCTAATGGTATTACTCACAACTTCTCGGCTCCTCGCACTCCACAATCAAATGGGGTAGTTGAAAGAAAGAATAGAACCCTACAAGAAATGAGTCGCACAATGCTAAATGAACAATCCATACCTCAAAAGTTTTGGTGCAATGTCGTTGATACTTCAACGTACATACTTAATCGAGTCTTAATTGCACCAATTTTAGGTAAAACTCCATACGAGTTACTTAGAGGCAAAAATCCTATGTTAGATCACTTTAGAGTCTTTGGTAGCAAATGTTTTCTTCTTAACACTAAAGATTACCTCACAAAATTTGATCCTAAATCAACCGAAGGTATCTTTTTAGGTTATTCTCCTAATAGCAAAGCTTATGTCATATTAAATAAAGAAACAATGAAGGTAGAAGAGTCATTAAATGTAAAATTTGATGAAAGTCCACCCAAACCCACTCCACCTCTTGTCGATGACGAGATTGTCGAAAGTGAAGCTATTGTAATAAAGAAAAAGATAAATGAAGAAGAAGAACCTTTAAATAATGAAATCATAAATATTAAATAGTCCAAAGATCACCCCGTAGATAAGGTCATAGGAAAGTTAAACGAAAGAACCTTAAGGTCTCAAGTCCAAAACCAAAGTAGCCTATTTTGTTTTGTCTCAACCATAGAACCTAAGAATACACAAGAAGCCATAAAAGATGAAAGTTGGGTAATGGCTATGCAAGAAGAGTTAAATCAATTTGTTTCTAACGATGTTTGGACACTTGTCCCTCCACCTAGTAATCAAACCATAATAGGAACCAAATGGGTATATAAAAACAAGTTAGATGCAAATGGTGTATTGTCTAGAAACAAAGCTAGACTCATTGCCCAAGGGTATAATCAACAAGAAGGAATAGACTTTGATGAGACCTATGCCCCCGTGGCTAGATTAGAGTCTATAAGAATACTTCTTGCTTATGCATGTGATAATGATCTTAAGCTTTATCAAATGGATGTCAAAAGTTCTTTTCTAAATGGTTTTATTAATGAAGAAGTATATGTAGCTCAACCTTCGGGCTTCATCGATTTTGAAAAGCCTAAACATGTGTATAAACTAAAGAAAGCCATTTACGGTCTTAAACAAGCTCCAAAAGCTTGGTATGATAGACTCAAGTCATTCTTAATCAAACACAACTACACCATGGGGTTAGTTGACAACACACTTTTTACTAAGAAAAAAGAGTCACATATAATCATTGTTCAAATATATGTAGATGATATTATATTCGGATCTACTTGTCAAGACATGTGTGATGATTTCCCTAAAATCATGCATTACGAGTTCGAGATGAGTATGATGGGAGAACTTAGTTTCTTTCTTGGTCTACAAATCAAACAAGTAGAAGATGGTATCTTTTTTAATCAATCTAAATACATAAAGGATATGTTAAAGAAATTCGGTTTAGAAGAGTCAAAACCCATTAGGAAACCAATGTCATCCGACACTAAACTCACAAAAGATGAAGACGGCGAATCCGTTGATAACACAAAATATCGTGGCATGATTGGTAGTCTTCTCTACCTCACGGCTAGTCGGCCGAATATCATGTTTAGTGTTTGTCTATGTGCTAGGTTTCAAGAAGATCCTAAAACATCACATCTAGAAGCCTTCAAAAGGATATTTAGATATATTAAGGGTACGACTCAATTAGGATTATGGTATCCTAAGGGTACGGGGGTAGAAACAATTGTATATGCAAATTCTGATCATGCAGGTGATTGTGTTGACCGAAAAAGTACAAGTGGGGTATGTACTTTTATGGGATGTTGTTTAACATCTTGGTTCTCAAAGAAACAAACGTCATTAGCAATATCAACAACCGAAGCCGAATATGTCTCCGCCGGCAAAGCATGCCAACAAGCACTATGGATGAAACAAGCGTTAGTTGACTACGACATTCATCTAAGTGACATAGTCATTCTATGTGACAACAAAGGTGCCATCGATTTAAGCAAGAATCCAGTATTGCATTCTCGCACAAAGCACATAGAGATTCGTCATCACTTCTTAAGAGACAATGTTCAAAAGGGGAACATATCTATTGAGAAGGTAGCGTCCGAAGACAACATAGCTGATGTCCTCACCAAACCGTTGAAGCGGGAACAATTCAACCTACTTCGTCTTGGTCTTGGTCTCATGGAACAATCATCGTAACTTATTTGACTCTACAAGGTATGTAAACACTAGCCTTCTTCTTTATGAGTCTAGGATCTTTCTTTTTAGGAGTCGAGATAACCGCAACTCCAAATGGTTTGCATATAGGCACACACTAGGCACAAATGTTTCCAAAAGGAAAATTTTGAGCTGCCTGTATCACCAGTACCACGGACCCCATCCTTAATGTTGGACGGATCCCTCAAGGAAGGATCCGTGGGATCCGTGAGACAGAAGCTAGTTTTATCTTCTATTTTTCTCACTTTGGATGAAAACTTCAATATTTTTCATCATTTATTTTTATTTCTTTTGGAGTATGTTCTTTAATGCTTGTGTTCTCATGATCACATGCCTTAAATTCATATCTAATCATTATATTTTAATCCACATTTTGGGTCAAGCATTCATTACAATGCATTATTTCTATATAAGTAGGATTCCCAAAATGCTTGCATATTCATCTCAACTTCACAAACAAACACCACCATGTCATCCAGAAGATCTTCCAACTTAGATGAATCACCTAGTGAAAAAAAATCCCTTTCAAGAAATCCAAAATTTTGTCCTCCCACCTTCCAAAATACCACAATCAAAATCTAAAAAAACTGCACGGATTAGCATCCAGCCTTGCTGTTTAGCAAAACCATCATTGAATGGTTCATCACCAACCACTATTCACCATAAGATGCTTCCATTATAGCACCTCCTTCATCACCAACAAGTACACCAACTTCATCACCCATCAACTCACCACCTAAGGTCACTCTTTTGGAACTCCTTAAGACTCCAACAAGATCTCAACAACCAAAACAAAAAGAAATAGTCTTTTTAACACCTCCCACTTCTCCAAACATAATTTTCAAAGTCCTTGAAACCTCACCACCATTAGCTCCCATTTTGTTACAAGAACATCTAGGTTCTTTTGCACCACCACTTCTAAACATTCCAGACTTTGATCCGTATTTTCCAACTTTTCCACCACAACTTCCGCATCTCACAAATCAAAATAACCTGGAAAACTTCCGCACTTATCACCCACATCACCTACATTGTGAACATTGCCAATCCACTAGGGATTTTCCAATAGAAATTAGGGAAGAAATGCGAGTCATACTTAACCTCATTCTTGATCGCATCCACACCATTAGACATCCAAACCTCCATCCATAACCTTATGCAAGCATGGAAGGAATCATTATTACTATTTTTATTTTTAATACTTTTCTTTTGAGTCATTTTTAAGAACAAGTCTTGTTCTTACTTTTTCATGCTTGTATGTGGCATAAATACCACTATATTTTGTTGTTTTATTACAAGGCCTTGTTTACATACCTTGGCTCCCAATCTTGATTCTCGTCGATCACAAGATTATTTATGCATGTTACTACTAACCCTTTCTTTGTAGGATTTTTTATTTTTCTCACTTGACGCCCCAATCTAGGGGTAGCTACCGTCAAGGGGGAGTAAGCGATACGTGGACTATTTTTCCACATTTTATTTCTTTGTTGGGTTAACTTTTTGTTTCGACAAAAAGGGGGAGAAGAAGTAAAACTTAGGCTTTCAAAACATACATCTAATCTTAAGTTTTACTCATCATAACATTATGTTTTGTCATCAACAAAAATGGGGAGATTGTTAATACAAATAAACCGTAAAAACGTTGATTAATATTTAGCGATCTCTTTGTATTTTGTTGATAACAAATATAATGTTATCATAAGTAAAATTATAAGGATACATGTTATTTTTGTAAAGCATTTACATATAGTCATTTAATACAAATTATTATAATAAATCATTTGTTGTAATAATCTATTAGGATGGGTAAAAATCACAACCCATGGAGCATATCCATAACCCATGTATTGACCCATATCTATTTGACTAGATGCATTGCATCTATTAGATACATTATATCTAATGAAATACCCATGGACCAACCCATAACCCATGACCCATGACCCATAACCAAAAACCCCATGGGCAAAGAGGAGCATCCCACGGATCCCTGGCTTTACACTAGACGGATCCCTTAAGGGAGGGATCCATGGAATCCGTGGAACAGAGGCAAGATTTTGCCTATAAATAGAGAGCCATTTCTTCATTCTTACTCACCCCTCTTCTTACTAACTCTCTCATATACTCTTACTCTCTTCTAACAAAAGATCACTTGATCTAGAGAGTTGTTCTTCTTTCTTCTATTGTGATTCTCATATAGGTCCTTCTCTAAGGCGAGATCATGAGCTTACTACAAGTCATCCAAGCAAGGGATCCTTGATTGATTTGTTCCTCCACAAGATTTCTGTAGTGAAGATCTTGTATTTGTTATTTCACATATTTGTTGTGTAATAGTCGTGCTGGTTTGGTCATCCGTGTTACGGACTCGGTATTTAGCTTTGTACCGGAAAAAGGTGTAAGCAACGTTGTGAAGGCTTCTCCGCCAAGTTGAAGGAGTTTGTTGACATAGTGCTTGAACTCTCGAGTAGGTGACTCGGGGAGTGAAGTAGGGCAAGGAAGGTGTTCTTGTAGCCGAACCACTATAAATCGGTTGTGTCATTTCTATCCCTTACTTTACTTTATTTACTTGCGTTACTATTATATCTATACTTTCTCTTCATCCATACGATTTCACATAATATCGAATCCAAAATTTTTGAAACTAACTTAAAATCGGCAAAACTATTCAACCCCCCCTTCTAGTTTTCCACAAGTTGGTTCAAAGCCGTAAGCTTTACACATAATGATGTATGTGGTAAGTTTAGCTAAGCCAAATGGGTTAAATCGAGAGATATGTACTTCATATTACTTCATTGATTGTATAATAAATTGCACTACCAGGCTTCAATGGTGATCGAAGGTATGAGGGGTGTATGTTCCAGCCAAGATTGTCTTTCACCTGAGAATAAGAAATACGAAGTTAAGTGATTATGCAGGGGTTGGACCCTGCGAACCACCTTCGACGTGAGAGTAAGTATGAGTTATGGTTGTTTAAGTGTGTGTAAGTAAAGATATGAGTGTTGAGTGAGCTTACCATAATTCTCTGCCTGTCCAACCTATTTATAGTGGAAGAAATAAGGTTGAGGGCACCTCTACGCAAATGTCAGAGAACATGGGGGTGTCCCATGTTTGTGGGTAACCGCTAGGGCTTAGTGACCTATGTTCTCAAACTTTGCGGGAAATCCAGGAAAGAGAGGGAGATCGTGGGTTTGACCAAGTCAGGGAGTTCTCCTATTCGTTACTCCTTCGTCAACCATACCCCGAAGGGCTTAAGGCTTCGAATGGCGAATTCCCCGTAGGTAACCTTCGTGTGTACGAATGGTTTGACGCCCACGAATATTCAGTAGACCTAACTTGGGTCTTCTTATAGAAGGGCTTCGACACATCTCGAAGGGGTGTCCGTTGAGCTGTTCAGAGGGTACATCATCAAGCCCCAGTCGAAAGTGATGCATATGATCTAGGAGGTATTGCTTTCGACTTCATCCTGCAAAAAAAATTAATCGTTCGTTGCCAAACTTACCGTAAACAGGATAATTATGATTTAACCCGCGCATTTAATGCTAACTAAACCTTTCAGCTACTCGCTACAGTGATTCCATATCCCAAGTTACTCGTTTGACCAAAACAATTATTTAAAATTTAAAACCCGTTTGAAATCCGGATAAGGGTTAATCCATAGGACACGTGTTCGGTTGAAAAGGGATAGAAAAGGAGTATTTAAGGGGAGGTAGATGAAACCCTAAGATACTTTACCCTCTTCATACACCTTTTACATGCAGTAATCCTCTGATTGTCACCGGCTCCAAATCAAAAGGTAAAGTCTTCCTCTTATTTTCTCATAGCCTAGAATAATCATGGATTCAAAATTCATAATTAAACAACAAAAATGTACTTTAACCGCTAAAGAGCTGCATGATCATGTTGTTGATTACCCAATTCCTCAGGAGTTTAAGGTTATGTTACCCAAATCAAACCAAGGTATTTTCGATGCCCCAGAAGGCTTCGTAGGGCTATATACTCATTCCTTTAGCCATTCAAACCTTAAGATTCCTATCCACCCTCTTATCTTAGAGCTACTATAGTATTACGAAGTGCATATCTCTAGATTTAACCCCTTTGGTTTAGCTAAACTCACCACATTCATAGTTATGTGTAAGGCTTATGGCTATGAACCAATGCTTAAGGTTTTAAGAGGATTTTTGAACCTGTACATTGGTTGACTTTGGCAAAAAGGCCTGAAGGAGATGTGCCTACTCTTGTTTCGAGGGTTTACACCAACATAAAAGATTGGAAAGGCAGTTTCTTCTATGTACAAAACACCATTATCCTACCCAACTATCCAGCATTGCTGAATAAGGAGTTTATGTTTGATGCAAAACGTTTTAACGAGGTTCGAAGGAATCCGTGTTATCAGCGCTTGGCTAGGTATCCTGCGGATGTTCAAGCTTTCCCTGAGCCAATCTTGTACATGGCTGGGATTGCACACAGCTGGGAGGGGTCTCCCAACAAGCCTATTATCATTTATCATGGACAAAGTATGTGCTTCCACTTCTATTTAAGTAGGACCAATGTAGCGCTGATATTTATCTTTTATTTTTCCTTTTTTGCAGAAATGGCGTTTAGGAACTTCATGCATCAAGACTTTGATGAAGACTTAAGCTTTATGCCTGCGGAAAAAGCTGAAGAGTCCTATGGTGTTGGTTCACCTTCCACATTTGTCAATAACAACGACGTAGAAACTCCCAGACCAGAGCCTGTTGCCTCAGCACCCCCACAAGCATTGCTGGAGGGTCCCTCCCAATTGGTTGAGAACGTGGCAGATTCGGACGATCCTACGGATGAGGAAGTTTGAATCACAGGCTCCACTGGTATAGCTGACAGGTTGAAGAGTAGGAAGGGAACAGCTGGTAAAGCCATCAAGTCTGCGACCAAGAGAAAGACTCCTCTCCCAGCATCTGGATCCAGGGCCGTGCGACAGAAGAATGTCGAAGGCAAGAAGGTTGTGAAATCTGCCTTTGAATTACCGGATGATGCTGAGGAGATGCATGGTAAGCATTTCCCCTTTTAAATTATATAAAATGCTAATTGTAATGACTAACTTTGCCCTTATGTATTGTATTGGTCGCAGGCCTTCCTGATATGAAGGAGCTTCCAAATGCCTTGGCCTGCCACCGAATTGTGGATCATGTCACCCCTCCCCAGTGGAAAGGATTGCTGGACAATATCTCCATCGAAGGGGTTTACGATCTGCACGATAAAAGTGTTGCAAGGCAGGCTGTGTTGGACAACCATTTGAATGGTCGGACCAGGGAGTTACTTCGGTGAGTTACAAAGGCAAGGCAAGAGATGGATGTTATGCTAGAGAGGGAGAAGCACAGAGATCAAGAGTATGCCAAGCTGGAGGCCAAGTGTGAAGAAATTGAGAAGGATATCGAGAAGAATCCACTCATCCAAGACTATGAAGATCGTTGTAAGCTCTTAGACTAGGTCTAATATTATATCTAGGAACACATAATAATGAAAGCGGAATATTCAAACATAGAATCAACATTATTATGAACAAGGTTTTTTATTATCATAAACTAACTAACTATAATAAAGATCAAAGACTTGATCTTACACTAACTAACTAAACCCTAGGCGTTTTCCCAATCCCTACACCTAGGTTCCCACACACACACACACCTTTGGTGTTTACATCTTGTACGTACAATAAAACTAATGACCCTATGTCTCTTTATATACTAAAGACATCTAGGGCTTACAAGAGGAATCATAATACAATTATAAAACTAAATATTCTTTTAAGCATATCTTCTAGAATCTTTCAAATCCTCCATCTTTGTGTAGTTTCCCTTCTTGTCACTTTTATTCCTTCATGTTTAATTCTTCTTGTTTTGTATCATCAAATCTATAATAGACCCAACAATCTTTCCCCTTTTGATGGTAACAAAACAACCACGAATCTTGTACGAACTTCCCTAGACGAAGTAGCAGAAGTTGAGATCAAGGATCTCACCATGAATAAAACAATCTTGTCTTCCAAGCTTCTCTCCTTGACTTGAACATGTCACTCAAACATCTCTTCCCCTTTTTGTTATCAACAAATAGAGAACGTACGCAAATAATGATCTTGACCACCACGAACCAATATTATACTTCCAATCTAAGACTTCCAATGCTTTAAATCGCCCACCATTACACATCATAAGAAACATGGATTCAAAACAGTAGAAAACTCCAACTAGCAATAGGAATAATGATCAACAATAGTAAAAATTAAACACTTCCCCTTGAGTGATGCATGTAGATGGTTAAACATTTAACAGTAAGCTTCCCCTGAAACCCATATGTTAACCATCTTCTTGATTCTTCAAATCTGTAAGCTTTATGTAATGATTACTTGTGAAGAAAACCGAGTATAACGAATTTGATGAAGAAGTAGAATTTCCCAAACTTGTGTCTTAAATCTTGTAATATCCACGGAACTCCATACTTATACGTATCACCAAATATTAGTAGACCGCAATCCCTTGACAAAATCCTCAACTAGTATGAGACACTGAGCACTATAATGTAACTCCTTTAAGTGATAGCCAATGTGTGCATAGAGCATCATAAGAAAAATCACACATTGCTAGATTCATCAAGCTATATGATAAGAACACAAACCTGTGAAACTCAACTGCAACATCAAATAAATGATATTCAACCTTCTTCGTAATCAATTAATCCATAAGAATCAAATACGAGCCTTTATAAATCCTTTTAAGAACAAATTACCAAACTCCTTGTATGTGTGAACAATAACCTGTGTGTGTGTCATCCAAAACTCATAACAATAATTATGCTCGACTTCCCCTTAATTCCAAATCTCCTCGTAATAAACCATTATACTGCCAATCCAAATAAATTTTGCCATGCAAAAACCTTGAGCAGTACTTTGAGAAAGAATCAGTACTTTGAATGAATACGAGAAGCAGTACTTTGAATGAGACTTGCAGCAGCAGCAGTACTTTGAAAATATACGGGCAGTACTTTAAAAAACTCCAAGCAGTACTTTGCGTCCAATGAGCAGTACTTTAATTCAAAAGCAGTACTTTCATCCTAATGAGCAGTACTTTCGTGTCCAAGAGCAGTACTTTCGAACTCAGAGCAATACTTTGTAAAAACCCTAACAGTACTTTGAAAAAGGGTAGCAGTACTTTGCGTGTTCCAGCAGTACTTTCACAGCAGCCAACTTCGACATAATATATCTTTCACATAAAAGCTCAGATCGAAAATCCCTCCAGTGGAAATTAGATTGATATATAGAGAACATCCACCCAAAATTTCGTCCTGATCCAACAGTTAACGAAAAAGTTATCGCTGTTTGAAAACAGCCCTGCAGAAACCTTACGAAAATTTCTGCAATAGACTTCGACACCCTATAACTTTCTAATCAAAGCTCCAATTGACGATCCCTTCGGTGAAACTTTAGATGGATATACTGAGATACACCAGCAAAAATTTTAGCTCGATCCAACGGTTCAATAAAAAGTTATGGCCTCTTGAAAACAGTGCTGCAGAAGTAATACGAAAATTTCATACTCGAATTTTTTTCTTCTTTTCTCTTCGAAAAACCTTGTAGATCCTAGATATCACGAGCCCCAGGCTCTGATACCACATGTGAAGATCGTTGTAAGCTCTTAGACTAGGTCTAATATTATATCTATGAACACATAATAATGAAAGCGGAATATTCAAACATAGAGTCAACATTATTATGAACAAGGTTTTTTATTATCATAAACTAACTAACTATAATAAAGATCAAAGACTTGATCTTACACTAACTAACTAAATCCTAGGCGTTTTCCCAATCCCGACGCCTAGGTTCCCACACACACACACCTTTGGTGTTTACATCTTGTACGACAATAAAACTAATGACCCTATGTCTCTTTATATACTATAGACATCTAGGGTTTACAAGAGGAATCATAATACAATTAGAAAACTAAATATTCTTTTAAGCATATCTTCTAGAATTTTCCAAATCCTCCATCTTTTTGTAGTTTCCCTTCTTGTCACTTTTTATTCCTTCATGTTTCATTCTTCTTGTTTTGTATCATCAAATCTATAATAGACCCAACAAAGACCTCCGAGAGAAGATAACAGAGTTGACAGCAGAATGTGGAAAACTCAGGTTGGAGGAGGCTAAGGTGGTGAGCCTCACCGGCCAAAATGCTGTGTTAGAGGCAAAGTGTGCCAGCTTGGAAAGTGAGAGGGTTAGGCTTGTAGAGCTAGAGGTGAAATTGAGGGAGGAGATTGATAGCCTGCAGATGATGTATAAAATGCTCCAAAAGGACCGTGCTGAGGTCGTGTCAAAGGTGGTGTCGTACATAGCCATGGAACTCTATCATAGTGATGAGATAGGATCTACGATTTGGAAAGTCATCAAGGCAGCTATCTTCCATGGACGGTGCTTGTCTTTGGAGGAGGTGGTTAAAACAGGTAAGCCCGTAGACCACTCCAAAGTTGAGTGCTACTGTCCCTCATCGAAGGCAGAATATGAAGATGCGGGAAATGTGTTTGCAACCGCAGAGTACCCCTTCTTGGCTAAAGCTACTAAGGACCCCATGGCACCTCTTGATGACCTCCTCTCGAAGAAGCCGCACAAGATCAAGCCTGCGACCCCAACCAAGAAGACGGTCTCCACCAAGCCTGCCTCAGCTCTTCCATCCCCAACTCCATCTCCTCAGAAGCCAGAATGAAGGCTGCCCTGTTGGCAGTAATTTTGTTCCAAGGGTAGCATGTACCCTTTTAAGACAATTTAATGTTTCTTTATGATGTTTGTCTATTACTTAAAACAGTTTACTGTTTGTGATGCCTGGCTTCGGGCAAAGACAATTTGAATGAGGCTCCGTCCTCATATGCAGGTATAAGGGCATTAGCCCTTCTTTTGAATGCTATGGTGGGGGAAAATATCCCTGCACGCTTAATTACTTTTGTCTTGTGAACTTCTCTTACGCCATTTTTCCAACGCTTAAACTTTACAACCTAAGGTTAAACAACCTCATTGTGTGTAAATTACAACACCAAGAATATAATGACCAATTTTGATCATTGACAAAGGGTCGCAACCCACTCTATCTCAAATCCTTTAAGTAATATGGCTATGTTTTTACTTTCATAAGTGCCATAAACTATTAGGAGAGTTAATGTGAATGTATGGGTAGGCTTAAGTAATGAGGTGTTTGTTACACCATATGCCTTTCCATTCGACATTGAAACTCATAAACGACTAGGCTGAACAAACCTTTGTGTTTAAGAAACGAAGCAAGAGATTTGTGGGAAATGTATTATTCATCATTGAATTGGTAGAGAGGATTACATCATTCTTAAAATGAATACTAAGACAACTACTGTAACATATTGGATTTCATCAACACATCAAACAATCACTAATATAGGGCGTACAATATATGGTTTTAGAGAGAGAAATGGGATATTCTAGTGAGAGAAACTCATGGAAGGTTAGATTCCAAATGAACATCCAACCCTCTCCCTTGTGGGGAGAGGGCTATTTATACAAAGAAACACGCCCTCCTTCGGGCTGTGGATCAGGCATACAATGGTTAAAGACCTGTCCTTCCTCCACGGTGTTGCACTAGACTAAACTATACTAATAACTAACTAACAAATAGCGTAATAAATGATATGTCTACGAGCTAACTTAAGCTAGATTATATTTTAGGTGACCGATGCTTTACAATAGAATTTCTAATTCCTAACAATCTCCCCCTAAGGGAGGTCACCCCATGATTTACATTTTAGCATCCTAGCATTCCAATTAATCTTCAGTCATGAGCTCGTAGACTTCACATCATCAAAATATTCAATCTTTGTGCTTTCATGGTGATTTTATCGTAATCCAACTACAATGTACATCAAGTGGAGGTTATAGAGCTGATCCACATAATGATGACCTTTGAGCTTAATATGAGATCATCAGCCACAGTTAATCTCAGTATCACCGATTGTTGTGTTGTCCGCATATGATGTTGTGACATTTGGACCGACATGCTCACATTCTGGATCATGATTTCTTCTCATCAGAGTAGCGGAAGCTTTAGATGATTCATGATATTTGCAACAGCATAGCAGAAGCATGGAGTGAAAATATCAGAGTCGTTGATGCGTTTATCATTACTTCTTTAGAGATGAATGTGTTGTGTGAGCATGCGGCTATGGATTGACCTCTCCATTCTGATCTGCTGCAAACGTCGGGCGTACCTGCATACAACAGTTAGCAATAAAGCGCACGAAAGTGTCTTTGATCACTTTCGTTGAATTGAGGTACACGGCCCACGGTTCCCCGTTGATCAGTACAAGTACTGCCTGTGATCAGGTATAATTCCGAAGAATCTCCTTGACAGGGTTTCGCAGCTGCTCTAGCTGTTCTCAAACCATAACATCTCAAAGAAGACAACACGGAGTGAGTGAACCAGCGAATTGAGATTCACTGATTGATGAAAAGAGATTTGAAAAACAATCGTGTACTGCTCAAAATAAAGTGTTTTTGCAGAACAACGAAGGTTTTAAGGAAAATCAATTATAAATCATAAACACCTTTTATTTTTGAAATATTAATACACAGTCGATGTGCTGGAGAAAAGAGTTTTTAGCACAACGACCGGTTTTTCAAAGGTATCCGTCAATCCATATCCTGAACCAGGATTGATTCAAAATTATGAATCGCCCCATTGTTTCTGTTCAGTTGTCACATGGTTGATCTATTAGATAGATCTCACATTCCACCTACCAAGAGCTTGTTAGATGTTGGCTCTAGAAGGCTTTCCATCTTCATTGTGAATATGTATGCATATCACTCAGATGTTCTAGCAATACCACAAGGATAATGCGTAGGACTCTAAGAATATAATCTCTTTCCACATTGTGTGAAACAGAGAGTCTTCATTGATAGTGTCCTAATGAGATTTATTTGATGATCTCGTGGCTCTAGACTCATTCGTGCACATTTGGTTCCTATGCCAGAGACTAGGGAGAGGTCTCCTTCTTCAATATCAACAAACTCTAAGAGAAAGTCGATAGACTATGTAGGTTCCCCGTGAGAATGAAAAAAGTCCTTTTAAGAGGAACTTGAGTGGCTTGGGAAGTTGTAGTGCAGTGCGTCACTGGGTCCATGACGTATTGTCTTCAATACCAGTGTTACCTTAGTAAACACCAGTAGCATATGTATTGAACCCGGTTTATGCCCTAAGGTTGAATTATTGGAGGGCTATTTATTTTCATCCTTTTCACATTCATTTCTTTTTCATTCTTCAACCCCTTTAGTGCTTACCGAGACTTCATTACTAGAACCTTGTTTGGTTTATTCCAGTTCTAGCTCTATCTCAGTCGGCGCTCTTCCCTTATTCTCACTTTTCTCCTTTTTTTCCATCATACCTAAGGACTTCTACACTATCTAGTGGTTTGTCCCTAGGTAGATCCCTCCGGCTCTGGCGGGATCGTGGGAACGAATACCTTACCTAACCATCCTTATATCATCATACATAAAGTAAATTTGGTCGGTCTATTTGGTATTGTTCATCTGCCATTGGAACCAATTGAAAATCATTTGAAAATCAATCCAGATACTTGTGATATATTGTCAAAGAATTTTTGTACCTGAATTGTTTTTGATATTTTAGAAAAAGAGCTCCCCCTCAACATGTGCATCGTTTTATTTGAAATCGTTTTGGCACACGGAGGCAAGAGGAATGATTCACTTCTTTGATTACCATTTTTCTAAAATGTATCAACATCACTTTCCTGATCAAAATTAGTGTTTTTCATACTTTGTTACGAATAATTATGGAAAGACTGTGGTTTTCAAAAAGTTGCTCCCCCTCAACTTGTGCATGTGATTTTTGAAATTGTTTTGCATGAAGAGGAAAGAGTTCTTAGACACACATTCACGATTATACAGCCATACTGAAACCATTATAAAAACAATCAAGGTACTCTTTGTTGAGACTTTTTAAAAAAATTTGTTGTACCTTGAAGGTTTATTTTCTTTTTAGAAATGCTCCCCCTCAATATGTGCTTCGAGATTCAAAAATAATTTAGCACATATTAGAGAGCCGTATGCACTTTGAGACAAATTGGTCAGCTTTTATCAGATTGCATATTTATATCACATTTTCTCCCCCGATCAAAAATTTCAAATCTTTTGAGATTTTGGATCTCAAGTGATTTAAATATGTAAGAAAAATTTGTTGGAGAAGAATGTGTCCGGTTTTATTTAATCTGAAAAAGACCATTCCTAAGTTCCCTCTTAGAATAAAAAAGGAACTCTAACCCATAACCTATCACTACGATATACATTATAGTTATAGTTGTTCATAATACAATCACCACATTACACATTCATTTTAATACATAACAAAAACTACTTCAGGAAGATGTCTTCATTCAGTTCTTTGAAGCAGTTTGTAATGACCTTCCCGAAGTCTACCACACACAAAACTTTCAAGGCTGCGAAAGATCATTCTCGTCTTAAGTCTTCTACCAATTGCAGCCACAAACTCTTCACACATCTTCAAATCCTGTTCCGACCAGAATCTTGTTTTGTTCCACGGCTTCAGGTCAATTTTGATTTCCTTAACCCTTGAGTTCAATTCTTGTTCAACCATCCTGAGTGTACCATCACTGAACTTGTATAGCTCGCATAGCCTCATTAGCATTCTTGACCCGTATCTATCGGTAAAGAGGACTGCTCTAGGGGTATCAATCACTACATAGTCATGATGAAATTCATGTCCAGAGGCTTCCCATTATGGTCTCGTTAGGTTGACCTGAGTCTGGTAGGTTTCCACGCCTAGTTGAAAATCTCCAACTCTTTGTCGAATGACTAAGCCCCTTATCCAAAGATTGACAGCAGCAGATAGAGCCTTCTACTCATGAACAGGTAGATGGTCAAGGTGTCCTTGAAGGTTCAGAATATAGAGATCTTCAAAGTCATTTGGCAGCAAATGTTTGAAGTCGTTTTCTTCTATCACGTGATCTTTCAAGTCTGCTCTTCGAAGAACAATCTTCTTCAGATAATCATAGCCATAAATTAGGAAGATCTCTACACTGATAACACTTAGAATCCGCAGCTTGGATCGAACAGCTTTGCGTCTCTTTT
This sequence comes from Chrysanthemum seticuspe, assembly GCA_019973895.1. Lineage (NCBI taxonomy): Eukaryota > Viridiplantae > Streptophyta > Magnoliopsida > Asterales > Asteraceae > Chrysanthemum > Chrysanthemum seticuspe. The sequence continues at coordinate 170,515,748 of BPTQ01000002.1, read as the reverse complement.
CAGCTCCATGTCTTTCAATGTAGAATTTCTTCTTCTTGAACCACCAATGAGAAATGCCGTACGAAGCCGCGATGTCATACACTTGTTCTTTGTCTATCCAGAATTGATCAGGTACCATCTGCTCAAGACCCGGATCTGTGTAGGTAGCAGCTTTCATTTTAGAAATAGATAAAGCTGGTTTTCTGTCTACAGTTCGGGCACATAGATAATCCAGGTCACGGTTGAAGAAGAATTCTGATTGGATCGTTACTTGACCTGGTTCACCACCGAGAGGAAGAGGATTGTTAACATCAAAACGACTGATATGTTTACTGACTTGATTATTCAGCATTTTATGGCATTCTTCCATCTGATATTGAAGCTGATTAGCATCAGAGTGGAAGACTTTGACGATTTCAAACGCTTGGCCTTCAAGATCTTTAGGAGTGATTGATGAAATTACCTTCTTCTCACAAAACCACTTCATAAAACTCCCCATATCCCCTGTGATGTGAAGAAGAGAGTCTTCTGCTGAAGCTTCATAGTTGGTTGTGATGGTTGATGCCTAATTGTTGTCAGTAATTATCATGTCAGACTCTGGAATAGACCATGAAGGTTCAGGATTTTGAGGTCTCTCTTTGGTGAGCCAGCTTTGAGTCATATCCTTTGATGGTGCAACTCTAGAAGTTTTAACACGTTCACCTGAAATGTATGCATCAAACCAATCCTCATCTTCAGACGGCTTCGGGATATGTTTGGTGGAAGCATCATTGTCATCAGATTCTGACTCTGCCATGACATAAGACTCTTCATGTAGAACCTGGTCTTCTGGGATAGTGGAGAAGGTGGGTGTAAACCTTGAATCAACTGTGGTCCATGCTGTAGACTTCTTCTGAGTACCCTGATTACCGGATGAACTGGATTGATTTGAAGGTTTTGGAGGAGATGTTGGTGGTTGTGGTGGAGGTGTAGTGGTTGTGCCAGAAGATCCACCAGCACCAGATGTTCCAGCTCCTCCAGTTGGAGGCGGAGGAGGAGGAGGTGTGGACTTGGGACCTTTATACAAAGATTCCAACACAGAAGTCCTCCTTTTCTTCTTTGCCTCTCTTTTTCGAATATCCTCTAGAAACTATAAATGATCATCGTGCTTGATTGATTCTTGAAGGGCTTCGTATAGCTTCTTATGAACTGCATCCTGGTGCTCATTAGCATCATACATCTTATCAGACAGAGCAGCTCTCATATAAAAAATGGGCAAATCCTTGAATCGTTGAAGCAGTGGAGCCTGCATTGCTGATCGAGCCCAAACAGTCAAGAAATATTGACCAAAGGTTTTAGTCAACAAAAGTCAACTATTATAGACTCAATACAATTTCCCTTGGAATTTAGTGGATTCCCGGGGCGTTAAATCCCACGGAGGTTGAATGGTGTGTGAAAACGTTCAGAAGAATTAAACTAAAACGTATTAAAAGAAACGTGAATAAAATGCAATTATGCCTAACCTAAGTCCTAAATATGATCTAAAATTAGTTTTAAACTAAAAATGCAATATAAAACTTAACTAAGATTTAAAACTATTTTTTTAGAATTTTTCTTTTATTTATTTGAATTAAAAACTAATTTATAAGTTCTAAATAAAACTAATTAACTAAAAATGATGAAATTAAGTGTGAAAATTATGGAACTAATTTTTAAAAATCTAAAGTAACTAAAGATACTTTTGAAAATTGATTTTGTATTTTTCTGATGATTTTTCTAATTTCTATGAATTAAAAACTATTAAAACTAATTTAAATGATAAAAATTACAAATTTAACTAGGAAAAATATGGAAAAATTATTTTTTTGCTTTTTATATTTTTCTTAATCTAGGAAAAATGAAAAATTATTTTTTTTGAAGCTTTTCTGAATTATTTGTATTAAAACGTAATTAAAAAGTTTTAAAAACTGATTTTAAATAAGAAAAATAGTAAACAGTACCAGAAAATTATGAAAAATTCAGGAAACTTCTAAATTAATATTATAAACCTACGAAAAATCAAAAACTTATGCTAGTGTACACGAATAAGGGGCTGTAGTGAAAAGTGCTTATAAATAAGCACTTAAAATAAGCTAAAAGCCTCAAAACTTCACCAAATGATCACAACAGCTAGATTATGCTAAAACTATTTAAAATTGACCAATATCAACTATTCCAAACCTCTAAGATGCAAGCTAAACTGAATTGACTTATTTGATTTTTGAAAGCAAATCGGTCTCAACCTACTAACTTTAAGCTATTGCTACAGCTTATCAAATGAGCCACACTAAAAACCAGATAATGAGAACTTGAGATTACCAAGCAAAGAGCAACTGCACCAATTTTCAGACCCTAACTAGCTAAAATGAGACCTGTGCAAAGTCTGCAATATGCCCTGTTCAAAATCAGTATATGCTGATTGTGAACAAGGGAAAAACAGCTGTTTTGGACAGCTTATTTAGAGCTGATAGAAAATTCCTAAAATTCTATAAAAATGATATTTGAAAACTTGACCAACTGAAGTTGTTTATCCCAAAATTTCAGCAATTTTGAACCAAAATTGAATCCATGAAAAATCAACAAAGTTTTGCAAAAGCCACTATTTCCACTTTTGACTTTTGTTATAAATAAGCTAGAAGCCTCAAAACACTTCAAAAAGCTACCACAACCTAAAAATAACCTAAAATATCTGAGATTAAGCTACTGCAACTAATTTGAACCTAATAAGCACAAGATTAAAGCATTTGAGCACAAATTTAATTTCAAGTCTACTTTGCCAAACGGCCCTACTAGTCCTACTTTGAGCACTGATTTAGGAGGCTTAGAAAAATCCTAAAAATAAACTAAAAATACGCAGCTGTAGATCACCAACCAGAGATTCTTCATCCAAAATTTCAACAAGATTGAATCAGAATTGAGTGAATTAAAAATCCACAAAGTTTACTACAGAAAACTTATTTGACAATTTTGACTTCTTGGATAGAATTGTAAACTTGACTTTTGTAAGTTTTGATCTTGCAAAAACAGATTGAGGATGATGTTTTATGGTGCACAATGACACAATTAAGCTATATTAACATGATCTAAGCCTAGAATGCAAGCTCACTATAATTTTCTCTAACTAATATGCATATGAGATCAGGAAACTTATGATTTTGACTTCTAATGAACTTTAATGAAAAGAAATGACTAAATTCAGTTTTACTCACCTAAATGAAGCTATAGTATCAGGTTCTAACCAAAATCTACAACTCTAGCTTAGTTAAACTACTTGAGCCAAACAGTCCTTAAAAGCTCTGAACTTGTGATTTCCAAAGGATTTCACAAATTAAGACCATGCAACTGATTCAAGACCTTATATTATCATATCATGAGACTAAAGAAGCATTAAACAACAACAATAACAACATAAAACTCAGAAATGACAATTATGCTATAATGACTGTCAAACTAAGATTTTTAGCAACTACAAATTCTAGAGAACAAGCAAACTGTTTTAATGTATGATTCTACTTAACTACAACTCAGAAACATAAGAACACAAAGCTTTAAGCTATAAGCTACTTATATAGTGAAATGCAAAAAATGCTTAAAAAGGGCTTACAACTGCAATTCAGCTGAAAACCAAGAACAAGGACCAAGGACCACTTGAAATACCCTTCCACTAGCTTCTGAACCCAAAGGCCATCCAAGATTTACCCTGGTCCAGCTTTCTTGAGCATCGTTGCTGAATTTCTTGATTTTTATCTAATTATGTGATTTTTTTGGTATTTTTGGTTTTTAACTTTAAACTGACTTTTATGGTTTCTAAAAGCTTTCAGAAGCTTTATAGGAGCTTATATGATCTATTTGAGTCCAAAACAACAACTAATAACAACATTCAAATATATTGAGAATTTAAGCAAGGAAATTTGCATAAACTGAAAAGATGACTTAATACTGAAATTGAGGCTTGCAAAAGTTTTATTATACACTGAGAACATGAAATACAAAGCTTGAAAGCTAATTGATATACTGGAAATTAAAAATTAACTAAGTCGACATAAGCTAAGAAAAATTACACTACATCCCCTGCTTCACTGCTTCTTCTTCTATCTTTATAGACTTTTTGGACTTCCCACTTGCTTCTGAATATTTCCCATCAACAATCTTGACCGTTGGATGAGTCAAAACAATCTCAGCCTTCAAATCCACTTTTGCCGCCAAAAGTATTATACATGACTTGCGGCCGAATTTTTGCAATAAATGCCCTTTGGAAGCTTGTACATGTTGAGGAGACACAAAGGAAAGGGTAAGTAGCCAAGTTGGTACATTTGGAAAGAAAAAACAGGGGAAAGTATGGTATTGAAGATAAAGTGGTGGGGAAGCATTAATTGAGGTTGTGGGCTAGTTTGTGAGGTGGAAGGGGGTAGACAGCTGGGGTTGAGGTGGATGCAAGTGGTGGTGAAACCATGGAGGTGGAGGGTGGTTTCTGGTTTTGGCGGGGTATGTGAGGGAAGAACAGGGAAGGGTGGTATAAGGGAGTGGGTTTGACCGGGTTGACTTGGGCTGGGATTGATTTGGGCTTTGGGTTTTATTTATTTTGGGTCCGGTTGGTTTGTAGTAGTTAAGCCCAAGGACCAATGTTGCATTATTTGGATTTTGAGGGGTGAAAAGTGTAAACTTCTCAAAGTTATCAAAAAGACCACTCATGCCAAGTTTCAATAGTACAAGGACCACAAAAGATAATTTTCCATTTTTGAACTTCCAAGGACTATTTTTGTCAATTTTGAAACTTGAAGGACCAAACTTGTAAATTCTCCAAACTTTTTACCCAAGGATCATTTTTGATAAATTTTGATTTTAAAAGGACTTGGGTTGACTTTTATTCCAAAACAAATGCTCAGGGACTGATTTTGTCAAGATTTAAAAGTTGAGGGACTGAAACTGCCAATTATGCAAACTTAGCTCGTTTTTCATCTGTTTTTAAATATTTTGCATCTGAAACATATAAAATACAATCCTTGGATATATTTTGTATTTTGTTGCATATTTAAGTGTTTTTAAGTGTTTTGGCAGCTCAGATAAGACAAAAATGATGAGTATTTACACACTCATCAATCCCCCACACTAAACTATTGCTAGTCCCTAGCAATCTTTTATGAAAATTTAATGGATTTAAATCTCTTTACCAAAAGCCATTACTTCTGGAGTAGCCAATTGTTTCAGTTCAAGTAAGAACCTTGGTACAATGATAACCAAATGATTTTGAGCAAATCACCAGCTTTCAACGGTTTTGATTTGTCTTTACCAGAAGCCGTTTGCTTCTGGACTAGCCAACTCTTAGATAAAATATCTTTGGTGAGTCAATTACCAATTATGGTTTTTCAACTGCCTTTACCACAAGCCATAAACTTGCGGGCTAGCCAACTCTTTACTTTTTAGGATATGGTGAGCTGAACACCATACAATTTTGGGCAAATTGCAAGCCGTCAACGGATTTGAGATATCTTTACCAAGAGCTGTTTGCTCCTGTATTAGCCAATCCTTTTGTGGGTTAGACATGGCGGACTGATAACCGTAAGCTGAGTAAGTGCAAAACACTTACTCCAAAAAACAATTTTGGCCAAAAATGGGGGAATTGGGTGGTATAATTACAAGATAAAATTCGTGAGAATTCCCCCCCACACTAGAAATGAATATTGCCCTCAATATTCAAAGTACCGGCGGTTATGCCGAAACATAGAACGTAAAAGGGAAATACTATGGCCATTTTTTTTTTTTTTTTTTTTTTTTTTTTTTTTGCTTGAATAAAAACTTATATACAACAGCGGGGGCAACTCCCCCACACTAGGGTGGTAGAAAGTAGAAAGAAGTCAGAAATATGGGTGAAAACCCATATGGTGTGCTACTGTTTTTGATTCCCGAGTCGCTAGCTTGACTCGATCCCCGCATTCATTGGTTCATGGGGAAAGTTTGTAGATCCGGGACAACCACAGGTGGAATGTTCTCTCCAAAATAGTGCTTCAATCGATGACCATTCACTTTAAAATTTGGACCATCGGGTTGAGATAACTCAATAGTTCCATAAGGAAATACTTTAGTGATGGTGAATGGTCCAGACCAGCGGGATATTAGTTTTCCTGAGAAAATCTTCAATCTTGAATTGAAAAGAAGGACTCGATCACCGACGTTGAAAACTCGGTTCTTGATTTTGGAGTCATGAATCTTCTTTGTCTTTTCTTTGTAGATCAAAGAGTTCTGGTATGCTTGATCACGGAGTTCATTTAATTCATTCATTTGAACTTTCCGGTGATCACCAGCTTTCTGAATATCGAAGTTGGCATGTTTCAAGGCCCAGTATGCTTTGTGCTCAAGCTCAATCGGCAGATGACACGCCTTTCCGTACACTAGCTTGTATGGAGTACACCCGATGGGTGTTTTATAAGCTGTACGGAAGGCCCAGAGTGCGTCATCTAGCTTATCCGACCAAGAGGCACGGTTTTCGCCTACTGTCCTCTCCAGAATTCTTTTAATCCCTTGGTTGGAAACTTCCACTTGCCCACTTGTTTGGGGGTGGTACGCAGTAGAGAGACGGTGAGTTACACAATACTTTTGCATGACTCTATCAAACTGGTCATTGCAGAAATGCGTACCACGATCACTGATTATAGCTCGTGGAGTTCCAAACCTAGCAAAAAGAGATTTTAAGAATTTCACAACAACTCGGGCATCGTTGGTAGGCAAAGCTTTCGATTGAACCCATTTTGACAAATAGTCAACGGCCACGAGTATGTATTTATTTCCTCGAGATGAAGGAAATGGCCCCATAAAGTCAATGCCCCAGATGTCAAAAATCTCACACACTTGAATGGCATTTTGCGGCATTTCATTTCTTTGTGAGATATTTCCATGACGTTGACAAGCGTCACAGGTTTTGACAAATTCGTGGGCATCCTTGTAAATCGTGGGCCAATAAAATCCGGAATCAAACACCTTCTTGGCAGTGTAGTTGGGACTATGATGTCCCCCAGTAGGTCCAGAATGGCAAGCCTTGAGAATGTCATTGGCTTCCTGACCATACACACATCGCCTGATGATTTGATCCGCGCAAATTTTGAATAAGTAGGGGTCGTCCCAGAAGTAATGTTTTACATCTTTAAAGAATTTGTTTTTCTGTTGGGACGACATCCCTTTCACCACAAAGTTACCCGCATGGTAATTTGCAAAGTCAGCAAACCATGGGGTAGAAGAGTCTCCACGAAAAGAAACCACATTGAGTGTTTCGAGAGGAAATGTTTCGTTTATTTCCTTTTTCTCGAACACATCTTGGTGAGGGTTTTCTAGACGGGACAGATGATCAGCAGCCAGGTTCTCAGCTCCTTTTTTATCACGTATAATGATATCAAATTCTTGCAGGAGGAGAACCCAACGGAGCAATCTCGGCTTTGCATCTTGTTTTGCAAAGAGATATTTGAGAGCCGAGTGATCCGTATACACCACGCATTTGGTCAAGATTAGGTATGGCCGAAATTTCTCAAACGCATACACCACGGCTAGTAGCTCTTTTTCTGTAGTGGTGTAATGGGTTTGAGCATCGGTCATAGTCTTACTCGCGTAGTGGATAGGCTGAAAATGCTTGGTTTTACGTTGCCCCAGGACTGCACCGATAGCAAAATCACTTGCATCGCACATGAGTTCAAAGGTTAAATCCCAGTCGGGGGCAACGAGAATGGGTGTTTCCGTAAGCTTTTTCTTTAATGTTTCAAAAGCTTCGATGCACTCAGGTGAGAAGATAAAAGGAGCATCCTTCTCAAGGAGATGAGTCATAGGCCGAGCGATTTTAGAAAAATCTTGTATGAATCTGCGATAAAAACCGGCATGACCTAAAAAAATCCTAATACCTTTGACGGTAGTAGGATGAGGAAATTTGGCAATGACATTCACTTTCGCTTTGTCAACCTCAATCCCGTTTTTTGAAATCTTATGGCTTAGGACAATTCCTTCCTTGACCATAAAATGGCTCTTTTCCCAGTTTAGACAAAGATTGGTGTCTTCACACCGTTTGAGCATTTTTTCTAAATGGGAGAGACATGTTTGAAATGAGTCCCCAATGACCGAGAAGTCATCCATAAACACCTCCATTGTTTCCCCGATCATGTCGTGGAAAATTGCCATCATACATCGTTGGAACGTGCCAGGAGCGTTACATAGGCCAAAAGGCATACGTCTGTAGGCAAAAGTTCCGTATGGGCAGGTGAATGTGGTCTTTTCTTGATCCTGTGGATCAATGGGGATCTGAAAATACCCCGAGAAACCATCTAGGAAACAATAGTATTCGTTCCCTGCTAATCTCTCAAGCATTTTGTCCATGAAGGGTAGAGGAAAATGGTCTTTACGGGTGGCTTCGTTTAACTTGCGATAGTCAATACACACACGCCATCCCGTAACCAATCGAGTTGGAATTAACTCGTTTTCTTCATTTGTGACAACAGTTATGCCACCCTTTTTTGGAACACAGTGGATGGGACTGACCCAAGGACTATCAGAGATCGGGTAAATTAAACCGGCATCAAGAAGTTTGAGAACCTCCTGTTTGATAACCTCATGAATCTTAGGATTCACCCTTCTCTGATGTTGGACTGCTGGCTTGAAGTCATCCTCCATCAAGATTTTGTGAGTACAAGACCTTTATCAGAGTTTCCAAGCAATTGCTTGCTTGTGTGACTTCAAGACCTTTATCAGAGCAGTCTTTTCATCTTTACTCAAATCTTGAGCAATAATGACGGGTAATTTATCATCACCCTCAAGAAATGCATACTCGAGATGAGGTGGTAAGTCCTTAAGTTCAACCTCAGGAAATTCTTCAGTTTTCTCAACTGACTTAACTTCCTTGTTATGAAGCTTAACGGGAGGGAGTGGAGGAGAAGTGTCCTGATTTAACAACTTCTCAAGAAGAAGAATATCTCCCTCCAGATTAATCTCATTGTTATTAACCCCATTTGGAATTGAATCACTAGTGTGGGGGATTGATGATGGATCATCATTGAGCAACTTCTCAAGGAGAAGAATGTCCCCCTCGATGTCAATTGGAGCGTGATCAATTTCCCATGAAACCGAATCACTAGACAAGTATGCTTCAATCTCTTCCAAGATGAAGTCGCTTCCCTCAAACGGAGTGAGAGAAGGAGTAGAATTGGCAATGATGGGTTGAGATGAATGAGTGAGATTATCACTCGACGAATTATGAACATAACCGAGAACTTTTTGAGAGTACTCTTCAGAAGCAACATCAATGATATCTATTCGGTTAACCGACTCAGAATCATAGTTTACGGAGTACCTCAAAGTTTGATCAAGGTTAAAGGTGACAGCTTCATTACCCACACGTAATGTGATTTCTTGCTCAAATACATCAATGAGAGCACGGCCCGTTCTCAGGAATCCTCGTCCAACAATGAGGGGAACCCGTGGATCAGCATCGAAATCAACGACTACAAAGTCAGCTGGAAAATGGAACTTTCCTACTTTCACAAATACGTCCTCGGCAATGCCAAGTGGATGGGATATTGAACGATCTGCAAGCTCGAGAGTCATGCATGTAGGAGTAAGGTCTGGAAGAGAAAGTTTCTTCCATACTGAATGAGGCATCAGGTTAATGCTTGCACCAAGATCGGCTAAGGCAAAGCATTCAACCATTCCTGGAAATACACAAGGTAAGAGAAATTTTCCAGGATCTCCAAGCTTATCGGGAAGCTTCTTCAAGATAACTGCTGAGCAGTTCTCGTTTAGTGGAGTTTTCGCCATCTCAAACAGTTTTTCCTTGTTGCTTAACAACTGTTTGATTGTTGATGCAAACTTGGGCATCAGAATGATAGCATCCGCGAAGCTAATGTCAAAGTTTAGTTCTTGAAATATTTGGAAGAACTTTTCCATTTGTTGAGTAGCTTTCTCACGAAGCTTCTGTTCATTTAAACGTGATGTGTAAGGAATAGAGGATTTGGGTTTCTGGTTTTCAACCGGGATGTCATGTGAATAAAAAACAACTCCTGGCTTAGACTTGGGTTTCAGGAAAACTTGAGGCTGGACATCGTTGGTACCTCCGTTATTAGTAGGAAGTTCCTTGTCCTTTGTCGCCTCATGTTCACGTTCCACTACCTTAGGAGAAGAAGAAGAAGAGGTAGGAGGAACAATGGGTCCTTCGTATGATACACCACCTCTTGTTGTGATCGCTTTAGCATCGCCCCTCGGGTTAGCGATCGTGTTGCTCGGAAGTTTTCCTGAGCCCGAGGGTTGATCATTTAAAGACTTCTTTAGTTCAGCGATCTGAGTGATCAACTATCTGTTTGTCTCCTCTTGAGATTTCATGAATTGTTTTAAAAGCTCATCAGATGTTGATACTGGAGGAGGTGGAGGGAAATTTTGAGGCCGTATGTTTTGATTATAACCTTGTTGTTGGAAATTCCCTTGGTTAGGATTCACATTTCCATTAAATTGATTCCCTCGATTGAAATTGTTTTGATTAAAGTTTCCTTGATGTTGGAAACCTTGATTTGGTCCGGGATAGAAATTACCTTGGTTTTGATAACCTTGGTTTATTCTAGGTTGGTTCTGATTCCGGTTTTGCATGTTATGATTCTGGTTAAAACCGGGTGGCCCCTGATAAGTATTAGCACGGTAGTTTGGTTCATTTTGAGGACGATATTGATTACCTCCCTGATGTGAAGTACCGGCTATAGCATTGGCTTCAAACGGACTACCATCTGTGGCAGTACAGTTGTAGTATGCATGAGGGCCACCACAAGTTACACAGACCTCGACTTTCTTCACTTCACCATGTGATGGTGTCTGTGTGAAAGTGACTTTCTTTTGGTTTGCAAGAACCAAAGCCTGAATAGCATCCGTGAGTTTGTCAATCTTAGCATCGGTGCTAGATGTACTCATGTGAGATGAAGTAGAAGGTCCTGCATTAGACTGAGACTGGTATGTCTTTGTTCGTACAGGGCGGACCTGGGACTTGTTTTCTATGATTTGCAAGGCTTCTTTTGTGGTCTTGCTCAGGAAATTACCTCCCGCGGAGGCATTTAAAGAGTCTTGGTCAGCTTGGCTCAGAACATTGTAGAAAGTATCCATTTGCATTAACTCGGAAAAACCATGATGCGGACACTTTCGGAGCAACTCTTTATATCGATCCCATGCCTCACCGAATGATTCATCAAATCTTTGAGTGAATTTCATTATCTCATTCTTAAGACTTGTAGTTCGGGATGGAGGATAGAATTCGTTAACAAACTTAGTGACTAAATCCTCCCATGTCTCAATGGAACGAGGGGGTTGTTTCTCAAGCCAAATCCGGGCTTGTCCCTCTAAAGAGAATGGGAACAGAAGAAGCTTAATTGCTTCATGTGGGACATTCTTGTATTTGATGGTCGATGCAATCTTGTTGAACCATCGAATATGTGCATGAGGGTCGTCCCGCTAAAAACCATAAAATTGGCTTTGGGTTACGAGATTAAGCAACCCGGTTTTGAGCTCGAAGGTATCAGCCACGATGGCTGGGACAACAATGGCATCTCCGTAACCCTCGATGGGTGCTTGGAGAAGCTCTTTCATCGGTTTATTTTCTGCCATTACGACAGGGGGTGGTGTGCTAGACGTTCCTCAGTCACGGCTGAAGGATCAGAACGTCCTCTACGTCTACGTGGAATACTTACAAGCTCTGAAACTGGACTTGTGGAGCTGGAAGAACGAGTGCGCATGCACTAAGTATAAAAATCAGTTTTCGAAAACAAATGCGAGGTAAAACGACAAGTGAACTTAAACCAATAATCACAAATGAAATGGCTTCTTTAAAAAAAGTACACCAAATCACAAGGATACAAAGGCAAGTTTTGATCTTTAAGATTGGGAACTTATTAATGTTCACACCCCCAGTTGGTAGGTGTTCTACCTTGGTTTGCGGTGGTTGATTTTTATATATTTATTAAGTACCACTAAAAAGACGTAGGTATGGATTTGTGCTAAAGGTTTAAAAACTTTGGGACAATATTTTTGGTATCGTCTCGTTTAACCAAATCGTACCTCTTTAAGAATCACCTTAAAGAAAATACAAGATAGAAAACGTTACGATTGTTTTGTTGTTTTGTATTTTGTTTGGTGTTGTTAACACTTCAGGAAAAGTGTTAATGAACTTTTTGATTTTGATAACTTTATAAAAAAACTGTTTACAAAAGGTGGTATATGTGCAAGTATGGGTCTGAAAATGTTTAAAACACGCTACAGCCTCCCCGGCAGCGGCGCCAAAATTTGATCGAGCCCAAACAGTCAAGAAATATTGACCAAAGGTTTTAGTCAACAAAAGTCAACTATTATAGACTCAATACAATTTCCCTTGGAAATTAGTGGATTCCCGGGTCGTTAAATCCCACGGAGGTTGAATGGTGTGTGAAAACGTTCAGAAGAATTAAACTAAAACGTATTAAAAGAAACGTGAATAAAATGCAATTATGCCTAACCTAAGTCCTAAATATGATCTAAAATTATTTTTAAACTAAAAATGCAATATAAAACTTAACTAAGATTTAAAACTATTTTTTTAGCATTTTTCTTTTATTTATTTGAATTAAAAACTAATTTATAAGTTCTAAATAAAACTAATTAACTAAAAATGATGAAATTAAGTGTGAAAATTATGGAACTAATTTTTAAAAATCTAAAGTAACTAAAGAAACTTTTGAAAATTGATTTTGTATTTTTCTGATGATTTTTCTAATTTCTATGAATTAAAAACTATTAAAACTAATTTAAATGCTAAAAATAACAAATTTAACTAGGAAAAATATGGAAAAATTATTTTTTTGCTTTTTATAATTTTCTTAATCTAGGAAAAATGAAAAATTATTTTTTTTGAAGCTTTTCTGAATTATTTGTATTAAAACGTAATTAAAAAGTTTTAAAAACTGATTTTAAATAAGCAAAAATAGTAAACAGTACCAGAAAATTATGAAAAATTCAGGAAAATTCTAAATTAATATTATAAACCTACGAAAAATCAAAAACTTATGCTAGTGTACACGAATAAGGGGCTGTAGTGAAACGTGCTTATAAATAAGCACTTAAAATAAGCTAAAAGCCTCAAAACTTCACCAAATGATCACAACAGCTAGATTATGCTAAAACTATTTAAAATTGACCAATATCAACTATTCTAAACCTCTAAGATGCAAGCTAAACTGAATTGACTTATTTGATTTTTGAAAGCAAATCGGCCTCAACCTACTAACTTTAAGCTATTGCTATAGCTTATCCAATGAGCCACACTAAAAACCAGATAATGAGAACTTGAGATTACCAAGCAAAGAGCAACTGCACCAATTTTCAGACCCTAACTAGCTAAAATGAGACCTGTGCAAAGTCTGCAATATGCCCTGTTCAAAATCAGTATATGCTGATTGTGAACAGGGGAAAAACAGCTGTTTTGGACAGCTTATTTAGAGCTGATAGAAAATTCCTAAAATTCCACAAAAATGATATTTGAAAACTTGACCAACTAAAGTTGTTTATCCCAAAATTTCAGTAATTTTGAACCAGAATTGAATCCATGAAAAATCAACAAAGTTTTGCAAAAACCACTATTTCCACTTTTGACTTTTGTTATAAATAAGCACTTAAAAATAAGCTAGAAGCCTCAAAACACTTCAAAAAGCTACCACAACCTAAAAATAACCTAAAATATCTGAGATTAAGCTACTGCAACTGATTTGAACCTAATAAGCACAAGATTAAAGCATTTGAGCACAAATTTAATTTCAAGTCTACTTTGCCAAACGGCCCTACTGGTCCTACTTTGAGCACTGATTTAGGAGGCTTAGAAAAATCCTAAAAATAAACTAAAAATACGCAGCTGTAGATCACCAACCAGAGATTCTTCATCCAAAATTTCAACAAGATTGAATCAGAATTGAGTGAATTAAAAATCCACAAAGTTTACTACAGAAAACTTATTTGACAATTTTGACTTCTTGGACAGAATTGTAAACTTGACTTTTGTAAGTTTTGATCTTGCAAAAACAGATTGAGGATGATGTTTTATGGTGCACAATGACACAATTAAGCTATATTAACATGATCTAAGCCTAGAATGCAAGCTCACTCTAATTTACTTTAACTAATATGCATATGAGATCAGGAAACTTATGATTTTGACTTCTAATGAACTTTAATGAAAAGAAATGACTAAATTCAGTTTTACTCACCTAAATGAAGCTATAGTATCAGGTTCTAACCAAAATCTACACCTCTAGCTTAGTTAAACTACTTGAGCCAAACAGTCCTTAAAAGCTCTGAACTTGTGATTTCCAAAGGATTTCACAAATTAAGACCATGCAACTGATTCAAGACCTTATATTATCATATCATGAGACTAAAGAAGCATTAAACAACAACAATAACAACATAAAACTCAGAAATGACAATTATGCTATAATGACTGTCAAACTAAGATTTTTAGCAACTACAAATTCTAGAGAACAAGCAAACTGTTTTAATGTATGATTCTACTTAACTACAACTCAGAAACATAAGAACACAAAGCTGTAAGCTATAAGCTACTTATATAGTGAAATGCAAAAAATGCTTAAAAAGGGCTTACAACTGCAATTCAGCTGAAAACCAAGAACAAGGACCAAGGACCACTTGCAATACCCTTCCACTAGCTTCTGAACCCAAAGGCCATCCAAGATTTACCCTGCTCCAGCTTTCTTGAGCATCGTTGCTGAATTTCTTGATTTTTATCTAATTATGTGATTTTTTTGGTATTTTTGGTTTTTAACTTTAAACTAACTTTTATGGTTTCTAAAAGCTTTCAGAAGCTTTATAGGAGCTTATATGATCTATTTGAGTCCAAAACAACAACTAATAACAACATTCAAATATATTGAGAATTTAAGCAAGGAAATTTGCATAAACTGAAAAGATGACTTAATACTGAAATTGAGGCTTGCAAAAGTTTTATTATACACTGAGAACATGAAATACAAAGCTTGAAAGCTAATTGATATACTGGAAATTAAAAATTAACTAAGTCGACATAAGCTAAGAAAAATTACACTACATCCCCTGCTTCACTGCTTCTTCTTCCATCTTTATAGACTTTTTGGACTTCCCACTTGCTTCTGAATATTTCCCATCAACAATCTTGACCGTTGGATGAGTCAAACCAATCTCAGCCTTCAAATCCACTTTTGGCGCCAAAAGTATTATACATGACTTGCGGCCGAATTTTTGCAATAAATGCCCTTTGGAAGCTTGTACATGTTGAGGAGACACAAAGGAAAGGGTAAGTAGCCAAGTTGGTACATTTGGAAAGAAAAAACAGGGGAAAGTATGGTATTGAGGATAAAGTGGTGGGGAAGCATTAATTGAGGTTGTGGGCTAGTTTGTGAGGTGGAAGGGGGGTAGACAGCTGGGGTTGAGGTGGATGCAAGTGGTGGTGAAACCATGGAGGTGGAGGGTGGTTTCTGGTTTTGGCGGGGTATGTGAGGGAAGAACAGGGAAGGGTGGTATAAGGGAGTGGGTTTGATCGGGTTGACTTGGGCTGGGATTGATTTGGGCTTAGGTTTTATTTATTTTGGGTCCGGTTGGTTTGTAGTAGTTAAGCCCAAGGACCAATGTTGCATTATTTGGATTTTGAGGGGTGAAAAGTGTAAACTTCTCAAAGTTATCAAAAAGACCACTCATGCCAAGTTTCAATAGTACAAGGACCACAAAAGATAATTTTCCATTTTTGAACTTCCAAGGACTATTTTTGCCAATTTTGAAACTTGAAGGACCAAACTTGTAAATTCTCCAAAATTTTTACCCAAGGATCATTTTTGATAAATTTTGATTTTAAAAGGACTTGGGTTGACTTTTATTCCAAAACAAATGCTCAGGGACTGATTTTGTCAAGATTTGAAAGTTGAGGGACTGAAACTGCCAATTATGCAAACTTAGCTCGTTTTTCATCGGTTTTTAAACATTTTGCATCTGAAACATATAAAATACAATCCTTGGATATATTTTGTATTTTACTGCATATTTGAGTGTTTTTAAGTGTTTTGGCAGCTCAGATAAGACAAAAATGATGAGTATTTACACACTCATCAATTGCCCATTCAATAGAATCTTTTACCTCTGCCTGAATTGCGTCTGCAACTCCTTGATCGAAGTTAAGGTTCTCCAGCTTGTAGACATGACGCTCGAGGACGTTGATAGATTTAGGCAATTACCTATCAAGAGCTTCAATTCGTTTCACAGCCTTGTCGAGTAATTGATCTGATGTTAGAATTTGAGGTGGTGAAGCTGGTGGATGTCTGTGTCATTAATCGTAACAACTGATTCAAGTGATAGATCTTTAGCAGGTTCTGGTGGTGGAAGTGCGGTTGTTAGAGCAGGTTTGGGCGGTGGAAGTGATGTAGCATGAGTAGGTGCTGACATTGGGGGAATGGTTGATGTGTCTTGCTGAATGTCGATTGTGTACATGGACTCAGCTTCCTCTTTTTCATCATTTTGCTTATAAGGCTCGGTATTTGAGGGTTTGTCATTTTAGAACTGATCACCAAATGAAAAATCAGCATCCAGATTCTTTAATGAGGATAGAGAACCTGTAGACATGTTCGTTTCTTCCATGTGCCTGTGTTCATCAGATCTGGAATCAAGAATATCCTGTGGGTCTTTCAGCATTTCGTTTTCTTCATTACCTGTTTCAAGCACTAGAAGCTTTTTAGAAAAATGTGTTGTCTCCTGGCTTTCTGATTGAGTATCACTGGAAGCAGGGGTTTCAACAGGTGTATTTGTTACATCTTTTTCCACTTCAGATTGAATTAGAGTTGAGGATGATTCAACATCTCTTTTCTTGAGTATGAAATGGGTAGTCGTTTTTGGAGGTGGAGAAGAGATGGTCAATATCTTTTGAGCGGCTTGTACTACATTTGCTCCAGCAATCCCTTTGCCTTTATCTTGTGTGACTGTAGTAGTTTGTCGGGGTGTTGGCTCAGGTTCTCTTATCACAACTCCTCCCACTGGAGGTCTCTGAGTCATGTTCAGGCTATCCAGGCTTTGTTTAATCCCTTCTTGCAATGCAGCTTCGTCTTCATCTATCAAACGCATGTCACTCTCTGGAGCCTCGGTTCCTTCCACATTCCCCTTTCCAGCATCTTTCTTTCTCCTTTTTGATTTTGAGGTAGAGACTCAACAGATACAGATGTATCAAGTCTCTTCTTTCTCTTGGGAAGACTTAAGTATGTGGACTTAGATTGTTTGGACTTTGGTTGAGAGGAGGTGGATTTTGGTGTGTCTTCAGTGGTTGTGTTGGAGGTCATCTTTAGGTATCTCTTGAAGTAATCAGCCTTCTTGATTCGTTCAGTGAGTAGAGTTTCAGGAATTTCCATGCCAAAGATCACTTTGTTTGTACCTTTGGCAACATATTTCAAGTTACCAAGCAAAAATTCACTGCTTGCCTCATGTAAAATTGCTTCAGTTCTTGGATTGAACTGATGTTTTAGCTGCAAGTGCTGGATGATTAGCTTTGAGAACCAAATGCTAGGAATGACCCTTTTGTTGTCGCCTTTCCTTCCCTTTACTTGATTTATGAAGTTTTCTCTGTCGGTAATGAATGTATCCATGGCCAATGAGAGTTCATCCCAAATGCTTTTGGCAAAATTGACATTTCTTTGCTTGACAATTCCCCACAAAACTTGTAACATTTGAGCCCTTTTTCTGTCAAACCCTGATGTTTTCTCTGTTAAGCATAGGTTGAGGACGGTGACAATGGCTCTCCATGGTTGATGCATGTCATTGGTGATTATAGAAGAGACACGTATAAGCTTAGTAGAGTATCCCAGTTCTTCCACAAAGTTCATTAGTTCTTCATTATTAGGTGGTGGTACAAACTTATTAGTGGGATCTCGAGGTGTGATTCCAAGTGTCTCCCTAAGAGTTTCAGTGTCAAACTCATACCATTGGTTATCCAGCTTGCAGGTGTATTTTGCAGTGATCTTGTTACATGTAACAGTATTCCAGAATTGTTGCAGATAAATTGTAGGGATATTGCACCTCATGGTTAGAGCACCAAAGAAGTTGGTGTTCTTAAGGATATCAATGGCGATTCGATAGATAGGGTTTGGTTGATGTCTGTTCTCATCCAAGTAGCAGTTGCTCTTAGCTATATCAACCCATTCATTATGAGGAAGAAGTTCCTCCTCGGTAAGCACTACTGGTGGAGTATTGATCACTGGGATATCAGAGGAAGTTGTGTCTGCCATTGTGTTTCTGTAAGATATACCCAAGACAACAATTGACCAGAAACATAGTAAGGAGTTATATAGAAACAGAGTCATTCATCATAACAATATCATGCATTCTGGATATAAGTGTGAAACAGACCAATCAAGACTAACATATATGCATTATACACAAATTGCATGTAAGTCAGGACAAATCGCATACATTGAAAACAAATCGCAAGAAGTACATCATAAAGGACAAAGCGCAAGAGACACCAATGGACAACAAGTCGCATATGTCAAGACCCATAAGACAAGTCGCTTAATCAAATCGCATGCTATAGTAAACTAAGCAAATCGCAAACTGAGTGTGCAGAGAGACAAGTCGCTTAATATAATTAAATGACAAATTGCATCAATTTTGATAGACAAATCGCTTAACTTAATTACAACGACAAATCGCCTACATTAGTTATTAGTGAAAAATCGCAACTATGAACCCTAAAACGAATCGCTACCAGACATTTTGAACAAGAAATTACATTATCACTCACAAAACCACAACCATAGAGATCATACCACTACCAGTACATATACTCGAACACAACACACATCAACCCACTAACCCACTAACAATATTAATAACACATAACGAATCTATAAATGAGCGAGTTGTACAAATCAGGGAACAAAGATCAATCAGAATAAATCAAAGCAAAACACGCACGAGTCAATAAATAAACTATACTAACATCAAACCAAACTACTCAAGCAAGGCTAACAATGAATAAATCAACAAACCTAAAGATATCGATCGGTCGAGGGGTAAGAAAGATGAATCTGCAATGGAGATGTGTTGGTTAGGTCTAATAAATGATGAATTAAGCGAGATACATGAGAACAACCAAATCAAAAACGTACCACACAACAGATTGCACAAGTCGCTAGTATGAATGAGGTGGAGAGATTATACGTATAGAAGTTTGACTAGATATAAGAAACTTTTGACCACACTACAAGTCGCACATCCTTTTATACTATTACTTTGAATTTAGACAAATTGCACAAATGGTCCCTGAACTAAACAAAACGCTAATAGATGACAAGTCGCATATGGTAAACACTACCCAAATCGCATTTTTAAGCAAGGACACACATTACAAATCGCATAAGTTAATAGCATATAAATGGCATGATTTAACCACTACACAAACCGCATATCTTAACCACTACACAAATCGCATAATGTTGCACAACTTCAAATTGACAAGACTTATACTAGTTCTATCATGGAAAGACTACCACATAAACCTCAAAGTAAATGAAGGTAACATATAAGGTAACATGCAGCAGGCCAGAGAATCCAAGATACAAGTAAATCTTATGCAGAGACCCATACAAATCCTCCCCCTCAATCAATGTCATGATTAAGAATGAGTGAACATTGATTGAAAACAACCACCCGTTAAAAAAATATTATATGTTCGAACTTCATCTAAGGACCCGTATCATTATTGAATGACATTTCTAGGACTGTAGATGTTATCGATAACAAGAGATACCTCATTTATTTGATATTTGTAAAGAAACTTTAGAATTAAAAAAAATGTAGATACCTCTTTTTTTTAAAACAAATGTAGATTAATTTTTTACATGAATTAATGAAAACGAGTCCTGAGTCAAGTCGATCAAGAGTCAAAGTACGAAGCACATTAATTCTGACAGGCTACAGATCATGAATGAGCAGTCTTCATTTCTGTTGGATACCATGTCATGATATTCATGATTGAATTAAGCATTGTACCTGAAAAAGACTGAGGACACTTTGCACTAGTAGCACATGGGTTAGTATTGCAGAGATATGGGTTAGTGACAGAAGTATCCTTAATTTTGGATGTTGTACAGTCAGGTCTAGGATTGTCATTAATAGGAAACTCTTTAAGTGCAACATTCTTGAAAATTTTACTTGTAGGCATCCACTTAAGACTAGATCTAGGTAAGTAAGACCATTTGGATCCTGTGAACTTAAATATTCTACCAGTAGGGATCCACTTAAAGCAACTGCTAGCAGAGTGAGATGTAGTCATTTCCCTATTCATAACATTTATCCTTTTGCAATTAGTTGGTTTCTTGGGGGATTGGTCAGTCATTTAATGCTTCTTATATGGAGAGGATGATCTTCCTATATTCCTGAATTTAGAGTGTTGCACATTTGAGTGAGAAGGCTTTGGTGAGGCAACTGACTTTGGCAAAACATTGTTCTTTTTGACTTGGTAAGGGTTTCTAGATTTGAATGGTTTAATTCTTTCAGTCCTAAATGCATTTGGTTGTCTAACAACAGATCTATCATTAGCCCTTTGTGAATTTGGTTTCTCCAAGGTAGACACCATTGCAGACTTAGCATTCCCATCATTCCTAGTAATTTTCCTAAGCTCATTTTTTAAGGCAACTATAGTGAAGCTCTTGCTCTGAAGATTGGTTTTGAGGTCATCTATGTCAGCTAAGAGGGAACTAGTCTGATCTAAAAAATTTTGTCTTATTCTCTAATTGATTCTTCCATAAGGACTCATTTTCCATTAACAACTCTGCCACACATAATGCCAATTCATCATTCCTAGATTTAACCTCATCACTAACTTCATTGTACAGACAGTTCACTCCCATTTTAATATTCATGTGTAAATCTGAGATTTGACCTTTTAGATTACATATGGTTGAGTCTTTGTCTTGAAGTTGAGTCTTTAGCTGATTAATTTCAAAAAATTCTCGAAATTCAGGGAATTTCAGATTTCTGTGAGCTTTTGTAAAAAGAAAACTTTCTTCCTTTTGTTGTATTGCAATTTCTAAGGAAATGCAATGTTTTTCAAGAATTGAGTATTTGTTTGAAAGTTCGTCAAAAACCCTTTTTTCAATCATATCATTTGTATTGAAATTATTAGACTCAGTTTCAGAAAAGGAACATTCATCAAAGTCATGTTCATCCATAAGATTAGCATGTTTAGATAAATTAGCAGATGCATTACATTGAACAGTTAAAGGTACCTCATCACATGACACCTGATTGTTTATCAGTCTGATATCTGCATTCTCATCATGCATAACAAGAGTCACTGAACTGCTGGCTATATCAAGCTGATCTGACTCTGAGCCTTTGTATTCAGTGAAGCCGATTTCATCATCCTTTGTTGTATCTGATATTCTGCATTCAAGATCACCCGACCTGTCACTTGAAGCATTACCCGACTTATCACAACTTTCGCTTAATTTCACCTGACACTCATTCAAATTATCATCTTCTTGAGTAGCTTCCTTAATGTACTTTTTCACATTATCCATAAGTTGGATAAATGTATTGATGAACTCCTGAATTTCCATTCCAGTATGTTTCTTGAAAGAAATTCCAGTCACGTGTTGATCGAAGTCTGCGGAATATTCCCCATTGATGAATTGCTGAAATTTGTTGAGGATTACCTGAAGTGCAGCATTGGAGTCATCCTTTAATAGTTTTCTTTTGGAAAGTTGAGACTGTAATTGTTCTAGGTTCAGCAGCAGATTTCTCGTCAATGTGGGTAAGTCCTGGCGGAAAAGAGCACTACATGTTCGATCCATAATTGTGGATAAGAGGTGTAAAATGTGAGAGTGAAGTAGTTGATATGGCTCAATACTGCACTTAACTTGCATTGCATTATGTATCATTAGCAAGTGTGGTTCTTTAAAATTAAACTCAGATGAAGTAGTGTTTTGATCATCATTTGTTGAATCAATCATAGTTAAACATTCAGGGTAGCAAATAGTTTCTTTGTCCTGTGGAGTATCATAGAGTTCAAGCACTTTGGAGATTAAAGGGTCAGTGGTGTAAGACATTGTGATGAAAGCAAATGACAAGTATTAATTACTCACAAATCGCATGTAGTAACCCACTTTAAGATAAATCGCATAGCCCAAGTCGCAAAGATAACAAGTCGCTCATATACACAAGTCGCTAAATCTAACAAGTCGCTTCATCACGCAAATCACTGAAACCAACAAGTAGCTTAATCCAGTAACTCGCTAAATAACAAGTCGCCATAAAACGACAAATCGCATAAATAGCACAAGTCGCTTAAACACACAACTCGCTTAAATAAGCAAATCGCTAAAAGTGGCAAATCGCTACTCCGAATAAATCGCACAAGTACAGCCACTACCCGGACAAATCGCTTAAGTAAGTGATTTGAAACTGATACAAATCACTTCCAAAACAGGGATAAATCGCACGTTTGAATACTTAACCGAGACACAAGTCACTAACTTTAAACACAAAAAAACGCCTTTTTTAAATCCAAATACAGTCCAACCACAATTATTCAAGCCTTCCAAATCAAAACCTAAACACTTATGATGATCCTAAACACAAAAGTACAATCAAAATCCAAACTTTAACACAAGAAATGGTCCAAATGATGCAAATACCACTAAACTTTTTCAAACCCAAAAACCATATAAAACCACTAGAAATCCAAGAACATGTAAGAGAGATGATCAAACCATGGCTCTTGATACCATTTGTAACATATTGGATTTCACCAACACATCAAACAATCACTAATATGGGGCGTACAATATATGGTTTTAGAGAGAGAAAGTGGGATATTCTAGTGAGAGAAACTCATGGAAGGTTAGATTCCAAATGAACATCCAACCCTCTCCCTTATGGGGAGAGGCCTATTTATACAAAGAAACACGCCCTCCTTCGGGCTGTGGATCAGGCATACAATGGGTAAAGACCCGTCCTTGCTCCACGGTGTTGCACTAGACTAAACTCTACTAATAACTAACTAACAAATAACATAATAAATGATATGTCTATGAGCTAACTTAAGCTAGATTATATTTTGGGTGACCGATGATTTACAATAGAATTTCTAATTCCTAACAACTACCAATAATGCTTGCTTTCCCATGAGAAGCTTTTAATTACAAGAATGAAAAGTAAAAATACTTCTTAAACATAAAACTTTCGGAGGTTCGTACCATTCCATGTTCTTGTTAGGTCACCATATTGTAACACAAGCATCAATATGTAAGAAATATAGAAGAGGTGATCGGTTGAAAAAGAACAAACAATACACGAATGATAGTAAGTAAATGTTATGCATGGATATTAAATGAAAGTGAACAACCAACCTTCAAATGAAGGTTTACAAGACTATTTATAAGGGAAGGGACTAGGGCAACACTACATGTTCCCTTCCTTCCTTATTGGACTTGGGCCAAGGCTTATGGGCTTTCTACATAAGCCTTGCCTTAAACACAAACATAAAAGCCTAATTAAGCAACCTATTACATAATGATTACTAACACTTGAAATACATGTTAGGAGTGATTCCAACAATCTCCCCCTAAGTGTTGGTAATTAAAAGTGACTCCAGCAATCTTGAAAAGTTGTTGGTGTTGATGTAATAGTAGTTGCTTTGACATCTTCTGACCTTCTTCTTTCTTGTGAGAAGAAGAGTCTTGATACTAAAAATCTCCCCAGTGTGAGGATCTTGTTTCTTTTGAAGTTTTCAGCTTTGACATCTTCATTTATCTTTGTTCTTTGTTCTGGTGTGGATATGGTGATGTTATGTTGTTGTAATCTGCATCAGGTCCACTTCATTGCTCAGGTGTCTCCATGTCCTTCTCCAACATGCTCACACACTCATTGACATTGGATTTCAGTGTAGATGTAGTTCTCTTTAGTCTTTAAACTTTGTAGATTCTTTGGCTTTGACGAAGAATCATTTTGACTTTTGTGTTGCCTTACGAGAGAACTTCAATTTATGTTGTTGTTGGTATGAGCATGTGGAGAATCTGCACGATCATCTCCCAGGAGCATCCATAAGAAGAAAACATAAGAATGGATTAGTGATAAACACCAATCAATCACTGTGGTCATTTCTTAGAGAATTGACCACTACGATTGTTCTTTTGATGAATGTCTTGATTCCTTCACCTTGGTCAGGCGAATCAGCCATCCGAATCCCATAAGGGATAGTTGGCATTACATTGAACAAGTTCAAGTAATGACCCACATCTTCAAGACTCGATTCTTGAAAGGAATCTCCTTAGCGGGATTTCCAGCACTTACAAGTTCGAACTTTGAGTGTGTTAACAGCATAGTGTGAAAACACATCTCTAATTCTAGCAAAGGCTATTCCTGAACTGGAGTCCCTCAAGTAGGATAACACGATGTACCGAAGTACACCTACAGTTCAGGTGAGTCACTGACGTACACTGAAGCATCACCACACGACTGTAGACCATTTGAGACAGCACTAAGCGTAACCCATAAGGAGTTACCGAAGTGACCTGCTGTCAGGGCTGTTTGATGTTGACCCTGGCAGGAGTTTCCATTCATTCACTGAGGATCACAGTTGTGAACCCCTCATAAATTTTCTCGACAGATTGCTAGGATCTGTGAAGGACTCTAGAATAGTATCACTTGTGTCCTTAATGTTGAACGACAAGTAATGAAATGTCAAGTGTTCCTTAGAGATCTTTTGATGAATCTCGTGGCTCTAGACTCAATAGTGCGCTTTTGTTTTCCTAGGCGGAGACTAGGGAGAGGGTCTCCTTCTTCAATACCAACGATCTCTAAGAGAAAGCCGATAGTTTATGTAGGGTTCCCTGTGAGAATGAAACAAGCTTCTGTTGAGAGAAACTTGAGTGGCTAAGAATGTTTAGTGCATGCGTCACTGGGTCCATGACGACTTTAATCTTCAATACTGGTGTCATCTAGTGACAGCTAGTAGCATATGAATTGAACCCGGTGTCTGCCCTAAGTTGAATAATTTGGAAGGATATTTATTTTCACCCTTTTCTTTACTTTTTCTTTTTAATTCTTCAACTCCTTCTTTCTCCGATTCTCATTTTCTCCTTTTTATTTTCGTACCTAAGGACTTCTAAATTCTAGCTTTTGGTGGTGTCCTTGGGTAGATCCCTCCGGCTCTGGCGGATCATAGGACGGTTATTCCTAACCTTAGCCACCTTATAACTCCATGACTAACCTATGCTGCCATAAAACCATTTGCTTGAAACTCTCTCAAAGTATTTATGATTGAAAACATTTTGTACCACTGTGAGAGTTTTATCTTTTGCAGAAATACTCCCCCTCAACACGTGCTTAAGTGTTATGACAGAAATTTGCACGGTGAGGGAAGAGCTCGCACTTTTGAATTGATCGACTCAAGGTAGACAATTCCCCGCGAGACATGGTTACGTTGCATAGTTAAAGAGTTACATTGTCAGCTTTTAGGTGACAACTAGATCTAATAACTACCTTGAAGGTGTGGACAAACCTCGAAAGGTTGTCAAACCCGTCAAAGTTCATGTCTATTAAGAGTTTCTCGAATAGGTACAATCTACTCGAATAAGTCTTGGAAGACAAGTCGTTTCGATGTATGACAGTTCAGATCTCGTCAATTCATGGGTTAAGTCTTAGCACGAAGATTCAATCACATTTACAACATATTTGTATTACACAATTTTTCTCCCCCTCAAAGATGGAATATAAATGTTATTTTTGATGAAATTTTGATATCGAATATGTCCATTTTGAGTTTTGTTGGAAGATTTCCACGAAGAACGTTTTGTGAACAAAGATCTGTAAGCAAATACTCCCCCTCAACAAGTGATATTAACTTTTTGAGGTTTTGAAAACATAAGGGGAAGTACTTGTTCTTCTGAGCAAAACTTTGAAAAATGAAAGTTTTGATAAGTTTTACTCAAAAGTAAGAAGCTTTCACTCCTTTTATAGGATTGTGGCACTGATGCGTACCACAGGGTCCTTTCATTACAAGAACGGGTTGTACACTGTTATGTGTGCATAAGCCATAGTCAATTATACAGATCAAAATATCCAAATATCAATCAAAGAAACAAATTAAAGAGTACCAGGCAATCCGTCAATAATCCCAAGAGTTCTCTCTTGACGTTCATACCCCGTGAGAGAGAAACTCTGTCATCCACCCACGAAACTCTCCAAATTCCTTATCTGATCGCGATGAAACAACCTTTCACCTCGTGATGATTTTCTTCGCATCCCTCCTTTCCCTAGAATTCCACCGCTTCTTTGACCCGATGCTTTCATGAATCTCCTTTAACCGATATGCTAACCCGTCACGAATCTTCTTCAAAGTGCGATCACCAAACTTGTGGATCTCATTGCACGCCATGAAGCAATTATGGTGAAGTTCACGGCGGTAAACTACGCCAAACTTTGGTTTCTTAAGGATGGTGTACTGAGCAAGTTGGTTGATATCGGGAAAGTTTAGTAGTGGTTTGGTGAGATTAACACTTTTTTGGTATGATTCCACGGCAAGTTGAGGGTATTCAACACGTTCCTGGATAACGATGCTTCTGATGAATATCAGCAAAGACTTGATGTACTGGAGCTGGATGTTGGTGGAGAACTGTCGCATTCAACCTTGTACCTTAGCAAGATACATGTCTTCAATGTCATTGAGTGATAATCTCGAAAAAACCGCTTCAATAAAGTCATATTCCTGTTCGTCTTGGCGTTTGACTTTGATTGATTTCAGGAATGAGTAGTCCCACTTAGTAGACAGGCTGACATGTATTATAGCAACGATCCGTTTGTCACTGTACACTTCTTTGTTAGATTTGAGTACCTGGCAGCTTCTGTAGTAAAGTCTTCTTCATTCAGGCCAATGATGAATTCCATACAGTGCATTGAGGTCATAATTTACCACATTATCAACAAACATTCTTGTGGCTTCTTCCTCGATGGCAATATTATTGGAGAGGACTGCTGCCGGGATGGGAAAGGTGAGTGAAGTAGCGTATTTCTTGCTAACATCGCTACCATGTTGAAGAAATTCCAGGTCATTGTTGAAGAAGTACTGGTAGGGAATCCTTTGTTGATCAGTTCGACCAATGGTTGGTAGTGGCTTGGTCCAGTCAGTGTAGTATGGAGTCTTGTCAGGTCTGGTGAAGTCGATGTTAGATTCACGGTTGAGCCAATCAATATTGTTAGACATAGCTCGTGCTATGTTGTCGAGATGATATTCGACTTCAATGGCATTGTCGGAGCTGTCTTTAAGCAGTTGAAATGCATCGTTCTTGATTCGTTTTAGCTCTGCTTTTGTCATCTTCTTCACTTTAAACTTCTCTTGAATTATCTTGACATGCTCCATGGTTCGACCATCTACCGGTTCTTGGCCTTTCGGTAATTGAGGGGTTGCATCAACAATCTTGGAGAACCATTCGTATTCTTGAGTGTCATCTTCATCCAACCAAGGTACAACTGTAGTAAACTTTTTCTTCTGTGGCTTAGAAGATGATGCTTGTCGGTGCTTGGTTGATGGTGTTGATGAGGGCGGTTGTTGGGGCTCAGGAATCTCTTCGTCATCACCATCGGTGTATTAGAAATGATCTGAAGACGCAGAGTCCTAAGGTTTGTCACTAGCAGGAGGTCGTTGTGGAGATCTTGTGGTGGTGGTCCTTGGGGGTGGTGGAGGCATAGATGATGAATCGCCAGTTTTCTTTTTGCATTTTGGCTCATAATCCTTGTCCACATCATCGTCGTCTCTTGGTCGTTTAACCTTACTAGCCGACTCTTTACACGATGTCTTGAGTTGATATTCTAGCGATGCCTCAAAAAGTTTAGCTTCGTCCAAAGTGAAATTTGCGGATCGTTGAGACATTTGCATTACTAGTTTCAAGATCAATTCAGCATCGGAGACAACTGGAGACGGGACTGGTTTGATTTCCATGACCGCTGGGGTATTTGCCAGTGTATGTTTGACCAATGACATGAGATGTGGAAAGAGTTGTCTGGCAAACATCTCTCTTGTAACTCTAGGGACAGTGTCGAGAAGGAACTTTTGAGTGTAGTCCCTTATCGTCTTGTCCATTTCCCCTTGGATATCTCGATTGAGAAACTGCTGGATATGTTCTCTTTCCTCCGAAAACTCGTTTATCACATTCTAAAGTAGATTGACTCTGTCCGCAAGCTGATTCATTTTCTTGTTAACAACGTTGCATTTCCTTGCTTGTCTGACAGCTTTGACAATCATTGTCTTGGCACGTAATGCCCAAGTGTCGGTCGGTTTCTTGACTGATTTGGAGGATGATCTGGTGGCAGCATCTTTGGATAGTGGTGGAGATGAATGAGATGATGAGTCATGAGATGGCGCTGGGTCTTTTGGTGGCTCAGAAGTTGCTTCAGGATTGTGTTCCGGATTATCTTGAAGATAATTATCAGCTTCTTCTTGAGCTTTAGCCTCTTCTTCTTTAGCCTGAGCTTCTTCTTCAGCTCTTTCTTTAGTTGCTTCCTCAATATCTTCATCAGTGATCTTTTCATCCTTCTCCTTTTCCTCTTCTTCAAAATCGAAAATGATTTCATCCTCTTGCTGCTGTTGCTCTGTTGATTTCTGAGTGGTGGTACTAGTTCCCTTATCGGGTTGATTAACCGCATCAAGAACTGGTGTGATTTATGTACCACCACTGGAATCACCAGGGCCTCTGGTTTGTTGAAGGTTAAATTCTGTAGTAGCATGTTGTAACCTTAGATGCTTCAGTGTCTTGTGGTAGTCTTTCTCATCATCCTTTGGTTCTTCATCAGAACTCTCTTCTTCTTCATGCTCAGCAACTGGAGTTTTACCCTTGTCTGATTTGGGACTAGGTGGTTTTTCAACTGTTGTTGTATCATCCGTAACAGACTCTGAATAGTGAACCTCCTCATCAGACTTAGTATCCTCGGAGTCTTCGTCCTTGTCATCAAGTTTGAGAGCCGGTTTTGAGTTAAGAATGGCACCCTTGGATGAGACTTTTCTTTTACGGGGAGGATTCCTCTTAGGATACTTAAGGCCACTCCCTGTGCTTTCTGCACTTCCAGCACTGCCTGATCTTCTGGTCTTCTTGACTGGAATGGCTGAATACTTTTCATCCATAAATCCTACTTTGCCTAAGGTCACTGCTTCTTGGTATCATGAATACGATGGAAGACTTTTAATATCATCAGTGAGAAGGCAGTTAGTCAGAAATACACCTATTTTCTTTGTTGATGAGTCTTTAAATCTGACAACATTTAACGTAGCCTTAAACAACGCAGAATGATGATTGGGGTCATCAAGTCTCAATGGAATGTCTCGTTTATTCCCGAGAATCTTCTGGATCAACAACTTTGTGTATCTGATGAAAGGAACCCTTGTTCCAGGCTTCTTGAGGTGAGACATCATGTCTTCCCAGATCAGACTTGCATAGTCGATGTGCATTTTGTTGACCATGCCCCTGAATATTTATAGGTGCATTAGTTTCGGATGTTCATGATCGTTGTCTCTTCTGGAAACAGATTTGGCGATCATGATGTATAAAGTTCTCCACTGAGGAATATTCTTTAAATCGACTAAAGAATGCTTAGTAATGATTCCCGCAGCTTCATCATAGCCAATATCAACCATGAATTGTAGTGTAGCCTCTTCAGTTGGAATTGGTACATACTCAGTAGGCTGGATAGCAGGAAGAAGAAGAATTGCTCGTAAATCAGCAACAGTGACAGTGACCTGCTTATCATTTAGAGTAACCGTGATAACATCTTGACCATCCACCTTTTTCATTGTCTGCCAAAATTGGTAAATGTAGATTTCGGGCACAGTTGCAGAATTTGTGAGCATGTTGTTGTAGGGATGAGACTTAAGAATATCCACAACAATTCGGCATGAAGACTCTGAGCAGGTGAAGTTCTCAAAGTCGACCTTGAGGTTGTTCTTTCCAAGCTTCATACTATAACTAGTAGGGAATATGTCTTCCATTGTGAGCTCATTTGGTGCGTTAACATTTTCCATGGTGATGTCCATATCGTGATCTGAAAGATATTGAGACAAGAGTACCAACATATCGAAAGACATTATATTAGTCAAAAGTTGATTTTATTGTCCAATTTATTGAATATGTTATGTTAATGAATGTTACGAGTCCAATGTCACTTGTTGTCCAACAGTCCAAAGTAGTCGTGATAAGTTTCGTGAGTATATTAATTTTGAATTTTAAGGTCCAAATTTTCACTCATTCACACAACATTTTAACCATTATAGCTTATTAGTGACATTTTGGTCTTGTGACGTTATAAATAACTTATTACAAGTTTGTACGCGTAACATTTCAAAAGAAAAAATAAAATAATGGCTTAAGCTTAAGATTGTAAGCTTATGCGTAAACGTAGTAACCATACGCGTAGAGCTAAGCTTATGCGTAGGAGTCCATCTTACGCGTAAGAAAGCTTATAATAGACTCTTGGCATAAAGCTTACGCATAAGCGTAGGTTGGGACTTACGCGTAAGGTTTACTCGTAAAAGCAAGCCTTATGCGTAAGAAACCAAGTTTACGCATATCCTTCACAGGATACGCGTAGTCCCTTTGTAGACCCTTACGCGTAAGAGTTACGCGTAAGATTTATCTTATGAGTAACATCTACGCATAAGGTATTCCTTAAGCGTAGAATCCAATTTTAACCTTGATAATGATTTTGCACGCGTAAAGCCTGAAATAGATAAATCACAACATCTCCATTAACACTTTTATTCAACCACTTTCAAAATCACATGGCATCTTAAGTGAAATTTATTTACGCGTAGACTTGTTTTAACTGAAAGGATAAACCCTAAAGATTGAAAATCTACGCTTAAACAATCTAACCATGCAAACACAACCAAATGATTTATGGGATGTCTTAGAGGCCTTATGAGTTGCTTTCAACAAGTTTTAGCATCAAACTCCACTTGAATCAAAAGTACCCAAATGTTCAAGTACTTACACAGGTTAATTAATCATGTATCAAACATCTTACAAGCTTCTAAATATCCTTAAACACTCACAATAGAAAACACCCAATTTCACGCATAACCCCTAAAATTTGAAAAGTGATTAAAACATTTTCTGGGTTAAATTAGATGTTGGAAACAGGTTTAGGATTTATATTTGAAACATTTTAACACGCCCATTTCAAAGAAAACAACCCAACATGATATCAAGTTTATACGCGTAAGCGTAACAGCTTGAATCACGCGTAGAGAAAGATCAAGCCATTAGATTTGTATATAATTAAAAACCAATGTTTAAAACACTTACAAGTTTGAAGATTATAACACGGATTTGAAGAATGGATTATAGGCGTGGGATATGGTGGTTGTAGAAATAAATGTGTGTAATAAATGTGAAATAAGATTAGGTGGAGTGGACTTTGTAAAATTAAGTTTAAGCTTTTGACAAATATAGCCCTTCCACCTCAACCATTTTCAACCACAGCCCATAACTTCCATTTTGGTTAAGCAAGAATTGAAAATTTGGAAAGAAACTTGACGACACTCCCCCTCGACTTTAGAAATAGTGAAATTTTACAAATTTGAGTCCGAGGAGTGTTTTGAGACAAGAAACAAATCCACCATTATCAAAGATACAACCAATATTGGGTAACATGCAAGTACACGGTTTTATGAAAAAGAAAAATATTTACGTTCTCCCCCTCAACACTTGACCGAGAAAATATTGAATTGTTTGAAAGAGTAAAGTGTTGACGGAAGAGATGTACTTGAAATTTTGAGAGTAATAGAAGAATATTTTAGAATTTTATGAAGTTTTATATTTTTCTATTTTGTTTTTGATAAAATATTTACAAAAGAGGTTTTGGTGTTTGACTGGTATTAAGAATGTGTCAAAAGTTTGTCCAGTTCCTCTGGAGTCAAACACCTCATACCATTCCGGTGGACCAATTCAGTAAACCTAGAAGGAGCTAAGGCTTTGGTGAGAAGGTCAGCCAGTTGGTATTCAGTACCCACAAAATATAATTCAACAGTACCCTTTTCCACATGCTCCTTTATAAAATGATATCGAAGATCGATGTGCTTGGACTTCCAATGTTGAACTGAGTTGCACGAGATAGCAATAGCACTTCGATTGTCGCAATACATCGGGATTCTGTCAAATACGTAACCATAGTCTTTGAGTTGTGTTCTCATTCAAATGACTTGAGCACAACATGCTGACATGGCTACATATTCTGCTTCGGTTGATGACAGCGATGTACAATCCTGCTTCTTCGATTGCCATGACACCAGTTTATCACCAAGAAATTGTAGTGCACCTGAAGTACTTTTCTGAGAATCTAAGCAACCTGCGTGATCAGCGTCTGAAAAAGCTATTAGTTCAAAACCAGAATCCTTCAGATACCAGATTCCCAAATTAATGGTTCCCTTGATGTATCGGAGGATTCTTTTAGCCTCAATAGAGGTGAGTTTCAGTTGGTCTCGACTGATAACGGGAGCAAAGATAGACAGCAAATACAATATCAGGTCTACTGGTTGTTAGATACATGAGTGACCCAATAATACTTCGGTATTTGGTAGGGTCAACCAACTTCCCATGCAAATCAGCGTCTAGTTTCTTGGTATGTGCCATTGGTGTGGCATAGGTATTATAGCTTTGCATTCCATGTTTGTTTAAAATTTCAAGAGCATATTTGGACTGACTCTGGAAAATACCACGGGGTGATTGATGAACTTGCAGTCCTAGAAAGAACGTAAGTTCACCCATCATGGACATTTCAAAATGTTTTTTCATAAGTTTTGAAAAAGCGTTTGAGTACTTTAAATGTGTTGACCCAAAAATGATGTCATCCACATAAATTTGAACGATTAAAATGTGTTCCCCGTGATATTGTATAAACAGTGTTGGGTCAACCGATCCTTTGACAAGATTGTGAGATATGAGAAAGGATGACAACTTATCATACCACGCCCGGGGGCTTGTTTGAGACCGTAGAGAGCATTGTTCAGTTTGTAGACGTGATTAGGGAACTCTAGATCAACAAATCCTTCTGGCTGCCTAACATAGACCGTTTCCTTCAGTTTACCATTCAGAAAAGCGGTTTTGACATCCATCTGATAGACCGTGATGTTCATGTGAGCCGCGAATGCCAGAAAAATCCGTACAGCCTCAAGTCTATCAACCGGTGTGAACGATTCCTCGAAGTCAATCCCCTCTTCCTGTTTATAACCCTTAGCCACCAGACGTGACTTATTTCTGATAAACATACCTTCAGCATCCAACTTATTTGTTGGGATATTAAAGTGATGAACAGTTAAAGAACTGAAGATTAATCAAAGTACTGCTAAATGATAAAGTCAAAGTACTGCATACGAAGTCAAAGTACTGCAAGATCAAAGAACTGTATTATTCGTTTATAGAAAGTATTGTAATTCTAGAATATTCTATGTTAGATTACTTGACATACAAGGATACAAATTGTAAACCGACTAGGATATCCTTGAGCCTATAAAAGGACTCCTAGATTGGCATAAGATGTATGTGATTTTATTAGAGTTTTAGAGAGAAGTTCGATATTATTAGAGTTATCTAAGATCTGCATAATAATCAGAGTTAGAGTTATTAATAAAATCGTTTATAGTTAAAGTTATTCTTCTTAGCTTTGTTAAGTAAATTCCGCATACTTAATAGAGTTTGCTCAGTGTTTCTTTGTTAATAACTTAGGATTTATCCGAGGTTATTAAACCTTAACAAGCTATTTAAGTTAGTTTGGTTAGAGTATATCGATCCAACAAGTGGTATCAGAGCTTGTGTGGAAACTCTGACTAAGAAGAAACCCTAAAACCTTATACAACAGAAGCTAAAGATGTCGAATGATTTTGTTCCTCCACCTTCCATCACCTCAATGAGGATCCCAGTCATCAAGAAGGGCGAATATGACTTAAGGTGTATGAAGATGAGGCAGTACATTTCCATTACAGACCATGCTTTATGGAATGTAATTGTCAATGGTAATGAAGAAGTTCCAGACACTGTTGATGTTCCTGGACAACCCAAAGCACCCAAGGCAGTTTTACCAGCAGCAACCCTACGGAATCAAGAGAAGGCACTTAACGTTCTCTTGTCTGCCATTCCAGATGGTCATCTTCTCAAGTTTCATGATGCTAAAGATGCTAAGCAGCTCTGGGCTGCTCTCAAGACCAGATTTGGAGGGAATGAAGCTTCTAAAAAGATGCACAGAAATTTGCTGAAGCAACAGTTTGAAACTTTCACTGTTGGTGAAAGAGAGAGTCTTGATGCTGCATATGATAGATTTCAAAATCTCCTTAATATGTTGGAATTATACAAAGCACAAGTTACAGTTGAAGATGCTAATCTCAAGTTTCTAAGGAGTTTGCCATCTACATGGCATGTGATTGCTATTATGATCAGAGGACAACCAGGCTTAGATGTTATGGACTTTGATGATCTCTACAATCATCTGAAGGTATATGAGCATGAGATGAGTGGTCAAACCAGTTCTAAATCTCACAGTATTGCTTTTCTATCATCTGAAAAGAGGGGCAGTACTTCTATCAAAAGTACTGCTTCTCCAACTCAAAGTACTGTTACTCAAAGTACTGTTTCGTATGTTGCTCCCACCTATGCTCAGAAAACCCCACCACCGTCTACTATGCACTCAGATGAAGTTGTGTGCTCTTCCTTTGCCCAGCAAGCAAGTTTACCTATAGTTTATGAAGAAGATCTCTCCCAGATTGACGAGGATGCTTTAGAAGAGATTGATATCAGGTGGCAAGTTGCTTTGATCACTGCAAGGATCAAAAAGTACAAGAGGAAAAAGGGAAAGAGCATTGATTTCAAAACAAAACAGGGGATCACTTTTGACAAATCCAAAATTGAATGCTTCAATTGTCAAAAGACTGGACACTTTGCAAGGGAGTGCAGGTTTGCTAAATATCAAGCAAACAGGATGAATGAGAAACCAAATCTGGAGCTAAAAGAAATCCCTATTACTGAAACAAAGGCTTTGGTTGCTCAAGAGAATTTGTCAGAAGTTGACTGGAGTGAAGAGTTTGATGATGAACCAGTGACTTATTGTATGGTAGCAGTGGAAGAAGCAGTTGAAGATTCGGTAGAAGAATTGGACTGGAGCACTGTTTTTGATGAGGAAATTGATCATGCTGCTTTGGAATCTGGAGATGGGTATGGAGTATTTGATTGGAGCTTGGAAGATGATCCTGTCCTACTTGCAATGGTAGCTACTTCACCATGTTCAACCCCTATCTCTGAGGTATGCTCAAGTTGTCATGATTTTTATCAAAAATTGCTAAATAATTATGTGTATGAAAGAGATAATTGTGTTAAGGATAGGTCTGAGGTAGCATGTTATCAAATAACCTTAGAGTCAATGGAAGCTAAAATAATAACACATGAAAATAATGAAATGGCCTGGGCTGAAAAATATGAACAACAGGATTACCAGTTAAAACTTAGTGAATGGAAACTAAACTGTAAAATTGCTGAAATAGAGAAACTCACTAAGGAGAGAGATGATTTGTTAACAAAGTTTGATGCCTGGAAAGAATCTGGTCTGTCACATGTTACTTATGTTTAAAAACAGAGAAGAGCATACATTAGAACTGGCTTAGGTTTTGGTATGGACTTTGATAACATAGAAGAGAATCAATCTAGTGATCAGGATGACTTAGAAGATGTAACCACTAGCGATGATGAACTCATTAATTATGTAGACACATCTAGTAATGAGGATTCAATTAGTGATTCACCTCCTGAGTATAAGAAAGACAAAGGTTATCATGCTGTTCCACATCTAGTTGGTAGTCATCAACCCATAAGACCTGATGTTTCACGTTTTGGTGTAGACAGTCTAGAGTTTAGGAAGAAGCTTATTGGTCAATCTAGGTCTGAAACCCCAAAAGAAACTGTTGAAACAAATTTTCAAAGTCAAGCAGTACCTTCTACTCAAAGTACTGCTACACAAGCAGTACCTTCAGGAAAACCTTTTCAAAACAGTACTGCTAAACCTTTTTGGGATAATTTTGGTCAAAACAGATTTCATCATTCACCTAGAAGGCACAATAGTTTTGGTCATAGATATAGAAGAAGTCACGTGGGAAGTATGGGTGAAAAACTGTGTTTTGTGTGTTTTAGTCCTAATCATTTAATCAAGGATTGTGAACATCACTCTGAATATCTTAGAAGATTTCCAAAGAATAGGTCTGCTAACCAGAAACCTAGAGAGCACAAACCATTCTGGAATAATTCAAATAGAGTTAATCACAACAATTTCTCACCAGACCATAGGTACCCCCACCAGAGAAGACCTTTTTCTAAACCACCAGTACCTTCACAAGCAGTACCTTCTCAAAGTACTGCTCAGTCAAACCAAGGTACTGTGAATACCTCTTGGCATAGAAATCCTAGGAGATCTCATTACTATCAACCTAGAAGATACTACAATTCACATAGGGGAACTAGATCACAGGAACCAAGTGTTAAAACTGAATGGGTTAAGAGAGAAAGTACTGCTGAGGGACAAACAATACTTTCAACAAAAAGTGAATCAGATGTTTTCATAATACAAGCAAAAGAGAACGAATTTGCAAAAGAGAGTTCTGTTGAAAATCCAAAAAGTTTTGAAAATCCACATGCTAAAAATCAAAAGATAATTCTGGATCATGTTTTGAAAAATAGTGGAAACTACATACTCAAAGAATTTGAGTTTGTAACTCCACAAGGGGAACACAAGTCAGTAATGGCTTGGGTTCCTAAAAGAAACTAACTCTCTAAATCTTTGTGCAGGGCAACCCAGAGGAGGAGCTTAAAGTTCATCTTATTGTGGATAGTGGTTGCTCTGGAAGTATGACAGGAGACAAGGAAATTCTGTCTGATTTTAGATCTATTAGTGGAGGAAGAGTTGCTTTTGGGAATGATCCCAATGGAGGAAGAATTACAGGGAAAGGAACTATCAAAGCAGGGCAAATAGACTTTGAGAATGTTAGATATGTGAAGGAGCTCAAGTTCAACTTGCTGTCAGTCTCTCAAATTTGTGATAAAAAGCACCCTGTTTTATTCACTGACACAGAATGTCTCATCCTTTCTTCTAAGTTTGAGCTTGTTGATGATAACTTGGTAGTACTCAGAGTACCAAGAACCAATGATGTGTATAGTCTGGACATGAAGAGTCTTCACTCTTATGGAAGAGCCACATGTTTAGTGGCAAAAGCAACAACTGAAGAAGCACATCAGTGG
Source organism: Chrysanthemum seticuspe (assembly GCA_019973895.1). Classification (NCBI taxonomy): domain Eukaryota; kingdom Viridiplantae; phylum Streptophyta; class Magnoliopsida; order Asterales; family Asteraceae; genus Chrysanthemum; species Chrysanthemum seticuspe. The sequence continues at coordinate 170,478,432 of BPTQ01000002.1, read as the reverse complement.
CATAGAAGATTGGGCCATGTAAATTTCAAAAATATCAACAAACTGGTCAAAAGCAATTTAGTTAGAGGTTTACCTACAAAGACTTACAAGAATGATCACTCCTGCTTGGCGTGTAAGAAGGGTAAACAACACAAAGCTACTTGCAAGAAGCTTGAGGAGAGGACAATTAGAGAACCTTTGGAGCTGTTACATATGGATTTTCTTGGACCTATTTCTGTGGCAAGTTTAAACAAGAAAAAGTACTGCTTAGTTGTTACAGATGATTGCAGTAGATTCAGTTGGTTATTTTTCTTGGGATTTAAAGATGATACTTTTGATGCTATTCAGACATTAATAATAGCACTTGAAAACCAATTGAGACTCAAGGTCAGAGGTATTAGATGTGATAATGGGACTGAATTCAAGAACAAGCTAATGGATGACTTTTGTGCTAACAAAGGAATTAAGAGAGAGTTCAGTATTGCAAGAACACCACAGCAGAATGGTGTTGCAGAGAGGAAGAATAGGACTTTGATTGAAGCAGCCAGAACTATGCTTGCAGATTCATATCTACCTATTCAATTATGGGTTGAAGCTATAAGTAATGCTTGCTATGTAGTTAACAGAGTATCAGTCACCAAACCACAAATGAAGACACCTTATGAATTGCTAATGGGCAACAAACCCAACATTCGTTTTATGAAACCTTTTAGATGCCCTCTCACTATTTTAAACACAATTGATAATTTGGGAAAGTTTGATGGAAAGTCTGAAGAAGGATATTTATTGGGTTATTGTACCAACAGTAAGGGATTTAGAGTGTACAACAGAGTCACTAAGAAGATTCAAGATTGTCTTCATGTTGAGTTTTTAGAAGATCAAGATAATCAGAAGGGTAAAGGTCCTAATTGGATGTTTGATCTTGAAGTTTTAACTCCTTCTATGAACTATGTACCTGTTAGAGCAGAAAATCAACCTGTACATGATGGAGAAGATTTATAGTATGTTGTTCATGGAGTTCACATTAGATCTGATATTGTTCCTGCTGAGGTACCAAAGCAAAGTACTGAAGTTCCAAAGAAAAGTACTGATGCACCAAAGAAAAGCATTGATGAACCAAACTCCTCATTATCTGCTGAGGATCAATCTATTCAGGAAGAACTTAATCAGATTCTTCTTCAAGATGTTTTAGTACATTCTTACACTGATGAACAAAGAAGAGCTTATGAAGCAGCAAAGAAAAAGACTAATACTGCAGAATACTCTTACAGTACTTTCGATCAAAGTACTGCTGCACAAGTTGACAGTACTTTAGATGATTTTGATGATCCTACCATGCCTGGATTCGAAGAAACTGACGATGAGTTTGCAGATGAAGGTATATTCTCAGATTCCAATGAAGGTGCTGATTATACTAACTTGGATGATGCATATGAAGTTCCACAGTCTCCAATCTTAATAATTAATAAGAATCATCCTACTGATCAAATCATTGGTCCTTCTACTTCTGGAGTGATGACAAGACACAAAGCTAAGAGTTTTACTAAACCTCATAATGCTTTACTTAGCTTTGTCTACAAACAGAACAGGCTGAATCATAAAGACCATCAAACATGTCTGTTTACTTGCTTTATTTCTCAAGAGGAACCCAAGAATATTGCTCAAGCATTGACAAAAGAGAGTTGGGTTGAAGCTATGCAAAATGAACTGCTACAATTCAAACTTCAAGAAGTTTGGGTATTATGTGATTTTCCAGATGGGAAGAAAGTTATTGGCACCAGATGGGTTTTCAGGGTCAAGAGAGATGAAAGAGGCAATGTCATCAAAAACAAGGCAAGGTTAGTAGCTCAAGGCTACAGACAAGAAGAAGGAGTAGATTATGATGAAGTATTTGCTCATGTAGCAAGGATTGAAGCTATTCGAATATTTCTTGCTTTTGCTTCATATATGGGATTTCAGGTTTACCAGATGGATGTCAAGAGTGCCTTTCTCTATGGCACTATAACAGAAGAAGTTTATGTTAAACAACCTCCTGGTTTTAAAGATCCTAAACATCCTAAAAAAGTCTACAAGGTGGTTAAGGCTCTTTATGGCCTTCATCAGGCACCTAGAGCTTGGTATGAGAGGCTCTCTACATTCTTATTACAACATGGTTACAGGAGGGGAGCTATTGACAAGACTTTGTTTATCAAAAGAGACAAGAAAGATATCATGTTAGTTCAAGTCTATGTTGATGATATCATCTTTGGAGCTACCAAACAGTCTATGGTTAGGGAGTTTGAGCAGCTGATGCAGAAAGAATTTCAGATGAGTTCAATGGGTGAATTAAATTTCTTTTTGGGACTTCAAGTTAAGCAGTCAAAGGAGGGAATTTTCATAAGTCAAGACAAGTATGTATCTAACATACTTAAGAAGTTCAGTTTTGATGATATGAAGTCTGTCACTACACCCATTAAATCTATTAACTCATTGGGCAAGGATGAAGATGGACACCCAGTTGAAGTCAAGTTATATAGATCAATGATTGGCTGTCTTATGTATCTCACTGCATCTAGGCCAGATATCATGTTTGCAGTTTGTTTATGTGCAAGATATCAAGTCTCACCAAATATTTCTCATATGAATGCAGTGAAGCGAATTTTCTATTATTTGAAACAACAACCTAAGTTAGGGTTGTGGTATCCCAGGGATTCACCTTTTCACTTGGAGGCTTTTTCAGATAGTGATTATGCAGGTGATAATTATGACAGAAGATCAACAACATGTGGATGCCAATATCTTGGTAGAAGATTAGTTTCATGACAGTGTAAAAAGCAAACAATTGCAGCAACATCATCTACTGAAGTTGAATATGTAGTTGCTGCAAGTTGTTGTGGACAAGTTTTGTGGATGCAAAATCAACTCTTGGATTATGGGTTCAGTTTTAAGAATACTCCTATCAATATTGATAATGAGAGTACTATCTGTATTGTGAAGAATCCAGTCTATCATTCCAAGACCAAGCACATTCAGATTAGGCATCACTTTATCAGAGATTGCTATGAGCACAGGCTCATTAATGTGGTCAAGGTTCACATGGATGATAATGTAGCTGACTTACTCACCAAAGGCTTTGATGTTTCAAGATTTAATCATTTGGTGGTAAGCATTGGCATGATTAACTACTGAGCTACATTTAAGGGGAAGACTATTTAGTATTCGTATAGTCCTGTGTATTGTTTGAGGGGAGGATATTGATGTATACTTAGTTTATACAGAGGAATTTGGAAAAGTACTGTTTTTGTGAAAATACTGCTTGGAAAGTACTGCTTGGGAAAGTACTGCACACGTGGAAAGTACTGTTTGTCTTATTAAAGTACTGTTCCAACGGTAATATTGAGGGGTAATTCTACTAACGGTAACTTTGTTATTATGGGCTATGATTTTTCAAATCTCACCTATAAATAACTACTTTCCGATTTTCCCTCTTATCTTGATATTCTCATATCTTTTCCATATTTCTCTCATCATCTCTTTATTATTCGATTCTATCTCTACTTGTGCTTACATACTCACTCATGGCGAATCGTCCTACTGTTTCAAAGCACAACATGGTCGCGAATTTAGATAAGACTGAATCTAATGAGGCGTTTCATGATATTATTGATTATCTCACTGGGTCTCCAATCAGTTATGCTCTTTTAGTGGAGCCGGATATAATTGAACCATGGATTCAAGAATTTTGGGCTACTGTAAGGGATAATATGGAGAATGACAAATTTTATATTAGGGCTACAGTTGCTGGAAGAACTGTGAAGATTACTGAAGCTTCTATTCGAGAAGACTTATTGTTTAATGATGAAGAAGGGGCTATTCGTTTTGCTAAGGAGTTGATTTGGGAAACTTTTGGGTACATTGGTTATGAAGGGTCTTTAACAGAACAAACTTTTAGGAAACAACTATTTTATCCTCGATGGAAATTTTTAGTGCATGTGTTGCTTCATTGTATTAGTGCTAAAAGTACTTCATGGGAGCAATTTGGATCTAACATAGCATCTGCTATGGTGGGATTGGCTACAGATCGTGTTTTCAATTTTTCAAGGCTTATTCTAGATGGCATGCTTTCCCATGTCTCTCATGGATCAAAATGGTTAATGTATCCCAGGTTTGTTCAAGTATTTCTGAACAAACAACTTGCTGCTGTACCAAAGCCTACAGACTTATTACCTGTTATTGTACAACAAGCAAAGATTTTTACTTTTATGGCGAGAAGAAGTGACTTATTCAGAGGACCAGACATGCCTTTAACTACTTCTATGATGGACGTTGTTCAAGCTGTTAGAGCTGATGCTGAAGATGATGAAGAAAGTGAAGGTACTGCATCTGCAAGTACTGCATCTGCAGGTACTGAATCTCAAGAAGGTACTGCATCTCAAGGTACTGCTTCCCCAAGTACTGAAATTCAAGATGTTGCAGGTTCACCTTCTCCATCTCGACAACAATCTGTTCCTGTTTCTCAACCAGAGGAACATTCACCAATTCAAGGAGATGCTTCACATACTCTATCCCCTGAAGAGTTAACATTGGATAATTATGTTTTGACACGGGAGTTGGTCAAGTTGAAAAACACTACTGAGGCTCAAGCAAAACAGATTAAGAGATTGATGCTCAGGTATAAAAGGTTAAAGATTTTTGTTACGCCTTTTATCAAATGTTATCGCTTATGGGTTAAGGAAGCACACAAGCGCCGAAGGCAATTTAAGAAGACACTTAAAGGCAAAAAGGTTCCTAAACCATCTTTTGATCAATTGGGGAGGAATTTAAAAGAAAAGAATTTGAAAGAAGATGTTGTTAAGGAAAAATAACCTCAAGGTACTGAAGAGCATGTTGTTATTGAAAGTACTGAAGAAGAAAGGTCTGAAGATCAAGGTACTGAGCAACAAAGTACTGCTTTCACTGGAACTCACAGACAAGAATTGGTTACACCAAGGGTATTAGACTTTGAAGAGGAAGCTGGTCCTTCAACTATTCCACATGAAGAACAAGTTGGTCCCTCAACAACTGCTATACCAGAGGAAGCTGATACACCTCAAAGAATACATACTGCAAGTGATGATGAATTTATTGCAACTATTTTGCATGATTTATCAAAACCAAGGGCTGTTACTATTCTAGGAGTGCAAGAAGAGGAACAATCAAGAGTTTCTTAACCTGCTATTGATCCTAAGGATAAAGCAAAAGGTGTTTTGGTAGAAGTAAAGAAGAAGAAACTAACTTTAGCACAGTTAAGAGCTGCTCAAGATGCTTTGAATGAACAAGCAGCTAGAAAGATTCAAGAGGAATTAGATGCTAAAGATAGAGAAGACAAGGAAGCTGAAGAAGCTCAGAATAGAGAAGCAGCTAAGAAGTTGCATGAGGAATTGAATACTGAAGCTAGTGAATCATTAGAGTCACCTGTTCCTGTGTCTTTTATGCCTAGAAAACCAAATCTTACTAAAGAAAGGAACGCAATGATGGCTTATTTGAAAAGCAGAGGATATAAAGGATTGCAAAAGTTGAAGCATGTTGATATGAAAAGATTATATGATGCTGAGACAGAAGCTTATAAGAAGGATGTTGCAAGTATCAAAGATTATAAAGATGAAGCTACTTGGATTGAAGCAGAAAGAAAGAAAAAGGAAAACTGAAGTTGAAGATATACAGTTTTCAAAGAAAGAAAAAGTTGAATTAAGATCTGAAACTAGGGATGAATTAAGAAATTATCTCAGAATTGTAGATTTTGAATATTCCAAAGAAGATGATGACATGAAGATGAACAGATCTCAGATTACTACTTTTGAAGTTATGGAATCTAAAGATGGAAGCTATCTGATGTTTCATAGAGAAGATGAAAGCTTCAGAGTGTTCAACAGACTATGGGATTTATTGCATATCATAGATAGATTGGATCTATTCTGTTTATATCATGTGGTGAAAGATTATTTTGAACATCATCCATTAGAAGGAATTGGTTTAGTTTTACTTGGAGATCTCACAACTGCATGGGAAACTAAAGAACATAGTAGTGATGAAATTTGGAAGAATCAAGAGAACTGGGAAATTGTTTGTTGGAGATTTTTTGAAGAATCTGGAGTTCATGTTCTGGAGCTGGAAACTGGTACAATGATTCATATGTTTGCTGATAGAAGATATCCTCTTACAGTAGATCTTATGAGGAGGATGCTAGAGCATGGAATGGAAGTAGAAGAAGATAATGAAATTGCTTGTATGGTCATCAATCTGTTTATCAACTGGACTACAATTGCTGATGATGAGGAATAACTGGTATGAATTTATTGAATAAATTATTTTTTGATAAAACAATACTTTATTCAAAGTACTGCTGATCAAACAGTACTTTAATCAAAGTACTGCTTGCAGCTTTTAACCAGTTAAGTAATTTTTGAAGAAAACTTTTGTTAAGTAACAAATATTTTGAAACAAAGGTTGAATAAATGGTTTTTGTGATGATAACATCAATAGGTTATTAATCCACCATGGTTACAAAAGGGTTGACTAATCCATGAGCAAACGGCTCTGGTAAAGATATATCAAATCCGTTTTTAGTTGACAACTTGCTAATAAGTTGAATGGTAATCAACTCACCATATCAGTAATGTGAAGAGTTGGCTACCCCACAAGAAAATGGCTTGTGGTAAAGGCCGTGGAAAAACCATTATATGGTAATTAGTTCACCATGATGAAAGAACTAACTAGTCCAGAAGGGTACAGCTTTTGGTAAAGACAAATCAAATCTGTTGATAGCTGATGATTTGCTAAAAATCATATGGTTATCAGTGTACCATGGTCTTACACACCAAAACATTTGGCTACTGCAGAGTTAATGGCTTTGGTAAAGAGATCTAAATCCATTAAATTTTCAATGATTCACCTCTCACAGGAGTTAATACACCTGGAAGTGATGAGAATAGTTTGCAACTTAAACTGAATTAATGTACAAATTGTCATATGTTGCTGTGTTGCTGAAAAGATGGAGCTTGTTGGATGATGCTGTAAAAGAATATTTCTAAAGATACTTTGACTATGCACAGAAACTACAAAGATACAATCCAAAGGCAAAGACACAATATGTCCTTAAAGATGAAGCTGATAAAGATAAATTCACAAAGGAACTTGAAGTCAAACAAGTAGAATTCAAGTTAGGGGAGGATTGTTGGGATATGAAAGTGCTGAACAGTTAAAGAACTGAAGATTAATCAAAGTACTGCTAAATGATAAAGTCAAAGTACTGCATACGAAGTCAAAGTACTGCAAGATCAAAGAACTGTATTATTCGTTTATAGAAAGTATTGTAATTCTAGAATATTCTATGTTAGATTACTTGACGTACAAGGATACAAATTGTAAACCGACTAGGATATCCTTGAGCCTATAAAAGGACTCCTAGAGATGTACGTGATTTTATTAGACTTTTAGAGAGAAGTTCGATATTATTAGAGTTATTTAAGATTTGCATAATAAGCAGAGTTAGAGTTATTAATAAAATCGTTTATAGTTAAAGTTATTCTTCTTAGCTTTGTTAAGTAGATTCCGCATACTTAATAGAGTTTGCTCAGTGTTTCTTTGTTAACAACTTAGGATTTATCCGAGGTTATTAAACCTTAACAAGCTATTTAAGTTAGTTTGGTTAGAGTATATCGATCCAACATTATTTTTCCAAATCCATTTAAGACCAATAGCATAGACCCCTTTTGGTTTTTCAACCAATTCACATACTTTAAGTCGTTTAAACTGATTAAGTTCTTTTTGCATGGATTCAATCCAGTTATCATAAGTCATTGCTTCTTTAATGTTTTTGGGTTCAAATTGGCAAATGGTAAGTGCATAAATGCAATGTTCACCGTCAGTCTGAAGGCGTTGTCTAGTTACTACTGGTTGATTCGGGTTTCCAATGATGTTCACAAGAGGATGGTCTTTGGTCTAACGATTGATGGAGGGTTGATTTTGATATACATTATGCAGATTGGGAGGATTCAAATGGCTTCTAGATGATTCCGCAACATCTGAAGAAGCAGTTGCATTTGCAAAAGGGTAAAAGAACGCATTTGGATCATAATCTGCAGATGTAGGTACTTCATGATTCAGAAGATCATCAGCCGGTTCAGCGTCATTGGATGCGGTTTGTTCGGCTATTGTTGTTGAATCGATTGGAGGTGCTTCTTCAACAGTTGTTGTTGTTGCAGGTGTATCTGGTATTGGATTATTATCAGGTTGAGCAGCGGAAATATTTGATACATCTGGAGCACGTTGATCAATATCATCACTAAACAGAGGAGCAAATAGATGTTCCATATGACCTCGAGTAAGTTGTAAGCTTGGTTCAGCTGATGATGGGGTTTGGGGGAAGTTTAGTCGGTTATGTCCGGGTTCCAAGCTGTTTTGCTCATAAGCCATTTCTCTAAGCTCATCGAAATTTACATGAATCGTTTCCATAATCTGCCTTGTATGACGATTCCATATCCGGTATCCTTTAGAATTTTCACAGTATCCAACGAAGACTTGTTGGGTCTATTATAGATTTGATGATACAAAACAAGAAGAATGAAACATGAAGGACTAAATGTGACAAGAAGGGAAACTACAAAAAGATGGAGGATTTGGAAGATTCTAGAAGATATGTTTAAAAGAATATTTAGTTTCCTAATTGTATTATGATTCCTCTTGTAAACCCTAGATGTCTAGTATATAAAGAGACATAGGGTCATTAGTTTTAGGGTACGTACAATATGTAGACGTCTAAAGGTGTGTGTGTGTGGGAACCTAGACGTAGGGAAAACGTCTATGGTTTAGTTAGTTAGTGATTAGATTAAGTCTTTGATCTTTATTATAATTAGTTAGTTTATGATAATAAAAAACCTTGTTCATAATAATGTTGATTCTATGTTTGAATATTCCGCTTTCATTATTATGTGTTCCTAGATATAATATTAGACCTCGTCTAAGAGCTTACAACGATCTTAACATGTGGTATCAGAGCCTGGGGCTCGTGATATCTAGGGATCTACAAGGTTTTTGTTAATACAAATATCGTCATTAAACGTTATTTATATTTTTGATCTTTGCCTAAGTTTTGTTAACGACAAAAGTAAATTAAATTTATAAAAGCTTAAAGCTTGTCAAGTTTAATAGATATTAAAACAAGCTTTCTCAAACAATATATTCATCATTCAAGCATTTACATTTGTGATTAGTGACATCTTGATATGACTCTAATCATTATGTATGATAGTAGTCTTTAGAATGTGTTAGGTTCTTAAAACCAAACACTACTTAAGCATTTGCATATTTCTAAAAATAGAAATACAACATATGACATAATGTATTACATCATGGAAATCATTGGAAGATTCCATTAGATATTTTGTGTAGATTTGTACTCTTCATATCTTGCACAATCTCACTTTGATAGAGTTGACTTTGGCAAGATTTGATATCTTGGCTGTCAGACCCGGCGGTACCAAAATGGTACACGGGCGGAACCCTTTTAAGGGGTCCGCCGTCCGTGGACGCTCCTGTCCATTTTGGCTATAAATAGCAATGCCAAGCCAAGTAGTTTTTCATCCCTTTCTAACATACTCTCATACATATCTTCTCTCTAACCTTCCTAACTCAGTTACATATCATATTAGTGATCTCTTTTGTAGCAAAGAAGATCAAGTCATATTCAAGCTTCAACGAGAAGTTGGAAGTCTTGTTTGTTTAGTGTTGTATGATTTAGTGTTGATCCATACTTCATTGTCGTATCAAACCATCATAATCTTGTGAGTGTGAGTGGTTAGTATTTTAGTCCTCAAAATACATTGTGTGTGGGAGTAGTTGTACCCTTGGAAAGAACTCGACATCTAGCTTAGTGTCGGAAATAGTGTAAGCGAAGTGTAAAGGTTTTCTCCGCCGGTGAAAGGAGCTTGTTGACTAGTGAAGTTAAACTCTCGAGTGTGAGACTCGGGGAGTGGAGTAGGGCAAGGAAAAAGAGTCCTTGTAGGCCGAACCACTATAAACAACTTGTTGTGGTTTGATCATTTCTTTCCTTATTTACTTATTACACATTGCTTGCATATTTCATTAACATACTCAAGATCAATATCAATTGATCTTTCTATAAGTTTCAAAACAAAGTTTTTAATTGGTAAACTATTCAACCCCCCTTCTAGTTTTCTACAGTTTTCTTGAAGAAGAAGGAAGAAAAATTCGAAGCTGTCAAAAATTCGTAATACTTCTGCAGCACTGTTTTCCAGAAGGCATAACTTTTTATTGAACCGTTGGATCGAGCTAAAATTTGAACTGGAGCTTCTTGGTATATCTATCTTTAATCTCACTGAAGGGATTGTCAATCGGAGCTCTCAATCAAAAGTTATAAACAGTCGAAGTCTGCTGCAAAAAAATCTGTAAGGTTACAACAGCACTGTTTTGAAACGATCATAACTTTTTCGTTAACCGTTGGATCGTAACGAAATTTTGGGTGGATGTTCTCTATATATCAATCTAATTTTCCACCGAAGGGATCTTCCATCTGAGCTTTTATGTGAAAGTAATGCTGAAAGTACTGCTGTGTATTTTGAAAGTACTGCAGATTCAAGTTCGAAAGTACTGCTCGTGTTTCAATGTACTGCTGATGCTTATATAATCTAAGTACTGCTGCGAGGTACTTCTTAAGGTACTGCTTATGTTCACAAAGTACTGCAAATTTTATTGAAAGTACTGCTTCTCGAGGAGATTTGGAGTTAAGGGGAAGTCAAGCATGATGATTGTTATGGATTTTTTGGACGACACACACACAGGTTATTGTTCACACACACAAGGAGTTTGGTTTTTGGTTATTTGTTCTTAAAGGATTTAAAAGGCTCGTATTTGATTCATTGAATAATTGATTACGAAGAGGATTATTTATCACTTATTTGAAGGTGAAGTGGAATTACTTGGTTTGTGTTCTTATTATATAAGATTTGCAAAATCTAGTTTTCATAGGTCAAGAGGGTGGATGGATGAAGACCTAGTAAACTATCACTTAAAGGAGTTACATTGTAGTGCTCAGTGTCTCATACTAGTTGAGGATTTTTGTCAAGAGATTGCGGTCTACTTATATTTGGTGGATATAAGTATGGAGTTCCATGGATAGTACAAGATTTAAGACACAAGTTTGGGTTATTTTACTTCTTCATCAAGTTCGTTATATTAGGTTTTCTTCACAAGTTATCATTACATAAAGCCTACAGATTTTGAAGAATCATTGATGTACATGCATCACTCAAGGGGAAGTGTTTGATTTTTACTACTGTTGATCATTATTACTACTGCTAGTTGGAGTTTTCTACTATTTTGGATCCATTTTTCTTATGGTGCGTAATGGTGGGCGATTTGAAGCATTGGAAGTCTTAGATTGGAAGTATGATATTGGTTCGTGGTGGTCAAGATCATTATTTGCATACGTTCTCTATTTGTTGATAACAAAAAGGGGAAGAGATGTTTGAGTGACATGTTTAAGTCATGGGGAAGATTGTTTCATTCATGGTGAGATTTAATTATCTCAACTTCTGCTACTTCGTCTAGGGAAGTTCGTACAAGAATCGTGTTTGTTTTGTCATCATCAAATAGGGGAAGATTGTTGGGTCTATTATAGATTTGATGATACAAAACAAGAAGAATGAAACATGAAGGACTAAATGTGACAAGAAGGGAAACTACAAAAAGAGGGAGGATTTGGAAGATTCTAGAAGATATGTTTAAAAGAATATTTAGTTTCCTAATTGTATTATGATTCCTCTTGTAAACCCTAGATGTCTCTAGTATATAAAGAGACATAGGGTCATTAGTTTTAGGGTACGTACAAGATGTAGACGTCTAAAGGTGTGTGTGTGTGGGAACCTAGACGTAGGGAAAACGTCTAGGGTTTAGTTAGTTAGTGATTAGATCAAGTCTTTGATCTTTATTATAATTAGTTAGTTTATGATAATAAAAAACCTTGTTCATAATAATGTTGATTCTATGTTTGAATATTCCGCTTTCATTATTATGTGTTCCTAGATATAATATTAGACCTCGTCTAAGAGCTTTCAACGATCTTCACAAACCTAGAGAGCACAAACCAGTTTGGAATAATTCAAGCAGGGTTAATCACAGAAACTTCACATCAGATCATAGATACCCACATCAGAGAAGACCTTTTTCAAAACCTTCAGTGTCTCACAGTACTTTTCAAAGTACTGCTCAGCCAAAACAAGGTACTGATCACACTATTTGGAATAGGAATCCTAGGAGATCTCACTATCAACCTAGAAGGTATTAAAATTCACATAGGGGATATAGATCACAGGAACCACGTGTTAAACCAGAATGGGTTAAGAGGGAAGGTACTGCTGAGGGACAAACAGTACTTTCAACAAAAAGTGAATCTGATGCTTTTGTGATACAAGAAAAAGCTAATAATCTTGTAAAAGAGATTTATGTTGAAAAATCAGAAAGTTTTGAAAATCCACATGCTAAAGATCAAAAGATAATTCTGGATCATCATTTGAAAGATAGTGGGAATTACATACTCAAAGAATTTGAGTTTTTCACTCCACAAGGGGAACACAAGTCAGTAATGGCTTGGGTTCCTCAAAGTCACTTGTTAGGAATTAGAAAATTCCAGTATTGAAGAGTCGGTCACCCCAACTATTATCTAGCATAAGTTAGTTCGTAGACTTGTCGTTATTTACGTTTCTATGTAGTTAATTAGTTAGTCTAGTAGCGTAAAATAGTTTAGTGCAACACCGTGGAGGAAGGTCGGGTCTTTACCCACTGTATCCCTGATCCACAGGCCGATAGGAGGTCGTTTAGTTTGTAACCTATAAATACCCTCTACCTTGCAAGGTAGAGGGTTGGATGTTCTTTGGTAATCTAATATTCTACAAGTTTCTCTTACTAGAATATCCCACTTTCTCTCTCTCTCTAAAATCATCTAAGTGCTCATTGTGTTAATGATATGATGTGTATGTGAATATTAATATCCAACAATTGGTATCAAGAGCCATGGTTAGATCATATCTTGCACATCTTTGGATTTCTAGTGGTTTTTAGGTGGTTTTTGAGTTTGAAAAAGTTTAGTGGTTTTTGCATCATTTGGTTGATTTCTTGTGTTAAAGTTTGGATTTTGTTAGTACTTTTATGTTTAGAATCATCACAAGTGTGTAGGTTTTCATTTGGTAAGCTTGAATCATCTTGGTTGGGTTGTTTTTGGATTGAAAAGTGATGTTTATGTGGTTTTTTCTTGCTAGCGACTTAACACACGGAATACTTTCTTCGTAGCGACTTGCTTTACAAATTTGTAGCGAGCTACAGTTTTAGACCTAGCGACTTGATCTAGCGATTTACAGTACAAGTAGTGGACTCTCCACTATGGGTAGCGACTTGGTGGTAGCGACTTGGTGTGTAGCGAGTTGCTCTTTAGCGACTTGTATCTTTAGCGACTTGAGTAGCGAATTGCTGCCAAAATTTTGCTAGCGACTTGAAGCTTAGCGAGTTACTACCTAGAGACTTGCATTTGTATAGCGACTTGGGACTCTAGCGACTTCGTGGTGTAGCGAATTAAGTGTTAGAGACTTGGTGCATTATCTTCTAGCGACTTGGGATTATTGCGATTTAGTTGGTAGCGAGTTGGTTCTAAATCTCTAGAGACTTGGGGAGTAATTCATAATAACACAATGTCAGTCATCACGGATCCGTTAATCACCAAAGTACTTGCTCTCTATGACACAGCACAGAATAGTGAAACAGAATGCTTATCTGAATGCCATACACTTAATGATTCAGTATCGATTAATCAGAACAACTCAAATAAGTCACTCTTAATGTCTGCAAATGATGCTAAGAATATGGAATGCACCAGTGAGCCGTTTCAACATCTCAGTCAGCTTCTCAAATTACTCTTATCTACAACCATGGATCGAACAAGTTGTGCCATCCTTCGTCAGGATTTTCCCACTTTGACAAGAACTGTTTCACTTAACTTAGAACGACTGAGGTTTCAAATTACCAAAGAAAAGTTCTCAACTGATGATTCTCATGCTGCTCTCCAAACCATCATCAATCAATTTCAGCCACTCATCCGGGAAGAATACTCCTCAGATTTTGATGATATCATGACTGGAATATCGTTCAAGAAACACACGGGAATGGAAATTCATGAGTTCAGAAACTCATTTATTCAACTTATGAGTAATATGGAAACATACATCAAGGAAGCTGCTAATGAGAATAACAAGCTGAATGAATTGAATGAGTGCCAAGAGTTTCCATGGAGCAATGATGACGTGTCATGCTTCATTCCAGTTGAACCAGCAGAAGACACTGATTGCAGAATCTCAGTTGTAATGGAAAAGGATGAAGAGAACAGCACTGATCTCAAAGTCTCAGAGTCAGAAAAGGTATCAATCAATAAGGTACACTTATCTGATCACACAAGTTCTCATAAAAAGGTACATGACTCTTTCTCTGAACATAACAATGTGGAATCAGTCTTTGCTTTGCCTGAATCTAATGCAAGTAACATGATTGAAAAAAGGGTATATGATGAGCTTTCAAACAAATTTTCAATTCTTGAAAAACATTGTATCTCATTGCAAATTGAAATACAACAAAAAGATGAAATGTTTTATGCAAAAAAACCGTGTACTAATCAGGAACTTCCAGAATTTAGAGAATTTTTTGAAATTAATCAGTTAAAATCCCAGATTCAGGACAAAGATTCGACCATAGGCAATCTGAAATCACTTCTTTCAGAAGCCCAGAAATATGACTGTCATGAGATGAGTGATGCACTAGAATCTAGAAATTCTGAACTAGCTCTATGTGTGTCCAACCTTCTAAGAGAAAATGAGCATTTAAGAAAGAACCTTGAGGAAACAGACTCTAAGTTAGTCAATCAATCTAACCTCTTGATGAAAGACATTGATGACCTCAAAGCACAAATTCAGGATAAGAGCTTCAATATTGTTGCCCTAAAAAATGAGCTCAGGAAGTATGTTGGAAATAGGATGAACACTAAGCTTGCAAAACCTTCAACTTTGGGAAAATCAAATGTTCAGAACCACTTGAAACGAACAGTTATTAAACAACCTAATGCCTTTAGGTATGAAAGAGCTAAACCATTGATATCTAAGCTTACATCCCAAGTTGATAATATGTCTGTTTTGTCAAAACCAGTCACTTCATTGCCTAGTTCAGATATGATGAATCTCAAACCTCGGACTTATAGTCAATTCTCACAGATCAGTAAGGCAACAAGTATTACTAGATCTCATGCAAAACATCATTTGACTGATCAATCCCCTAAGAAATACTCGGATCACATAAGGACAATTAGTCAAAACAAGAGTGTGCACTCACTTAGGTCAACTAACTGTGGTTTCAAATGGATTCCCACTGGCAGAATTTTTAAGTTTACAGGACTTAAACGAACTTACATTCCTAGATCATGTCTCAAGTGGATTCCCACAGGTAAACTCTTCAAGAATGTAAAACCCAATAGGATCCCCATTAATGATACGTCTTTGTTACACTGTGATGCATCCAAATGTGAGATTAAACATGTCACTAACCCTTCTATGTACAAGTCTACATGTGCTTCAAGTACAATGTGCTCTCAGTCTTTTTCAGGTACAATGCTCAACTCAATCAGGAACTTCATGACTTGGTTCCCCTCAGAAATGAACATAGCTCATTCAGGAGCTATAGCTTGCCAGAGTTGATGTACTTCTTACTTTGACTCCTATTCATCTTGAATCAGGACTCGCTCTTTT